>CM021105.1:559096265-559108097 GCA_007115665.2 Sequoiadendron giganteum
CTAATGAACAATAGGTAGGAATCATCATAGACAATCTAGATCTTGATCTCTCATTCAACTTGAAAATGCAAGGCATCACATCTGATGATGATCTTGTCCCTCGAGCCCTTAACATTGAACAAGCTCTAATCTCACAAGGAAATAATCAAGCTTACAATCGCCCATCAACCAGTTCAAATGACAAACCTTGTGTCTAGGCTAAAAAGAAAAATATGACAAATGATGGTGTGGTGGATGCTAAGGTGTTCCTAAGTGCACCTAGACCCAACAACAATAAAGTTGCTAACATATAACCAATTTTACAACAAACAATACCCCCTCAAAACAATCAAATCAACAACACTGAGATACAAAAAATGCAAACCATTTGTTGGACTCAAGGGAACACTAAGAGGGGGGGGGTGAATCAGTGTTCAACAATTAGTAAAACTCCATTCATTCAAAGCATGAAACCATTTCACCATTGTATTAAAGAAAAGATGTATGTATTCAAAGTAAAAATATACAACACCATGAATTTTTTTTTTGCGTGGAAACCCTATTAGGGGAAAAAACCACGGTAGAGATTGATCCAAAATTTGAGTTTTCAAAATATAGTTGTTTATAAAAGGAATGCACTTGCATTCAGGAACACTGCCTAGAGCTCACTGCTCAAAAGAAAAAGGCTTACTGCCTACAAAATTCAGATTAAAACCATTTGAAGCGTTAACTAAGATAATAACATCTAATCATGCTAGGTAATAGTTTTGTTGAAGCTCATGGATTTTATTCGGGATCTGCTTTCTGACTTTATACTTTTCTTTTCCTTGTTCTGCTCTTTGCTACTCTTTGCATCACTTATGATCAAATTCACATTACTGATCTACTGGATCTTTCAATTCACACCTTCATATTCATACACCATGCATGCCTTGTTAAATGATAAAAAAATCTCTTATATATATCTGTGATCAAAGACTTATTCATCCAACAATCGACTTCATAGAACATTAAGTTACTTTTAACTTGTCAGCCAGATCCACCACAAAATATTTATGCGCATCCTCCAAAGTAAGTTAAGACAAAGAGATAACCCAAATAACACTTAATCCAACATGGAGACTTATAATCAATTCTATCTTATACATCCGTAAATTCCATCTTTGTCGGGTCGGCCTTCTAGCATAGATAGTTAACAAATTCATGCATCATATCTTGTAGATCACTTACCAGTGAGTGTGCATCAGTACCAAGATACTACAAGCCTTAAAATACCTTCCTTAGAGATCCACAACCCAAAATATATGTCTGGTGGAATGACTAGATCAACTTTTATGCCTTTTACCGGATCCCCCGTTCTTTACTCTGTTCTACCGGTAGGAGCCAAAATAGTGTTGCACTATAGGATGCAAGACTTGAGCTGCATGACTTGGGTTGCCATCATTGACAACACTTACAAGCCAATCCATTCAGCCATATGCCAAAAATCTCCCCCTTTGGCATTGATGGAAACACTTAGTGAAAAATGACTAAGTGTCAAAATCGTTATAGGTATACTGCCAAACTTCTTGCTGCACTTTCTCCCCCTGAGATTCATAAGGCATTCTCTCCCCCTATAAGAATTTTTTTTTGTATTCTCTCCCCCTTTGACATAAATGACAAAGAATGGGTGCCATATGCCAAAAAGTGGCAAAAAGTGACAAAATACGTGTTCAAAATCATCAATTCTTCAAAAATTTAGCATATATATGCTTACAACTACTCTCCTTTGATCAAAATTTCAAAAATTTGCTGTTATCTTTAGAAAATTATCTTATTGTTTTTCTTCACTTCTGGAAGAAATTTCTTTCAGCCATCAATTGAAATTATAATGGTAATAATCAAACTATTGTTCTTGGAAGTCTTGTTGATAATATCAATGAGAGATTCAGGAATTGTGATTGCTTCTTCCAAATTTTCACCATTTTGTAGAATTTCCACCAACTGCTCCAACCTCCACTCAATTAAGTTGTTTACCTTCCAAAAGGTGTCTACAAGAACATTCTTGGATCGTTGAATTTTTATTTGAGCTGCTTGTAACTCTGAGATTATTCTCCTGATAATGCCATCCGGATCTTGAGACATGTCAAAGATTTTGCCAATGTCGTTCAGTTTTGTCCCAATCTGATTCAAATTCTCCTTGTAATTTTTGACTACATGGGGCCAATGAACACAATAGTTGAAGATTCCTATGGAAGAGTTAATGCATTGTCTCAACTCATTCATTTTCTTCTTTAGCTTGACAAGGGATAGTCTGAATTATTTCTTTAGGTGAGAGATAATTTCACCTTCTTCTTTGCTACACTCAATCATCTCTTCAGGTAGAATTTCCTTCAGATTTTCCAATCTTATCTTACAATGCTCAATATGACCATTTAGAAATTCTAGAATCAAGTCTTGATCGTATGATGGTCTGACTGACCATAACCTTGCAATTTTCTGCATACCACCTATAGTTTGGATAAGTTGTTGTAGCTTTTATTTTGATAGATCTTCTTCTTCCTCACTACCTTTTTCAAGACTGAAATCATTTTCTAGTGGATTCTCAGGTTCTTCATCAAATTCTTCATCCAGAATGTCTACATTTTAATTTTCTTTCCCTTTTCCCTTAATCCTGGGAACTTTGCTTTCTAGAGGGTTGTATTCAATGATTTCTTGTCCTCTTTTTGTCCTCTATCACTGCTACTAGAAAAGGAAAAAAATTCAATTATTCTTACCGAAGGGAAAATATTGATTGATCCACACTTTACAAGCACATTCTTACATAAACTTTCAAATTCTAAATCCTAGTTAGACAAACTCTTAGAATAAGAGTAAATTTGGGTGCATACCGGTTTATCTGATTTCCATGCTACATTATCAATTTTTGGCAAAAAATTCAGAAAATACATAACCAGACATATAATTAGAGTGCCAAACTTGAATGGCTACCTTTAATCCTTTGTTAGTTGAACATTCTCCATCATTTAATCTTTTAACAATCCGCATAGGTCAAGGTCATAAATTTCAATTATCATTTTATGAGCAATGTATACTGCACCAGCTAATGTAGCTCCTTCTCAGTTTCAGTACAAGATTTTATAGGTTGTGCCATGTGCAATGTACTTCGTAACGAGATTCTTGATTGTTTCTATCAGTAGAGCTCTTTGATCTCCGATTATTCTAGTTAGGGTTTCGACCTCTTTGTTCAGGATAGATTTCTTTTGGGAACATCTCCGACTTTGAAAATACCAGTTAATTTCTCAATTGCATCTTTTGAGATGATGTAAGGTTTGTCCAGAGTTAGAAGATCACCATGTAATCTACTTAATACAAATTTTACAAATTCTGCATTTTCAAGGTACAAAAATTCATTCCACATATCTAAATTTTCATGCTTGGCTTCGCTCAATTTGTTTTAATTCATCAGGAAGAAATAAATTCCCCATAGATCTGATATTTGCACTATTGTATTCATCTAATGTGATCAAACCTTTAATTTTTTCCATTTCACTTTAGGGTTTGAAACTACACACCGAAATATGAGGAATTTGAGAATGATTCAAAGTACCTGATAATTTCCAAGATTTGTCGATGAATTTGATTTTTCTGCTTTGAAATCCACTTATTGAGTTCTCTCCTTTTTCTCTTTGATAATGCAAGGTGACAAATGATGGCTCAGGCTTGAATTTTATAGCCCACACATGTGCAATAAATGCATTTTCCCTAAGTTTTCTAAAGACTCTATTTTCCCAAGCAACGCTAGAAAAATCTTATGCGGACCTATGAATTTTCTGAATTTTCTTTGCTAAATGCATCCAAAAATTTTGTACACTCTGAGTGCATCTTTTTGACTATTCTCTGCATTCCGGTACCATCCATAGATAGGGGAGGAAATATTTTCTTTTAATACTCCCCCTAGGCCAGTGGCCTAAAATCAATTACCAAAAGAATTACCGAAAGATGGTTCCGGTATAGAATCATTTCCAACATCAGAATCATTTTTCTTTACCCATGTCTTCTTCATCTGATCTCTGATATCATTCATAGTTATCTTTTCTTTTCCTTTATCATTTTTCTTTGAATTTTTTCTCTGTATATCAGACCTCTTATGTTTGTGCTCTTACAGAATCTTGTAATATGACCATACTTGTTACAGTTATAGCACATAATGTTTCTTTGTCCATTCCACTAGTTTCTTCTTAATCTACATTGATTAGCAATATGCCCAAACTTCCTAGATGCATAACATTCAACATTTGTTCTATCAGTAGAGTGACTTGACATATTTATGCATTCAGTTAATTTATGACCAAGCTTTTTGCAATTGAAACACTGACCAGAGAATGATGAAACTTTTGAACTTCTACACTGAGCAACCATATGACCAAACTTATTACAGGAAAAATAATATCGATTAATTTTTTGTGCATTAGGTTGTCTTACCAGATACCTTCCATTTCTGTTATGTCTAAAATTCTTTTGTCTTGGTCTGGAACTTTCTCCCTTTTCATATCCAAGACATCTCTTATCATTTCCACTCTTCTGCCCTTGAGTTAGCTCATCAAGTTTTACTGAAATAATCATAAAATTTTATTTATATTCATTTGCAATGACAAGATCATACCTAAGAGTGGTAATCTACTTACCAAGTTCTTCTTCATTGTTTCTAGATTTTTGCAATTCACTTTCCAACTAAATGAATTCTCCACTCATTCTGTTTCATTCATTATATTTCTCTTTCAGGGTTTGAGGAAGGTATTCCTCATTTTTCTTCCTTTCTTCTATCTCCTTATTCATCTTCATCATCATAGATTTCATCTCATGTTTTAGGTTTGTATTGTCTCTAGCAAGCTTTTCACATTCTTTGATTATCTCCTTCAAGGTTTGATTTATATGAGTATCATCCATATCTTCATTCTCCTTCTATTGTATCTGATCACATAGATATTTCCTCTTCACCCTAGATTTAACTATCTGGTCTTTCAATGACTGAATGAATTTCTCAACATCTCTAAGATTTTCTTTCAATTCTTTCAATTCTACTTTAGACTGATCAAGGTCATCAAGAGCTACCATAAGTTGTTGTTGAAGACTACTAGAGTCCATCAAATTCAAGGATCCACCTCAAGCTACAAAAATTCTCCAGAGGAACTATCTCTGATACCAATTGTTGGACTCAAGGGAACACTAAGAGGGGGGGTGAATCAATGTTCAACAATTACTAAAACTCCATTCATTCAAAGCATGAAACCATTTCACCATTGTATTAAAGAAAATATGTATGTATTCAAAGTAAACATATACAACACCAGGACACACATATTCTTGTGTGGAAACCTTGTTAGGGGAAAAAACCACGGTGGAGATTAATCCATAATTTGAGTACTCAAAATATAGTTGTTTATAAAAGGAATGCACTTGCATTCAAGCACACTGCCTAGAGCTCACTGCTCAAAAGAAAAAAAGCCTTACTGCCTACAAAATTCAAATTAAAACCATCTGAAGGGTGAACTGAAATAATAGAATCTAATCATTCTAGATAATAGTTTTGGTGAAGCTCATGGATCTTATTCAGGATCTTCTTTCTAACTTTATACTATGCTCTACCCTGTTCTTCTCTTTGTTGCTCTTTGCGTCACTTATGATCAAATTTGCATTACTGCTCTACTAGATCTCACAATTCACTCTTCTTCATATTCATACACCATGCATACCTTGTTAAATGATAAAAGTAGTCTCTTATATATCCATGATCAAAGACTTATTCATTCAATAGTCAGCTTCATAGAACATTAAGTTACTTTTAACTTGTCGGCCAGATCCACCACAAAATCTTTATGTGCATCCTCCAAAGTTGGTTAAGACAAAGAGAGGACCCAAATAACACTTAATCTAACATGGAGACTTATAATTAATTCTATCTTATACATCTGTGAATTCCATCTTTTTCGGGTCGGCCTTCTAGCATAGATAGTTAACAAATTAGTGCACAGTATCTTGTAGATCACTTACCAGTGGGTTCACATCAATACCAAGATACTACAAGCCTTAACAAACCTTCCCCAGAGATCCACAACCCAAAATATCTATTTGGTGGAATGACTAGATCAAATTTTATGCCTTTTACCGGATCCCCTGTTCTTTACTTTGTTCTGCCGATAGGAGCCAAAATAGTGTTGCACTATGGGATTCAAGACTTGAGTTGCATGACTTGGGTTACCATCAATGAAAAAACTTACAAGCCAATATCTTTAGCCATATGCCAACACCATCAATAGGAACAACTATCCCAGGTGCAAGTACATAGTTATTTGAACCCATCGAAACCATCATGAAAAAGTTGGTAGAATCAAATCTGAGAACATTGCCAAAATTTGAAAATTACTAAGAACTGTAAGAGAAACCATCCTGGAACAATGAAAATGATCTCTACAAATTTCATAAAATCAAAGGACACAAAACTATAAATTGCATGAGACTCAAGAACATTATCCAAGATCTCATAGAGAATGACACTATCTCTATTGAAGTACCAGTTGGGAATCAAGATATCAAGATATACAAGAACCCTATGCCAGATCATAACAAAGGGAACAATAACGAAAAAGCTTAAGATTACAAAAACATGTAGCATAGCTATTCAAATTTGGTTGCATCCTATGATAGTGTCACTACGGTCATCACCATCAAAGGATCTAGTTCTAAGTGTGGAGTCACCACACGGTGTGGAAAGGTCACTATCAAAGGAGTCCCATCCCAATCTAGGGCACAACCTACTCTGCCAACATCAAATCCCAATAAGCACAATCTCCTAAACTAGCTTAAGAAGACCCCTACACAGATATCAATCTTAGAACTATTAAGGCTATCTCCCACACATAGATAAATCTTAGAGAAAGCCTTATTGGAGTCATCTGTCCTCGAGGATATTGGTGAAGATCAGTTTCAATATATAATAGGACACCTTATCGATCATCTTCTTACCTTATTTGAGCAATACCTACCATCACAACCATCTCATAATCATGCTTTACACCTTGAGTTATATATTAATAAAAATAAGGTCAAAAGAGTCTTAGTAGATGGAGGGGCTGGTCTGAATATTTTTACCCTAAAGTTGATCAAATACTTGGGCTACCCAGAAGATAATATTGAGAAAACAAATAGTACCACCGTTAGGGCATATGATGACCAAGAGTGGGTATCACAAGGCATCATTGTATTGCCAATTCAAGTGGGACCTATCATTGCAGAAACCACTTGCCAAGTGCTAGATCTTGATCTTTCGTACGTAAGATCTTGCTCGACTGACTATGGATCGATGCCTTAAATTTTTTTGCCTCAACTTGTGATCCTATTAAAATTTAAATTCCTAATGTGATATGCTAAAATGATGCAATAAGAGGAGATAACATAATAAAAGGGCACCTCAATGATTATCCTAAGACAAGATAAGCATAAAAACAAGATGAAAATTAATTGAAATTGGTTATACTTTTATGCTGCTCCTTCCTTGGTTGGCTCTTTGATTCTTGAAGAGTTGTGTGCTCCTTGGATGACAAGCTATGTTGAATGTGCAAAATGATATGCAAGATGGATGAGGGTATATATGAGATGAGAGCTCAAATGAAAAATTTGCAAGAGTTTGGTAGCAAAAGACTTGATTCCTAAAATGGGAGAAATGAGGGGGTATTTATAGGATAATTGGAATTCTCTAGAGAACTCAATGGTTGAGATTGATCCAACAAGATCAAGATGAAGGGCGATGGTGAATTGAGGACTCATAAGCCCTCACATCTTGACATGTGAAATGTGAGATGTCTTAGGGTGGAATGATGTGGAAATGAAGTGGAAGAGAAGTACATGAGGTGGATGAAGGACAAGTACCTTTGAGGTATCTTGGGGGATGAGAAGATTTCCTCAAAAGGAACTTCTTGTCCCCAAATGAGGATGAAAGAGACATTTGATGAATTTTAGAATTCCTCAAAAATGTCCATGGGAAAAGGGGAAGTGGTTGAAAGAATAAATGAAAATTAAAAAATTACATTCATTGGAGAGTTTATTGGGTAAAAGAAAGTCTCCAAAAAGTTGGAGATTTGTCACATGTGGGTGATGTGACAAGTCCAAGGTTCTAGAAGTCCTTGGCACATGTAGAGTGACAAGTCAAGCCTTCTAGAATCTTGCATGGGGATGGGGAAGACCTTGGAAAGACAAAAGCGAATTAAAAATTCACATGGGGAAGAGAGGAGCCTTGGGCAAATAAATGTGAATTAAAAATTCACATGGGAAAGAGAGTCCAGGTTAAAAATGGTAAGTGGGAAGGTTGACTAGAAAAGATAAGCTAAATGTGGCTAATGATTTTGATTAAGGTAGTGCAAACACATGATTAGGATAATTAATAAGAGATTAGAGGCAAGTGGGTGATTATGGAGGATGTGACACTTAATCAAGATTAAGTGATGCATATCCTAATCATAGATTAATTAATTTAATCTGGATTAAAAGAGGGTTATGGAGAATGTGACAAGGAGAGAGAAAAAGGGGAATTAAACTTTGATTTTAATCCAAATGGGTTAAAAGACTAAATTAAATAATTTATCATATTTATTTAATTTAGAGAAGAAAAGGGATAAGGTAAAGTATTTAATTTATTTAATTACATACTTTAGGAACCTTAGGCGCAAAATGAAATAATGATTAAATAAATTATTTAATCACTATTAATGAAATAGATGAATAGAGTAGACGATTTTGATCATATGGAAGTGATCAAATTTGGATGTTTACATTTTTCCCCTCTTCGAAGTACCATTAGAATAACCGTGCTTCAAAGAAAAGAAAGTGCAAATGAATCTATAGAGGAAGTAACCAGAAGATGATGCCCTAGTGTGGGGAGGAGGATTTGAGCTATCCAATTAGTGGGGAATGGATGAAGATGCCCTAATCCTGGAAGGGATTGACTATGGCAGGGAAAATTGGTAAATGTGAAGGGTATGCCTCCTCGAGAGGGTGACGGGGCAAAAAGAGGGGTCTCGGGTGACATCTCAATAAAAAGAAACATATGGTATGGTTGGAAAGAGGGCAAAAAATTAGGCAAATTTTCCTTTTGAATGAAATCAATCCGACAAACGGGGTGCAAATGGCGTCCCCAGGAAGGGAAAGGATTAATCGGAGGAGAAAAAGGTAAATAAGAGGTAAAAAAGACCTCTTAAAAGAGGTAAAAAAGACCTCTTAAAAGAGGTAAAAAAGACCTCTTAAAAGAGGGGGAAAGTGAATATAACGTAATTTTTAAAAATTACCTCACCTCATTTGCACTGTAGCAGTTGAGAGAAGAGCAGAAGAGAGCAAGCAGATGAGGAGCGAAGATGCCTTAGGATAATGATACCAAGATCGTCCATCGGATAGACGAGGTTCGACGGTCCTACAGGGAGTAGGGTGGGCCCCACCAAGTAGGCAAAAAAACACTTTATGCATTATTTTCATGATTTTAACACATTTGAGGTGTTTTATTAAAAATGTGAAATATGGGTTTTATGGGCGAGATAAAATAGAAAATTGGGTAGTTCGAAAAAAATAAAAAAGGTTGGAAAAAAATGGGTTTTCCAAAAAAAGAATTTTTTTTTGCTGAAAGGCGAATACGCCCTCTGTCGGACAAATCCACCCCAGCTAAGGGCGGGTCCACCCTGGTTGGGGGTGGGTCCGCCCTGCTGCAGGGGTGGGTCTGCCCCGGCCGGGGGCGGGTCCGCCCCGTTGTAGGGGCGGGTTTGCCCCGGCCGGGGGTGGGTCCCTCCTGCTATAGGGGTGGGTCTGTCCTCGGCCCGCTGCAGGGGTGGGTCTGCCCTACGGCTGGGTAGACAGGCACCGCCGCAAATAGCGGCAGCACCACTCGATGGCCTGCAGTGACGATGCCGCCCTGACCGGCTGGGCGCCCCAGCGGTGTGGACAGGCACCGCCACGACTAGCGACAGTGCCACCCTGTGGCCAGTGATGGGGATGCCGCCCTGGCTAGTGGGGCCAACCCCACTACAGGGGCGGGTTAGCCCCGGCCAAGGGCAGGTCCGTCCCACTACGGGGATGAGTCTGCCCCAGCCAAGGGCGAGTCCGCCCCGCTGCGGGGGTGGGTTCGCCCTGGTTAAGGGTGGGTCCGCCCCATTGCAAAGGCAGGTGCGCCCTGCGGCTGGGAGGAAGGAGTGAGGGGGGAAGGACAAGAAAAAGAGAGAGAAGAAGATAGAGAGAAAAGGAGAGAGAAGAGGAAAAAGAAAGTTGTGGGATGAGGAAGAGGAATTTTGATGAAGAATTTGAGAAGGTAGATGGGATATTTGCAGGATTTTGGTAGATTACGGACACACGAGCAGAGGCAAAAGGCACTAGCGGTGATGACGAGGGAGGACCACGCAACATTGGAGTAGGTGGGGTTACTGCACTTAGTGCAATTTCTAGAGATGAGAGCGCATCGGGCGATGCTGATAACCCTGATAGAGAGATGGAGCTTGGCGACGTCGACGTTTCATCTGCCGATAGGAGAGATGAAGGTGATGTTGGAGGATGTGTGGTAGATTTTGAGGATACCGATAGCAGGTCGGTTAGTGAGTGAGGTAGTGTTCAGAGGAGCATAGTTAGATGAGATTGTCCTGGTGCTATTCGAGCGAGATGACTTGTTGATATAGAGGGGGCAGCTAGACGTAGACAGATGCCTGGCCTTGGGGGTGCCAGCATTACCACTAACTTTGTGTTGTTTGATCAGTGAGATACTACTACCGGATCAGAGCAGATGATTCTACAACTTGCAATATATGGAGGTGATACAGCATATCGTTGAGTGGTGGGAGGGGCAGTTTTCCTAGGGGTCATGTGTATTGGCCCAGTTATACCAAGATATGCACGTGATTTGTTATCGGGGGATGCGAAGCATGACGCACAAGACACTATTACAGGTGTGGGGGTGGGAGCACATCACAGTGACGAGACCCATAATGGTCAGGAGAGGAGAGTTGGATGATAGGGAGCTGGTGGCTTGGGAGTTTGGGGCAGCCAGGGGCTGCATCTTATGCTATGAGATGCAGGGAGAGATGGACCAATGGAGGAGAGCGTTTGATGAGTTACGAGAGAGGACATCATATGACGTCCATACATGTATCAACGGTTTAGGGGATGGAGGGCCAAGGAGGAGAGACATCAGGGTTTCTTCAGATGTAGATGTTTTTTGATTGGGAGTTAGGGACACATAGTAGAGTTGCATCTTCTAGACAGGGTGATGAGGCAATTCGGACTTGTGCAGGACATTCTTGGAGCCCCGACTATATTTTGTCGGCTTACCAGAGAGGTACCCTGGGAGGCGAGGTTGTGAGTGAGAGGAATGAGGGAGGCATGGGTGATGGTAGGTGGAGTGCCCTATCTAGGGAGGGGGGAGGGTCTAGAGGATGCCAGAGTGGCAGATTGGTATGATCGGTGGTTTTGCAACCACCGATGGGAGAGGGTTACACCAGAGGTGCTTCTTGTGGGAGCCGTGAAGTGGGGGCCCGAGGATGAGCAAGAGGGGGGAAAGGAGGAGGAGCCAAATTAGGGCGGACATGAGGATGAGGGACATCTGAGTGGTGGTGTGAAGGAGGGTGGCACTGGAGATCAGCTGGCGAGGAGGGGGAGGGTCAGGAGGATGCAACCTCCAAGGAGGGTGAGGAGGGCAAGGAGAGATGTGGGAGAGGAGATGGAGGCAGGAGGGGTAGGTGATGAGGGAGAGGAGATAGAGGTAGGAGGGGTAGGTGGTGGGGGGAGGAGATAGAGGTGGTGAGATTGGGGAGCGAGCCAGAGGTGGAGATGCTCCGAGTGGTGGAG
>CM021105.1:559108197-559123390 GCA_007115665.2 Sequoiadendron giganteum
TTAATCAGAATCATTAGCTACATTTAGCTTACCTTTTTGGTCAACCTTCCCTCTTACCATTTTTAGCCTGGACTCTCTTTCCCATGTGAATTTTTAATTCACATTTATTTTCCCAAGGCTCCTCTCTTCCCCATGCAAATTTTTAATTCACTTTTGTCTTTCCAAGGTCTTCCCCATCCCCATGCAAGATTCTAGAAGGCTTGACTTGTCACTTTACATTTGCCAAGGACTTCTAGAACATTGGACTTGTCACATCACCCACATGTGACAAATCTTCAGCTTTTTAGAGACCTTCTTTTACCCAATAAACTCTCCAATGAATGTAAATTTTTAATTTGCATTTATTCTTCCAACCACTTCCCCTTTTCCCATGAAGATTTTTGAGGAATTCTAAAATTCATCAAATGTCTCTTTCATCCTTATTTGGGGACAAGAAGTTCCTTTTTAGGAAATCTTCTCATCTCCCAAGATACCTCAAAGGTACTTTTCCTTCATCCACCTCATGTACTTCTCTTCCACCTCATGTAATTCTCTTCCACCTCATTTTCACATCATTCCACCCTAAGACATCTCACATTCCACATGTCAAGATGTGAGAGCTTGTTAGTCCTCAATTCACCATAGCCCTTCATCTTGATCTTGTTGGATCAATCTCAACTATTGAATTCTCTAGAGAATTCCAATTATCCTATAAATACCCCCTCATTTCTCTCATTTTAGGAATCAAGTCTTTTGCTACCAAACTCTTGCCAATTTTCCATTTGAGCTCTCATTTCATAATCATCATACCCTCATCCATCTTGCATATCATTTTGCACATTCAACATAGCTTGTCATCCAAGGAGCACACAACTATTCAAGAATCAAAGGGCCAACCAAGGAAGGAGCAACATAAAGGTATAACCAATTTCAATTAATTGTCATCTTGTTTTTATGCTTATCTTTCCTTAGGCTAATCATTGAGGTGCCATTTTATTATGTTATCTCTTCTTATTGCATCATTTTAGCATCTCACATTACGACTTGACATTTAAATAGGATCACATTTCTGGCATGCCCGGTGGGACCCACAAAAGGGTCTCTTTCTTTTACGTTTTATGTTGTTTAACTTGTTTGCAAGTTCAGGTCACAGAGGGGTGGATTTTATCTCCCGAGTGCTGCAGAGGGGCGGATGTGCCCTCATGATCCAACGTTTCTAACAATTTTTACTGCAGAAGTGCGGATACACCCTTATGATCCGATGTTTCTGACAGTTTTTACTGTAGAAGTGCGGATATGCCCTCACGATCTGATGTTTTTGATATTTTTTACTGTAGAAGTGTGGATATGCCCTCACGATCTGACGTTTTTGCCAAACTATTTTTTGCAAAAGTGTGGATACACCCTCGCATTCTGACGTTTTGCCTAATTGTTTTCTGCAGAAGTGCAAATATGCTCCCACGTTTTGATGTTACAGAAGTGCGGATACATCCCCGTGTTCCGACGTTTTTGCTAATTGTTTTCTATAGAAGTGCGGATACACCCCTGTGTTTCAACATTTTTGCTAATTGTTTTCTACAGAGGGGCAGATTTTCCCACCCAGTTCAGTGTTTTTCACTGCAGCAGGGCGGATTTTCCCTAAATAGCACATTCAGGAAGGTAAAAAAGTGAATTTTAGCTTCATTTTTATCTCTTTCTTTTGTTGTTTTGTGCTTTAATCCTCTAACCCTGTTTGTTGGTGGGTGAAGTCAGATTTCTTGCTGATATCTTGAGTATTTTTCTAAAAATCACAAAGGGAAAAAGATAAAACAACTAACATTTGCTTGCAGGGCCTTTGTTTTATTCTGATTTTTGAAGTCTTTTCTTACGGTTTTATCTATTTACTTAGTATAAGTAGGGGAATGTAATATTTGCTGCTTGTTGTGTCTATTTTATTTGTGTTATCCTAAGGGGGCATTAGTTTGTTTTCACCTTCCCCCTTTGCACTTTGTGCGGATCCGAGGGGGGTAGTTGGAAACAATTAGTGTCTTCTTCTTAGCGGGACTTGCTTGGGGATTTCATCACCCCAAGGGATGATCCCAACCACGCGTACTGACAGGGTATATAAAGGGGGGAGAGCCAAAGCTGTACCCCAATCCAGTTGCATCGTAATTGGCAGAACGTTGAAGTTAGGGTGATACCTAAATAGACGTGAAGAGTTGGTCTGAGCCTTTCAGTATCTCCCTGGGGTTCCCAACTCATGCTTGTGACAGACTGGTGTTCATGGTTGTGCCTCATGTATCGAGCGTATATTGAGGACTCCCTAGAAACCTTGTTCATCCTAGAGTAAAATCTTGTTGGTCATACCTCTTAATACTAATCATAGGATTGTGCTTGTTCAAAGTGTCTTTTTGTAAAAATCCAATAAATTTTGATAATTCAAATCTTCATTGAGTCATTCCAAGTCCTTGCCATAATCCCTCATTTCCAAAATAAGTCATTGTTCCTGCAAAGGGGCAGATTTGCCCCACTGTTTCAACACTTTTTATTATAGAAGTGCGGATACGCCCCCCTGTTCCGACGTTTCTGCCAGTCTTTTTACTATAGAAGTGCGGATACGCCCCCCTATTCTGACGTTTCTGCCAGTCTTTTTACTACAAAAGTGCAGATACGCCCCCCTATTCTGATGTTTCTGACAGTTTTACTATAGAAGTGCGGATACGCCCTCCTAAACGGACAGTTTCTTCCTTTTGACCATTCTAAACCTTCGTTTGAACCCCCAATGTCTCCATTTAACCATTTGATCATCCTAAACACTCATCTAACCAATCCAAACATCCATTTGACCATTCCAAACCTCCATTTAACCTTTCTTAAATGTCCATTTACCACATTCACATTGATCATTCCACCATTTGGGATACCCATCTTACCGTGTGACCTAAACATTTCCATCAAGACATCTTCCATTTTGCACTTATCATCATCTCTCAACACAAAATCCCTTAAACCTTATTTTAGGAGTTATCTCCTGAATTGACTAAGGCGCTAAGTTGATTATTATCCTACATAATCAATCCTTGTCTTCAACCTAATCAATCCACTTCTATCTTGAGGCGGATTTGTGTTGTGATTCAATGTCATTGGCCCAAATCAATCCCCTTCCATCTCAAGGCGGATTCGGTGTCGTGATCATTGATTTAGCTAGCTCAAATCGATTAACCAACGTCATAAGTCACTTAGGGTGATTTCCAAATCCATTTTTAGGATCGCCTCCATCAACCAATCCTTATCCAAATCATCCAATTGATCCAATCCTCATCCAAATCATCTAATTGATACATCATCAATTGATCTAATCAAATCAATCCTCATCCAAAACATCCAATTGATACATCATAAATCAATCCAAACAATCCAATCATCAAATTGATACATCATCATTTGATCCAAACAATCCAATCATCAAATTGATACATCATCATTTGATCCAAACAAATCCAATCATCATCCAAATTATCAAATTGATCCATCAAATCCAATCCTGTCCAATTCTCATCCAAATAATCAAATTGATACATCATCCAATCTAAATCAGTCAATCCAAATCATCACCTAGATCATCCTTTAGAGATTGCATCTTGAAATCATCTAGTTGTTTTGCACGTTCATGCCCGTTCACAAACAAAAATGAAAATGGCAGACAAGAAAACTCAAGTTTCCCAACCAAATTTCCCTCAAGATCCTAATAAAATTCTACATGATCCCCATAATGGCATCTCATCTCAATCAAACACCGATATCCAGAATATCACACCACCTAGTGACGAAAACATGGTCAATCAACCCGAAATCACCGTTGACGAATATCTCAATAATCCTGCCAATGTCCAAATGATGGATCCTCTCCTAAACGAGTGTGGGGATAAGATCCTTACCACCTTACTCTTGAAGGGATTCAAACCACCATCCGGTTTCATTACATCACAATATGCCTTTCCCCCATTTTTCGACCCACAAACCTCACAAAATGTTCCAGAAAGTTCCTACGTTCTTGAGGGTGCACCCACTGAAAATTGGTACCACCCCAAACTTGGAAATGTTGTCATCCATCAAGTCCAAGAATATCCTCATCTTCCAAATACAACATCTACTACTCCACCACCCGATCCTAATGATCCCCATACCTATGGCATGCTGCCATACATCCCATCTGCTCCACCACTCCCCCCCCCCCATATTCTAATATTGGGGGCACACCTCCACTCACAAATGCACTACCTCCTGCATTTCAACAACCTCCAAATAATCCACACCAATCCACCACACTACCAGCACCGCCACAACATGTTGGTACTATTATATCTTCATCTCAACACTTGCATCTACAACATCTGCAACACACTACCATTCTCACCCAACAATCACATAAAGTAGTGCAGCCTACGTCACAAGAACAACAACACATCTCATCTCACCCATCTCAACAACAACAACACATCACATCTCGCCCATCTCATCAAAAAAAAACATATCTTATCTCACCCACCTCATCAACAACAATAACAACGACCTCCACAATAACATGTGCATATCCCTACACAAATACATCATAATCCACTTACTAAATACCTCTATCATCCCTCTAGCACATACACTATTCCATCCCATACGAATCCTCATCAGAACGCGCAAAACCAAACACATATCCAACCGCCACCTTACACCAATCTTTCACAACCTCAACATCATCCCCACCAACAAACATCAAATCCATACCCACACAACAACCCACCATTGCAAAACAATACCAATCCTATCCGCCCTACTTTCAACAGCAACAAACTCACCAACAGGGGGCACCTTACACTTCCTATTACCAACAAACATCATCACATCAATAAAGAGGCCCTACCTCTATGCATTACCAAAATATTATGCAGCAACAGGACCCCTCTCTTGTTTCCTACTATCAACAACAAGTGTCTCCCACTCAACATAATCAATCATCCAACTATCAATCCACTTACAATCAACCAACGCATTCATATCCGACTCAACCTGTTTATGATCCAACAATGGTAGGGCCATCCTCATCATATCCACAATATTATCCATACAATCAATCCATTTTGACTCCCACGACTCCCGTCAATAAGGACTTGGAAGAAGTAAAGGTAGCATTAAAGGACCTACAAGCTGGAGCGAGTAAACAATCATTCAAGTTTGAGGACATATGTCCTTATGCTTTTGATCCCTCCATCTCCTTGATTCCTTTTCCCAAAAAAATTGAGATACCAAAATTCAATAAATACAAAGGAACCAGGGATCCTAGAGCTCACATTCAAGAATTTTACACTCATTGCCAAGAGATCATGCATAATGATAACTATCTTATCCGAATTTTCCCTAAAATTCTACAAGGGGTTGCCCTCAACTAGTTTATGGGTCTTGAAAAGGGATCTATCAAAACCTTTGCACAATTATCTGAGCAGTTTGTCTCTGACTTCTCTTTTAATCTAGAGAAATATATTGACACACTTGATCTCCTCAAAGAAAAACAACGTGATGGAGAGACCTTTGAACGCTACTTGTAAAGATGACATGCCTTGGCTAGCAGGATGAAATCCCCACCAACAGAAAAAGAAATGGTCATGCTATTTATCAAGAATTCCCACCCAGATATGGCTCATAATTTCCAAATCCATTGTATCACCACCTTTGCGGGAAGTGTGGATAAAGGCCCCATCTTGGAACGAGCCCTTGTTGCAAAAGGGAAAGTCAAACATTTCAATTTTGATAGAGAGAAATCCTTTGGGGATAAACCTCGTTATTGGAATAGAAATAAAAATTATGTCAATGACGGTGTCACTGACACTAAAAATGTTCAATTGGAAACCACCACACAAAGATACCCTCCTCATCAACAACCGTCAATCCAGAATGCCATATCCATCCCCCAAGGGGCACCATGACAACAATCTAACCAAAATAACCAAGGGGGAAACAAATGGCAATTCACTCAGTTAGGCGAACCCCTTAGCGTGATGTTTAACAAGCTTCTTTAAGCTAATTATCCCATCACATATCTTGTCACCAAGCCTCTTGATACATCTAAACCCAAGCCTGCTTGGTTTAAAGACAATGAATATTGTGAATTTCACAAGATTAAGGGACATACCTTAAATAAATTTCAAGGCCTAAAAACCTACATTCAAGGCCTCATCGATCGAGGTGAAATCCCTGTAGATGCTAATGCAACATCTTCATCCAATGGTCAACTTTAGATATATCAAAATGCCTTTCCTAACCACAATCAGGGTCCTAGTATGTCCAACTCAAATCCTAGACCTAGCAACAATAACAAGCAAGGTAACAACACCAATAACATCAGCTATAAAAATGTACCATACAATTATCAAGGTGTGGTTTCGTATATAGAACAAGTGGAGCCATGTGTATCCACGATACATGTCAAAGGAAAAGATCCACAATGTGTTGTTACCACTCAGCGAACCTACATCACAGTCCCAGCAACTCCTCCATCTACCCAACGACCATCCGCCAATTCACAATATAACATCCTAGACCATCTAGGCAAGACTGCAGCCCAAATATCCATCTTAGATCCATGCATCAAGACATCTTGACTAAGGCTTTGCAAAGCACACAAATGCCTGATAATATTGACCCTACCCAATTCCAAGCATTGGTAGGCAATCTCTCATCAACTTATGAGTTAGCCTTTAGCCAAAAAGACATGCCGCATCTTGATTCAAGCCACAACTGCCCCCTCCATCTCGAGGTTGGTGTAAATTGTCAAAAAGTAAAAAGGGTATTGGTAGATAATGGTTCGGCCCTAAATCTTTGCACGTTAAAATTCATACAACAGGTTGGATACACCCAGGCTGATCTAAGAAGTCAAGTTATCACCATCAAGGCATATGATAATGCAGAGCGGGATTCTGAAGGCATCATCTGCCTCCCTATTCAAGTGGGCCCCATTGTACAATACACTATGTGTCATGTTCTAGACCTTGAACTTCCATACAACATCCTTCTTGGTCGTCCATGGATTCATTCTATGCAAGCCATCCCATCCACCTATCACCAATGCTTAAAGTTCCCATTTCAAGGAATGGAAGTCACCATACAAGCTAACCCCCAGCCTTTTGAATATTGTCCTACCTTGGAAGCTTCTTTTCCACATTCACATTACTGCCCAAGAGTTGAAATGGGGGCATCCCCAACATCTGATCCTGACCCATCCACCAATACACTAAACATTTCATCCCCACCATCATCCACACCTTCTTCCATCGTCACTAAGGTCCAGATCATAGATAAGGCATGTGGCAAATACAAAATGCATACCACACTCAATGTGGAAACCATGCCACCTGCACCCTACACATATGGACAACCAATTATGCCTGTACCACAAGTGGAAGAAAAGACACTTACCCTCACCTCCAAGAACATGGGGTCAACGAAATTCAATGATTTTGGATCCCTCCAGGATCAAATGGACGAAGATATCAGTTAATGGGTTTATCGAGAAGAACCTGAGCCACCACGTCCCCTTATTGAATGCTTTCAAGAACTCTATCAACATGCCTCCAAGTTCATTGAAAAGTGTCATTACCAAGGCGGAGGCCTTGGTGCAGAAGAACAAGGAAAATCTCTGCCCATTGAAGCAACTACCATCCGACCAAGAAATTTGGGCTTGGGTTATGATACTAAATAGAAGGGTCATGCAACATCCTCTAGCACTTCTAAAATTGTTAGTGTTGACAACGGTTCCCTTGAAGACATATCGGAGGAAGATTCCATCATACATGCATACGATGATTTGAATCACATTGACCTCCCTATCATGTTTGAATGCTTATCTGTTTGCACCATAACCTGATCCCTCAAACATCCCGATTTTATCGATCATGACCTACAAGGTAGCGCACCTGTTAGCACATTTCCCTCAGAGGATACCTACGTACATCTAATGGGATTGGGGGAATATGAAAGCCCTAATCGCAAAAACAAAAAGAAACAAAAATAAAATGGGTCATCAAGTGAAAACCTCACCGAGGTGCTTTTTGACTATGAAAAAGTAAAAACAAAGGATGTATCTGACACTGAAAACCTTAATATGGCACTGGAAGATGGGGACGTTCATCTTCCCTTTGTGGGAACACAACTATCTGAGCAATCTTTGATTCTCATTTAAGAAACACAAGAGGTGAATTTTGCGATAGAAGAAACTCCAAGGATCACCTATGTGGCCAAATCTTTATCTAAAGAAGAATATCTCACCATTGTCCACATTCTTCAAGAATGGGTTAAAAATTTTGCCTGGGCTTATTCTGATATGCCTGGCCTGGATCCTAATCTTGTTGTACATCATTTGGATGTCCGTTCAGACACCAAACCTTCCAAGCAGAAGCTATGAAAGATGCACCTGCAAGTGGCACTATTAGTTAAGAAAGAATTGAAAAAATTACTAGATGTTGGCTTTATCAGGCCCATTGATTATTTTGATTGGATTTCCAATATAGTACCTATTGCTAAACCTAACGAAGACTTCAGAATTTGCACAAATTTTTGGGATCTTAACAAAGCTTGTCCAAAAGATGACTTCCCCTTGCCTAACATCGACATGTTGGTGGACATTACTGCAAGACACGAGATGTTATCCCTCATGCATGGCTTCTCTGGCTACAATCAGATCTGGATTGCCCTTGAAGATCAACACAAAACCGCTTTTACAACACCTTGGGGTACTTTCTGTTACAATGTCATGCCCTTTGGTCTCAAAAATGCGGGGGCGACTTATCAATGAGTAATGACGATAATATTCCATGACCTCATCCACATTATCCTAGAGGATTATGTTGATGACTTGCTGGGAAAATACGGAACCCAAGAAGAACACCCTACCATTCTAACAAGGATCTTTGAGCGCTTAGAACAATACAAGCTTCGACTAAATCCAAAAAAGTGTGTGTTTGGTGTCACATCAGGGAAATTGTTGGGCTTCATAGTTTCCTGAAGAGGCATCGAGGTTGACCCAGCCAAGGTGAAAGCTATCATGGATATGCCTCCACCAAGAAACCTGAAACAATTAAGGAGCCACCAAGGGAAGCTACAATCCATCTACCAATTTATAGCCCAGCTTGCGGATAAATATCAGTCATTCACCCACCTTCTCAAGAAAGACACCACCTTCAAGTGGAATCAACAGTGTCAATTGGGTTTTGATATGATCAAAGGATACTTGGCCCACCCGCTGATCTTGATGCCACCTATCCCTGGAAAACCCCTCTTTTTGTACATATCTACCACGTCAGTTGCATTGGGGGCATTATTGGCACAGCATGATGAATCCTCAAAGGAACGAGCGATCTATTACATTAGCCGAACACTGGTCGGTTATGAACTCAATTATTCACCAATGGAAAAAGCATGTCTCGTTGTGGTCTTCAACACACAAAAGCTACGCAACTATATGATTTTCCATCCTATAAAATTGATATCCAAAGTTGACCCCCTCAAGTACCTGTTATCCAAGACAACCCTGACTGGTCGAATGGCTAATTGGATCATGCTCCTCAGTGAGTTTGATATAGAATACGTGGATAGAAAGTCCATTAAATGACAAGTAATATCGGATCATTTGGAAAATTCCCCGTTAGTGGACACATATCCCATAGAAACTGAATTTCCAGATGAAAGAGTATTTGCAGTCTCAAAAGCCACCACTTGGACACTGTACTTTGATGGATCACACACTCATAATGGATCGGGGGCAGGAGTCTTGCTTATCACCCCCCAAAGTAATTACATACCGAAATCATTCAGACTGGCTTTTCCCTACACCAACAACATCTCTGAATATGAAGCCCTTCTCATAGTCCTCAGAATTGCAGTCCAATGGCACATCACTCATCTGCAAGTTTTTGGTGACTCCCAGTTGGTCATAAAATAGGTCAAAGACAAGTTTCTAACAAAATATGAAAATTTGTTTCCTTACAAATGAATGGTGGATGACTTCAAAAAATATTTCACCTCCATCCAATTTGAGCAGATCCCAAGACTCCAGAATAAGGTAGCGGATGCTATGGCTACCATTGGTTCTCTATGTTGGGGATATGGATTCGGTCTGTCATCAAGATAGGCATCTAAGACAGTAGTGCCTTAGTGATTTCAATTCAACATCATAACAAAGACACAACCAACTATGCTATAAAGCAGAAACAAGCATAGTTGATCCCCCATTGATCCTCTGAGAGAAATGAATGAAACAAGAAACAGATTCAACATAACTAGATACCATGAAAGACAAAAAGAAGACACAAAGATATACGTGGGGAAAACCCTTTCAGGTAAAAACCCCACACTCCAAAATTTCGAGCCATTGTATTATTCAGCAACAGAAACCACTTACAATACAATATCAGGCTCAAAGCTAATATAGGAGTTTCATCTTGTTCTACTGGAGAAATAACAGGTAACCGCAAGATCCCTCTCTGCTCCTCAGATGACTGTCACAACCAGCCTCATGGCCAGCCCAGTCATTCGGCCTCCAATGATTCCCATGCCCAGATCCGAGAGATAGAGTGTTCATAGTTACATTGCCTAACCAAACTACTTGAACACCCTCTCCATCTCTCGTCAAAACCCTTCATGCCTTCACCTCTCCAACTTGCAAGTCCAACATCTGCAATCTCACCCCATGCATCATGCATTATGCTTGCAACCCCATGCTCACGCATTCACATGCCCTCGCATCCTACTCGCAGTCTCATGGTCATGCATTCAGCTCACACATCTCGCGCTTGCTCTGCAACCCACGACTCTTGCAGATTCGTTGAACTTCCTTGCCTACCTATTTAAATAATACATCTCTCATCCAATATGTAACTGACTCAATAAGAGAAAAGAAGACCATCCGCAAATCATGCATCTGGTTAGATCTGACAGATCTCCCTGCAATGAGCCGCCCAGGCATTCAATGCCATTCCAAAAACAGGTTCAGCTCTGCCAACCTTCATTGACAAAACATGCAGCACAACAAGTTAGGTAACCATCCAATCACTATTCAACTAGGTGCCATGCGTCCAAGACCCATCAGCAATCGCAGCTGACAGAGCAACCAAAATGGTCAAACAGACATCGGGCGCATCCAAGGCTTCAAGCCAAACCTGACACTACCAGAGCTGGAGTTGGAACAGGTGTCGAAACAGGACTCCACCGAAAAAGCACACTGCCGAAGTCGGAGTCAGAGACGGAGACGAAACTGGAGTCGAAACATGACTCCACCAAAATTATAGGTTCAAGAACCAATTCGGTTCCGTGTCCGCCCATGGCAAAGAGGAACACATTGGAAACATGACTGATCGGGTAAAGTCAACCTAGGGTCAAACCAAGACGAGAGCACAAAAGATCAGAGTCAGAATCGGGGATGGAACAGGAACAGAAACAAGACTTTACCAAAAGTCCAAGATCAGGAACCAAACCGGATCCAAATTCTGCCTCCACCAAGTGCAAGAAACAACAATCCAGAACATGGACAAAGGGGAGGAAAACTCCTTGAGGAGAATCCAAACATCCAGAGGAACCAAATCACACAAGCAAGAGTCGGGCCCGGAGACGGAATAGAAACAGAAACAGGAACCTGGCAAACGGTCATTGCCAACTTCCAAAACTAGTTCCACCTCCGCCAGACCCAAGCGAGGAGAAACAGACTGCCGAAGCAGGAGCCGGATACAAACCCGAAACATGACAAAAGGAACAATGTCAACTTCCAATCCGGTTCCCCCTCCGCCAGAACAAATTTCGAAGATCCAGCAAAGCGGGGAGCGGAATAGGAGACGGAACGGGAACAAATCCAGAATAAGGCAAATGGAACAATGCCAAGTTCCAACCCGGTTCTGCCTCTGCCAGAACAAAAAGACTTTGCCAAGGGAAACAAGAGAATTCGCCTAAGTCTTCAAAGGGGGTAACCAGAAAGTTGAGGCATAAATCCCAACAATCTCCCACTTACCGAAGACTTTTAGGCATCCTCCAAACAAGCCCAAACAAGGACCAACACATGCTCTCACGCACCAATCAAGCCCACTGCAACAACATCAAAAATATGTCCACCACCTTAGGCAATAGCTCCAAACATAGGAACACACCAAGGTGAAACAGTAACAGTCTTAGGAATGAAAGCAAATGATCCTCCAGCCGGGAAAGGCAAAAAACAGCAAAGCACCACTCCAAAGCATCACTCCAACCATCTCCAGAATAAGAAAAACTAACCAGCTAGAAAAGCAACCAAGAACTGACTGCCCTCATCCAAGTGATCAAACCCATGTGACTGAAAACCAGCACCCACAGCTCATGTTGAAACATCCAACCACCCATACCTTAAAGGTATGACCTAAAAGTGAACTCATGCCATCAAAAGAAAACCACCCATCTCAGCAGCAAACAAGCACCCTGTGTCAACCAGTCATAGACCAAACACATCCAAGTACTCCCACTGCAAGGGCACTGTCCAGATGAGTGCAAGCAGAGCACCATTAAAATGATCCAAGCATACCAAGTCCACCAAACCCAGCATAAAGAAATGCAACCATGTTGTTCCAAGGAACATCCACACTAATCTACAACATCTGCAACCACCTGCTACAAGAAAAATTTCTCTCAACTGTCTTCCACAGTTCTTCCAAACACCTCCAAAACTGACTGAAGAAAGAAGCATAGGCACCTTCGTGTTATCACCTAGGTGACAACACATGACCACAAACAGTGACCAACTCAGCACCACAAAGGCAACTCACATCTAAAGTCACAAGAGCAATCAGGAAGAACAAGACCAGATAAGAGAGAAACTGCAAATCAACAAGAAGAATTCCCTTCTACAAACACTTCTAAATGCCAATTGTGTCAAGAATGATCTTCTTTACATCCCAAAGGGAAAATCCTTGACAACATCCAACAAAACATGGATGTAAGCTCCTTAAAGAAGATCAGAACTACCCATATAACCATCTCCTAACAGTCCTCAAAAGCACAAGGAGATAAACTATGTTGTCTAACCTTTCATTATGAATCCTCCAAAATCTAAACCAACTCAAGATTCATATCATGAAAGATAAAGCATAAAACACCTAAAAAGTATAATGGGTAAATACCTTTCACAATGACACCACTGCCGAGCAGACCAAGAAAAACAAAGAAACATGCTCATCCAAGATATACAGGCCATCATGGCTAACCTAAGAGCATTCTCATTCAAGGTCTCTGTTGAATTTACATTCAACCAAAGTGCAGGCTTCTTGGACTTTCAGTTGTAACAGCAACATTCACTTAAGAATTCAAGCCTCACCTTTATTCTTCATGCATCCATGAGTATCAACACCTGTCATCTCATGCTAACTCCAAACTACAACACTACAATAACCATGAAGTCCTCCAGTATATGACCAATGTACTCAAAGTAAAAACAACCCCTAGACCATTGTCAAAGTTCCATAACCTAGAACAGGAACTTAACATGACACCATGATCTACACATCTCCAAGGGAGATACCATGCTTCAAGTGAACTGTCCATGGTCTTCAAGAGCAAAACAATCATGCCAAAAACTCTAATGCACAAGCAAGAGTATACCATGACATAAAGAAAACAACTCTAAACCAACATCAGCTATCAAGCACCACTAGCAACTCAGCCAAAGACTACCAAGATCCTTCATGGCTCCAAAGTGCTGCACATCTTCAAATAGTGAACATGCAGATGTGAATTCTGCAACACCAAAGAAGACACCAGTCATTGCTAAAGCTCCCACTGAAACGTGACACTGAGCTTTCCAAGCACCATGACTGACCACACCATCACTATCAAAAGCTTACACTAAGCCAGTGTACCTAGCTCTCCATGACATCATGATCCACATGCTTCAGGTCCCCATCACTGACTATTCAGGTACTCAAATGCCATTCCTCCTCTCATCTCAAAACAGCCACACCAATGCACAAGTGACCACAGACAAGGTCAGCTAATAGATCTGCACGACATGGTTACACCCTCATGGATATAGACAGTCCACTTCTGAGTTGTCTCACAACAAGCATGTAGGTAAGGACAACCTACAATATTGCACAACCCATGGATTCAACCAAAAGTAAACCTGCAAATCTATCATTGCACTGAAAACTACAAAACTGAGATAATCAAAGAGAACAGCCAAAGCAGACAGTCATGACTCAAACACCAGATCAGCAATAGATCTGATTTGCCAGTCATGTCCACAACCCAAGCACCAAAGTCTAGAAAACCATCAAAGCATACCACAAGAATGCTGAAGGAGAAACATACCAACACTCCCATGTAGAGAAGACATCACTCAAAACTAGTCGAACTGCAGCTATCTCATCCAGTCACACCCTAGAAACTAGGATCTAGAAAAATAACAAATAGCAATTCCACAAAACACAAGTTTTCCTTGACCGTGCAAAACCTGCAAAAAACCATAGTGTTTCCAAAACACCCATGCATCTCCATATTCACTGCTCATCTGGACAACTCAAGAGTCTTCACACAACCATCACAGTAAACCAGAACAATGAAAGAACAAGAGAATGCACCGTAGACTTTTTAGGAAAATCTACACAAAACCCTCAGAGCCAAAGACATGAATTTGAACCATGCAAGTGCAAGAAAGAGGCACACAAGAACAACAGGTCCATTTCAGACCAGTTCCAATGCCACAGTCATGCACAAGCACAAGGAAGATCCAGGTTATCCAGAAGTTGCAAACCACCAAGGTCACCTGATAGCCTCCATGCAATCAGAGCACCAGAGAAAATGCCTTCAGTGCTAAGTCAAAAATACCCAGCACAAGCACAATAATCCATAGCTAAACAATGACACAAGCTAGTCCATACCACCAAGGAGCCTCTCACATAGACACCCAGTATGAACACCATGCTTTGCTGCAACACAACCATGAACACATCTCATGCCCTTTGCATCAGTAACAATGTTACCAGTCAGGAGCTTTAGATCATTTTCCACAACACAACCCACTCCATACTTTTCCAACGTCTTTCAAACTGTATGTTGAAACAATGAAGCACACACTTCCACTCACTGAGGACCAATCACCAACCAATTTCTCCAGACTTCCTGAAGCTTTCCAGGCTAAGAAATCACCATAGGAGAAAACCCAGAACTTCAGCAACCA
>CM021105.1:559723490-560026939 GCA_007115665.2 Sequoiadendron giganteum
TTGAATGGGGTTCCATTGTCTGAGATGAGGGTTTGTGGTATACCATAATGATAAATTAGATAATTTGGGATAAGCTTATCTATTTGATTCCCCATTATGTAGGTCATAAGAATGCTTCAACCCACTTAGTAAAGTACTCAGTGGCGGTTATGATAAAATTATGACCGTTGGATGAGGTTGGAGTGATTTTTCCTATGAGGTCAAGTCCTCACAGTGAAAAAGGTCATGATGTAATCATTGGTTGCAATTTTTGAGTTGGAGCATGAATCAGATCCCATTTTGTTGACATTGGATGCATTTTCATACATACTAATGAGCTTCTTTTTCCATGGTTGGCCAATAGTATCCCATCCTCAGCAATTTCTTAGCTAATCTCATACCACTAGAATGGGACCCACATATGCCATCATACACTTGTGTTAAGGTAGTTAAGGCTTCCTCTTGGTTAAGAAATCGTAGTAATGTCCCTTGGATGCTTTGACGGTAAAGGGTATCACCTAGGATCATGAATTGGGATGCCTTTTTGATAAAGTTCTTTTTAAGAGTCAGGGTGATATCTGATGGAAGGGTTCCTTTGTTAAGGTAAGTAAAGATGTCATGGTACCAAGGGGATCCATGACCAACAATGATACATGTGAATTCAGATTCAGGGTTTTCAAAAGTTGGCATGCGAAGTTGTTCTACCAAGAATTCACATTGAAGGATGTTGTTTGACATGTCTAGTAGTGATCCAATTATTGCCATGGTGTTTGCTGCTCTATTATTTATGCGAGGAATCTGCTCAAAAGTTATGTCTATAAACAGATCTTTGAGATTCTCCATCATCTTCTTGTAAGGAGTGAGCTTGTCATCTTTGGTTTAATATTCATCATTGACCTGGTTGATAACCAACTGTGAGTCTCCATAGAATTTCATCTCTTGTATTTGCCATTGAACTGCTATCTTGAGACCTATGATCAAGGATTCATACTCAAAAATGTTATTGGTACATGGGAATGATAGCCTATAAGAATTTGGGATGCAGTCACCTTGGGGGCGATGAAAAGAATGTTAGCTCCTAATCCATGTTGGGTGAATGATCCATCAAAGTACATCTTCCAATGAGTTGTTAGATTAATAAGGAACACTGATTCGTTAGGGAACTCAGATTTTAAAGGATTATCATCATAGGTAGGTGATTCTTCTATTTGATCTATGATAACTTGTCCTTTGATTTCATTGCGCTCCACATACTCAATGTCAAACTCCGTCAAGATCATTACCCATTTAGCCATTCGGCCCATGAGGGTTGCTTTGGATAACAAATATTTTAATGGATCAATCTTTGTGATGAGCTTGATCTGGTGTGACAGCATGTAATTCTTGAAATTGTGTGAAGCAAAAACTATCGCTAAGCATGCTTTCTCAATGGGTGAATAGTTCATCACATACCCTACCAAGGTTCTGTTGATGTAGTATATGGCTCTTTCTTTTCCATTTTCATCATGTTGTGCTAGAAGAGCTCCTAATGTTTCTTATGTTGCTAATATGTACAAGATAAGTGGCTTCTTTGATATTGGTGGCATGAGCACGTGAGGTGTTAGTAGATAATCCTTGATCTACTGGAAAGATTTATCACATTTGTCATCCCATTTGTAAGTTGTCCCTATATGGAGAAGATGTGAAAAGGGGCGAGTCTTATCTAATAATTGATCTATGAACCTTCTGATGGACTGTAGCCTTCCTTGTAATCCTCTCATTTGTTTCAATGTCTGTGGCGATTCCATGCCTAAGATAGATTTTAATTTTGTTGGATCAATTTCTATCCCTCTTTGTGAAATAATGAAGCCAATAAGTTTCCTTGATGTGACCCTGAACACACTTTTTTGGATTCAGTCATACTTTGTATTCTTCAAGTCTGTCAAAGATAGGTCCTAAGACTTGTATGTACCCACTTCTCTTTGATTTTTCCAAAATATCATCCACATAATCTTCAACTATTTTGTAGATCATGTTGTGAAAGATGAGGGTCATTGCTCTTTGATAGGTAGCTCCTGCATTCTTTAATCCAAATGGCATCACATTCCACCAGTAGGTTCCCCATGGACAAGTAAAGGCAGTTTAATGTTGATGATCTTTGGAAATTATGATTTGATTGTAGTCTGAAAAGCCATCCATGAGCAAAAAAATTTCATCTCTAGCTATTAAATCCACAATGAGATCGATGTTGGCAAGAGGGAAATCATCCTTTAGACATGCCTTGTTTAGGTCCCTGAAATTAGTGCATATTTTGATGCCCCTAATGGGTTTTGAGACTGGTACGAGGTTTGAAACCCACTTAGGATAATCTATCGACCAGATGAATCCAATGTTAAGAAGATTTTTTAGTTCTTGTTTTACCAAGAGTGATATCTGAGGGTGCATCTTCCTTAATTTTTGCTTGACTGGTTTGGATTTAGGATAGATGACTAGGTGATGTGCAACCACGTCTGGATCAAGGCCTAGCATATCTATCTATGACCATAAAAATTTAGCTCTTATCTCCTTAAGGAATGTTGCAAGGTTCTTTTGTTCTTCGTCTAACAAGGATTCAACATAGAAGGTGATCTTAGGTTCTTCTTTTGTTCCCACATTGACTGGTGTATCCTTCTCTGTTAGTACTGTTGATTTTTCTGGATGTATTGCACTAAGGGGGAGATTGAATCCCTCATCCTTGGGCACCTCAAGGAGGTTTTCACCATCAGATGCATCCTTTGCTTTTACTATTTTAGGATCAGAGAGTGCCATGAGGTGGTTTTCACTCAAGGATCTGCAAGTTAATTGCATTTCATTTATTTTGCAATTGAAGGATTCAATTGTCTCCCCATAGTATGCCCTTGTATCAAGCCCTATATCAAAGCCTTCCTTATGATCCGCCCATGATAAGTTATCTTGAAGTCACATGAATTTTGAGATTGCTTCATCATTTTTGAATAAAACTAGAATCGATGGTCCTTGTTGGTCCATGTCAATGAGTTGCAGGTATACCAGACATATTTTAGTTTGTTGGTTGTTTGAGACAAAGGATGTTATGGATATCATGAATAGGGAATTATTTTCAAATAGGTCACCCATATCAAGGGGGAAGTCATCTAAGGTTGTATCACGTGATGTGGGTAACCAAGAGGAAGCCTCAACCAATTTAACGGAAGCACCTTTTCCAATAAGGGTAACCTTGCTAGTAGTACAACCTAAACCAAGATTCTTTAGTCATTTCTCAAGAACTATAGGTTCTAGTAAACCATTGTAATTCTATCCTAGCTTCTCATTCTTGTTATATCCCATGCTCTGCATTAGCTATAGACCCATGTTGTCATTTTCCATGGGAAGAACATGAAGAGGTCATTCATCTTGATAGAGGAGTTTAGAGATATCTTGCTCATGGATGTCTTCTTGATTCAAATCTCCTCATTTGGTGAAGGTAGTAGGAACCATTTTGATAGTTTTTGGTTCTTTGGTGCTAGATGTTGGTTTCCCGTGTGTGTGAGGATAAATTGGTAACTCTCCTAAGACAAAGGTTTATTTCAATATTTTGTAGCTTCCACAACCATCATCTTGGATTACTGCTTTGACATCAGGTGTGATTTTTACAAGAGGTTCTTGTGATGTTGAGGTAGATGCTAGAGATGATGGGTCAACGAATGAGATTGATAGTGTAGGTCCTTCATCATTTTTGGGTATTTGTGGGATCTTATAAAACTTGGCTTCAAGGCTCTTGCAATAGTAGAAAGGCTCGGGATCTCCATGGATAGTGATTTCTTTGCCTTTGAAAGGAAACTTCACACCCTGATGATAGGTTGATACTACAGCTTTCAAAGCATGGATCCAAGGTTGACCAAGTAGAATGTTATAGGTAAGATCAAGATCAAGTACTTGACATGTAGTCTCTGAAATAAGAGGTCCCACTTGGATATGGAGTGCAATGATTCCTTGTGATACCCATTCTTGGTCATCGTATGCTCTGATGGTGGTACTCTTTGTATTCTCAATAGTAGAAGATGGCTGGTGATATGCCCTACCATAGCTTGAAACTGATCAGTATCAATGTTCTTGGGAACAAAGGACTCAGACAAGGATTTTTCTAGTATTTCCCTGTGTGCAAGAGATAATTTTAGGAGCTCCAAAATTGATATTTGAGCGAGGGTTTGTTTAAGCTGATCTACAAGATTGTACTTTCTAGATTAGATGTGAGAGAAGTGGGTTGTTTCCTAGATTGAGCTGGGACAACTCCTTGAACAGTTATTTTGCCACGTTGTGTGGTGACTCCACATTCTGTACTAGCTCCTTCGATGGTGACAACAGTGGTAACACTATAATAGGAAGTGGGTATATTGGAATAAGTATGTTTAACATTGGTGTAATCCTTCATTTTACCATTATTGTTAGCTTTGTTATGATCAGGCATAGGATTCTTGTATATCTTGAGATCCTAGTTTCCAGCGGGTACCTCCATAGATATGGTATCGTTCTCTATGATATCTTAGATGATATTCTTAAGTTTCATCCATTTTTTTGTTTTTTGTCCCTTGATTTTATGAAAGTCACACAGATCACGCTTGTTGTACCAGGGTGGCTTTTCTTGGGGTTATTGGTAGTTTTCAAAGTTAGGAAGTGTTATCAAATTTGACTCTACTGATTTCTTCATTATTGTTTCGATAGGTTTCGATAACTGTGTGTACTCGCGTTTGGGATAGTTTTTCTTGTTACTGGTTTTCCTTGGTTGAATTTTGTTGTTATTGATCTGATTTTTTTTGAGGTGGTACCATTTTTTGCATAGCTGGTTGGATATTAGCAGCTTGATTATTATTGGGTCTAGGAGCACTTAGTATGACCTTGGCATCCACTACATTGTCATTTGTTATATTTTTGTTTTTAGCGTATACATGAGGTTTCTCATTTGAAATAGTTGAGGATGGTTGTATTTGTGAGCTTGAGTATTTCCTTGTGAGATTAAGGCTCTTTCAATGTTAAGGGATCTTGAAACAAGCTTGCCATAGGATGTGATGCATTGCATTTTGAAGTGGAATGATAGATTCAGATCAAGGTTGGCTATAATCATTCCTACTTGTTCATCAAGAAGAGGCCACTTGCTTTAACTAGATCTTTGTCTCCATCGTTGTAAGAAATTTGTGAAGGTTTCCCTTGGATTTTGTTTGAGAGTGTACAAATCTTCTAGACTAATGTCCATATCAAGATTGAAGGAGAAGTGATTGATGAATTTTTTAGTGATTTCTTGAATTTTTTTGATACCAAGAGGCAAATGAGAAAACCAATCCATAGTAGGGCCTGTTAAACTTCGAGGGAAGAGGCACATTAGATATGAATCATTGTAAGCCACTTCCATACACATGACATTGAATTATTTGATGTGATCTACAAGACTTCCTCTCCCTCTGTATTTGTCAAATTTGGGGATTTCAAAACCAAGGGGAAATGGTAGCATTGCTATGTTTTGATCAAATGGGTAAGGACACAAGTTCTGTGTATGAGGTTTCTTGGTCTTTCCCATGTGAAGGTAATTCATTTCTTGTGAGAGTTATTTTAATTGTGAAGCTAGATCATCTTGCGGATTGGGTGGAGGAACATATGGTGGGATGAGAGATGAGTTATATGGGCTATATGTAGGTGTGAGATTCTTTGAAAGTGATGAATATGTTCCTGATGTGTTTGGATTGATGATGTTCATATGAGGAAAATAGGAACCTTGTTGTTGTTGTTGGGTGTACTATTGAGCTAGTAAGGCTTGTTGTTGGGTGTATTATTGAGCTAGTAAGGCTTGTTGTTGAGTTTGTTGTTGTTGTTGTGCCATTAGGGGTTTTTGTTGGTCCTGATGTTGTTGTTGTGCCATGATGGCTTGTTGTTGGGCCTGTTGTTATTGTTGTGATACTAAGGATTCTTGATAGGATTTTTGTTGTTGTTGTTGTTGTTGATGTTGTTGATATTGTTTTTGTGCGGCTTGTTGTTCTGCTAAAGCTGCTTGTTGAGTTTGTTGAGAAATGGTCGCTTGTTGTTGTTGTTGTTGTGTGAAGGTTGCTTGCTGAAATTGATGTTGTTTTTGCTCTAAGGCTGCTTGTTGAGCTTGATATTATTGTTGTGCTAAGGCTTCTTGTTGAGCTTGATGTTGTTGTTGTGCTAAGGCTACTTGTTGAGCTTGATGTTGTTGTTGTGCTAACATTGCTTGTTGTTTTTGTTGTTATTGTACGACTTGTTGGTAAGTTTTTTTTGCTTGTTGTAAGGCTAAGGAATGTGCTTGCAATGTGGGATTAGGTGGTTGTTGAGACATCTGTGAAGGTTTAGGTATTTTGATATTTTGAGTGGTTAGTGGATTGGTAGTGAAAGGTGGAGGATTCCCTTTGTTTAACATTCGTTGTAATATGGTAGAGTGATGTGGAGGAATGTATGTTTGATATCCTGATTGATTTGGTATAGAAAAGGGAGTTGAAAAATATGTCATTAAATTTTGCAATGAAAATGACACACTGGGACCTTGAGTCCATTGATTGAAAATATTACCTTATCCTATGTTTGGAGGATTAGCCTGTGTGAGAGATGTGAACAACGGATTCGTGGTCAAGGTAATCCCAGGATTGATAGAAATTGTAACCAAGGGTTTTCTTTGAGGTGGATTGATAGGGGATGTTGTGTTAATGGTATATGGAATGGATGAACCAACTAGAGGGTTGGATAAAGATGTCCCTAGTTGCATTGAGGGTTGATTTTTTGATATGGTATTGACATTTCCTTGTGTGTTTCTTTTTTTTTTTTGGTTTGTACCACTTTGTGTGATGGTAGGTACACTTGTGGTACTCATAGGTGTGGATGAAGAAGGGTGTCCCCGAAATGTTGAAATGGTGGTGGAATAGTGAAGTTCAAGTGGAGTGTGTAGCTGTTTTAGATCCTCGGGAATAAGAGGAGCACCAAAGGTAGGTGTCCAAACGGTGGTGGGAGGTGAAGGATTGGTTTCAAGAGTACCAACAAGTATATTACTTTTGAATGGTAAGGTGTGACCGAAATATTTAGCAAGGCTAGTTGCAAGACTAGGTATGTAAGTTTCACTTAGCCCTTGTGATGGAGTTGTGAAATCTCGTTTAAAATCATGTGCTACAAACGTTGGGGAGATAAGAGCTACACTTTCAAAACATTGATGTTCTAAAGTTCTTCCCTGGTGAGCTCAAACAAATTGTTGGTGATGTCTTCAATTTCATATGGTCCTAAAGGAGATGATGGTTGTTGCGATGGTGTAACTTGACTTCTAGGATCAAAATCTAAAAGATTTGGATCACTTGAGGTAAATGTAACTTTTTATTTTTCCATGATTCTCTTGTGTTGCGATCTCGTTTTTACCATAAACTTTGGGTCATTGATGGGAGAGTTGTGTTGAGATTTATGATGTTTGAACTCTCTAGTGGACTCAAATTTAGGTAAAAGGGATGCTCTAAGTCTTTTTGGAGCAATGATGACAATGGGAAATGAAAATATGGGTGATATGGAAATTGATCTTTGCAAGCATTTTGGAACAACACATTTGACTTAAGTTCGATGTTGTGATGTTGGAATAAAGGATGATAATGAACTTTAAAATATTTAGGGTAGACTTGTGACCTTCAAGATAAAATAGTTCATAGATGATAACTATCTCAACTAAGTGCATGGAAAAGGATACATTTCACATGCAAAGTAGCTAAGGTAGCAAGTTGGTTTGATGTCTTAAGTCCCAAAGTGTTGGTGTATTTGAAATTTTGCAAAGATAGGTGAGGTGAAAGATAAAATGTGATGAAGGGGTGGATGAGATGTTTGACCCAATGTTTACTTAGAATGAACCTACATTTTCCAAGACCACGGTAGCGAGAATGATGCTAGACCTCTAAAATTTTCAAATCCTAAAGACCCACTGATTTTGTTTTAGAAAAGTTATGGATCTTCAAAATGTTGAATGTTTTCGTTTGTGAAGAACGTGTATAGGTTAGGATTTCTTCTTACAGTGCATTTATAAAAGTTTGAAAATAATTTGTTTTTGTTTTCATGAGTGCCTCAATGCAGTTGTCGGTTTCTCTTGCACTACAATGTCTAAGTTTATGGTGATGACTAGTTGACTTTCATTTGGGGATCTTTACTTTGCATAGGATCATTTGAGCTTTTATTTTGATAAGGCCAAGGTAGTTTCACTTTACGGACCTAGATTGTATGAGAGAAGTTGAATATTGTGAAAAAGACCAGGGTTCTGACTCCAAAAGAAAGCATATAATTCTAGAATATACCTTGAAGCGTGTCTATAAAAAATTTCCACTATCTTGTTTCTATTCTAGTGAATTGCCAAAATGTATTTCTTGGAATATTTTTGCTTAAGATGTCCGAGCTTAGAATGACAACCTGTATATCTTTTTTTGGAGATTTTAATCTTGCATGAAATCATTAAAGAAGAAAAATATAATTATTGCCATGCGGGGGGTGGTAATATGGGCCTTCTAGCCAAAATATTTTCTCTTCATTCTTCTTTATCCAAGATAGTTGCAGCAATTCTCCACTAATTGGATGCTCTTCTAGTTTCAAAAGTAAAGGTTCTCAAGCTGTTGATAATATGTGTTTGTTCTCCCTCAATGAAGTCAAAGTTTGGCTAAATTATAGCACCTGGAAGATCAACTTGTTCAACGGGAGAAATCGGTCTCCAAATAGTAATGTGGGGTTCATTTGTGTCCAATTTATCTTGCTTAGATGAATTGATTTTACAAACACTCATCTTTTGATTATGTTTTCAAATTAGATGTTTATGTCAAAAACACCATAACTTTCACAATGTCCATTTCATGAAATCATGAGATTAAAGCCACAATTGCCTACATTATCTTTGGTAAATATGGGTTTGAGATTAATGTCAAGATATTTAGAAACCGCTAAGGATAAATCCTTAGGATAAGCAACAATATCAAGGCTAACTCAAGAAATCCATATTTAAGCCAAAGTGTTTAAAATTTTGGATAGTGAATGTTTGTTTTTGGATCATTTTGAAATCAAGAAAAATGTTAAACTGAATCGCAAGCATTACAACCCTAGGATAGAAATGGCTATATTTGTTGTATTCCCACTTGGATTTCTCCAGCTGTGTTTATTTAAAGCGGATGATTAGAAGCTTGAACACACAAGCTCCCCCTTACTGTGCACTCGCTTCTCGGGTCAGCCAAGCTTCAAGTTATCATGAATCTCCCATGACAAACTTTTCATCTTTACTAAGAATCACAAATATGTGGGATGGCTTCGGAGGTCTGACTTGCTGACATCAACAAATATTAAGGATTTCTGGCTACTACACAAGAATTCATAATAAGGGCATCCGATTCAGAGGACACAATGATAAACTCCCTCAAGAGGTCTCCCAACCCTTAGAACAAGGGCTTTATGCATCATAAAGATACTGGGGGAGAGCTATCATGTATCACCCTGTTGATTGAAAACTTTCCTTGCAACCACAAATTTATATAGTGGTTTGGAAGAGCCTAGCTTATGCTTGTTACCGCTTGGGTCGTTACCTTGGGGTGAGTGATTTTTCCCACCAAGGTAGGCCCTCTAAAGATGAACAATAGCGAGTAAGTACATCCATAGTTCGATCATCTTTGTTCACATGCACAAAGAGAGAACACATGCTATGCCTTTTCTCACACTAGCATGGTTGTTTAATTTTAAACCCAAATTGATAGATGGAGGTGATTTTGCAACATGATAGAGAATGTTTATGTTTCTCAAGATCACCTACCAACAGCAAAGAATCGCATACGCATTCACTAGAAAAGTTGAAAAACCACAAAACAAAACAAACAATTGTTAATTTTATCCTTCAAAGCAATAATGAGTTAATTTTAAGCACCAATTGAAGGATGAGTTTTCCTTGTTCAATTTTAAACCCAATCGAAATATGTAATGTGAGGGTTCATTTTTATCCAACTTTGAACCTTCATTTTAAACCCAATGGAAAACTTGTGTGCTGCCTAAAACTGAAAGTAAAAAAGCATGAAATTGGGTTATAATTGCCCCAAAGCGTTGAACACTAGTTACAATTATAGAATGTTTAGATAGAAGAGAAGTTCTTAAATTTTGCTCCATGCCTTTAAACCTGCAAAACCCTATTATTCTAACAATGAAAACACAGTCAAACATCAATCAGTGATCAGATACTCAAAAAAAATTAAGTCAAGTGTCGAAAAAAAAATGTGAAGTTTCTTACCCTGGTTGAGCATCGTTGCACACGATGGCGTCACAATTTGGGATTTGGGTGTCAGTCTGGTGAAGTTGAGCATCGCTCTGTAGCAAGACCAGTGAGCACAATTGTGTCATTTTTTTGATGCGTGTTGTTGTAAACGAATGCATCGCAGTTTGAATTTTGAAAGTGTCAGTCTGGTGAAGTTGAGCGTCATCATTTTTGTTCCACGATATTTCAATTTAAATAAGCATCGCTATATTTAAATTAGCATCAACCAATTAAATACATGTCATTGTATCAAATTGCTTGGGCGTCGCTATATGGCGACGCTATTGAGATAATGTCATTGTTTATGGTTTGAGCATCGTTGTGACCTGCATAACATCATGAATATGGATTTCGAGCTAAAAAATAGTTAAATCATCATTTTCCCCTCCTTTTAGCGCCAGAATGTGGATGTCAAAAATATCGATATGGGCCTAATTACGCTTGATCCATGAAGAATCAAAGCATAACAAAGCCACGAGTGCTCAAATCTCAAAAATATCAATCAATAAAAATTGAAAGTAAACATTTTATTAGGAAACCTAACATGCTAAATTTATGAAAGATTTAAAGAAAACATCTACTCTAATCTATTGAAATTTATCCTGTTGTGGAATTGGCATCGTGTTGATGTGGATCGACGAACCTTTCCCAATCCCATGATAGTGAGCTTGTTTCAGTCAATTCTATGGAAGAGAATCAATGAAACGATGGTGTTTGATGTGTGAAAACCTAAATTATGATAAAAATGAACATGATGCTAGCTAAGCTACCAAGATTTTATGCTAAAAATGTACTAATTATGCAATTGCTAAGATATTCTAAGCTAAAACTATGCTAAAAGATGAAACCCTAATTAAGATACAAGCTAAGATGGATGCATGGAAGCAATTAATGGATTCTCTAAGCTACTATGCAACTAAACTAAGCTGAAAATAATCTAAATGTGTGTGAATTGAGAGTATGGATGTGAGTGAATTTAACATCATAAGTTTGCTCTGAGTGATTCCTTCTCATTTGTCTCCAAATAGTGACCTATTTATAGGAGAGCAAATGAAGAATGGGTGGTTGAGATCATAAAGCTTAATCAACGGTTGAGGATGAAGGAGAGAGGAGGCATGGATCAAGGATTCTCATCAATGGATGAGAATGCAAGATCACATGGATCAAGAAAATGATCAAGGGTTCACATTTGCCTAAGAAAAACACACTTTTGACCTACTCACATAGGTCAAAGGTAACTTTCTTAGGAGGTAAATTGGATAACTTACTTTTCAAGCAAAGCGAGTTGATTGGAGGAGAGGGAATATTCCTTAGAATATTCCATTGGATGAGGATAAAGGTGAATTTACAAATTAAAACAAAGTGCAAAAAGGATAAAGAATATTCCATGGGAACATTTCTCTGATTAGAGAAAAATTAGTTTAATTTCTAATTAAACAAGGTTTAATTAATGCAATTAGGGGATTAGAGGAATTAGAGATATTTATTAAATTAGATGATTTAATAAATAGGGGAGGGGTGTAATGATATTTAATTAACTTAGGGTTATTTAATTAAATAAGATGACTTAGGATATTAAATTAAATATTTTGATTTATTTAATTTAATAAGATGAAGTGTTAGTGTGAACAGAGGTGAATTAACCCAATTTAATAAATTAGGCTAATGGACGAAAATGATGTAATTAATTAATTAGCTAGGCTAATTGAATTAATTAAGCGAAAAGAGGATGGATACATAAGAAATGATGTTAGTAAACCTGTTTCGGATGCATAACATCGATTAGGAAAAAATTTCAGTGTCTACACTTACTTAGTCCTACACCAAAGGAAAGAAGATACATCATCCACAATCACTTGTTATGGAAGTGTATATTGAACACTTACTTTATGTAGTGTTGATCATTGTTCATGTCACCTTGTGCATCAAGGAGGGAAAGGGGTTAGTGGTGATCAAAGATTGTTCCATCCCATGTATAACACTTTTCCCCATGTTATCCTATCTCTCACCCTTCCCCTCTAACTTAGGGCAACAAATATTGTTGTGACAAAATCTTATCATTTGGATAAAACCCACAATAAAAGATGGGAAATTTATACCATTCTAAACCAAGTTATGACATCTATTGATCCATAAAATAAGGCATAGACAACAAGAATCCCTTAAACTACCTCAAACATGTAAAAATCAAGAAAACAAATAAATAAATTCAGCATGTATGAAATTAAAAAAAAAAACTACAATATTGCAATCAATCACAAACAAATATGCAAGAACAATATTGTACTTTGAACAACCCTAATAAACCAAATCAAGGGATAGGAGAACCTTTTCGAGTTCAACAACTATACCTACCAAGAATAAACATTCATAATTTGATGGTAGAAATGTAATTTCATGGATAAGCCTCATAGAACAACAATTTAAACTTCACAATCTACCAAATAATGCCATGGTTGACATAGCTTTACTATATTTAGAATTAGGACCTTACCAATGACATCGATGGAAGATGAAAAGGACAAATTTTCAGGTGACAAGAATTTAGTAAAGAATTAGCAACCTCTATGAGCAACCATCCATTGAAAACTATTTTACCTAGCTAAAAAAATTAAAGCAATTAAGGTATTTATTTGGTATAATGTTGAGTATTTGAGACTGTCACTTAGAGCTCTTGAGATGACACCTTACCAAAGGCTACAATTGTACATCAATGGACTTAAGGAGTGTTGGCAAGAGACACTGTGAATATCATTTGGTGTTGTCATTAATGGCAACCCTAGTCGGTGATTGGATCCACACATCATCATTTGGTCATACCGGCAGCCAGATTGCAAACAGTTAAGGAAGAACAGAGCATCCAACCGTTTTGTGTTCATCGATTCACATGAAGGTTTTATGTTATTACTTTGTGTTGTGTATGTCATGGAATGTTGTTTGGCATATGATCTATGTTGCTATTGAATCTTAGTGCCTGTTATTGATCCATGTGCAAGTTAGAAGATAAGGTTGGTTAATTCTTTGTTTATCTATACAGAAGCTGACTTCGTGGATATATCATGTCATAGATGTTTGGGAAATAATTATTTAAGTATTGTTGTGTTCATACATGCTGATGTTGATCATTTCTATGCTATAGCCGACTTTGGTTGGTATGCATTAAGGATTACTCATGATTTTACCTGACAGTTTGCAAACATTTCCATATATTGTTGAAGCCGACATATGGGCGATTAATCTTTAGTCATGGATATATATAAGAGATTGTTCACATCATTTTGATATATGAAGAAGGTGTGTTGATCCAAGTTACAAATCAGAGCAGAGAAAAAGAGTGATAATGCACAGTTTCACTTGTGCATAAAGGATTTGTGTTGTGATTTTGAGTAGAACATAGAAGAAGTGTAGAATCAGTTTGAAGGACAAAAGATCGCTTGTGGAGCCTAACCGGAACTGTAATCAAGCATATGTAGATGCTAATCTCTTATTTCAATTTCTCAGATTGATTTAATCTAATTTTATTTGTAAGACAATGAGTCTTCTTTGAGCAGTGATCTCTAGGCAGTGTGCCTGAATGCAAGTGCATTCCCCATATTGTAAACTTCATTTGAGTATACTCAGAACATATTGTGGATTGGCCATGCATTGTGGTTTTTCCCCTAACAAGGCTTCCACGTAAAAATTCTTGTGTTATGGTGTTGTGGCTGTTTGTTTCATGTTCATGCATATTTATTTTGAATGAATGTTTTAAATGCTTGAAGGATTTGATCAATAAAGTTTAAAATTGCACAACACTGATTCACCCCCACCCTCTTTGTGTTGCTTGATTCCAACAATTGGTATCAAAGCTAGTTCCTCAGAAGAAGAAGTCTAACAAATTGGGGAGATCTTGGAAAATGTTTCAATGGATTCAAGCACTGAAACATTTGACTCCAAATTTTGATGAACTTCGTCGGAATTATTTTGTTGATTTTTTGACGAACTTTGAAATGTCAAAATTTTGACCCATTCGATGATGTTGGGTCGAAATTTTGATGTTTCAAAGTTCGTCAAAAAATTGATGAAATAATTCTGACGAAAGTTCATCGAAATTTCGACAAACTTTCGTTAGAATTTGGTGTCAAATGTATCAGTGAAGCAGTCTTCAACAACAACTTATAGTGGCCCTAGATGATCTTGATCAGTCAAAATCTAAAGTTCAGAAATTGCAAGCAAACCTCATGGATGCTGAGAAATTCATTGAGTCATTGAAAGATAAAATTAATAAGTCTGGGGAGAAGAGAAAGGAACTCTGTGATAAGATTAAGTAGAATGACAACAAAAGCATTGAAGATGAGCAACTGAGTCAAGCCCTGAAGGAAAAGAAAGAAGAATGTGAAAAGCTTACTAGAGATAATATAGTCCTAAAGCATGAGATGGAATATATCATGATGAGGATGACCAAGGAGATTGAAGACAAAAAGAAGAATGAAGAGAAGCTTGCATAGTCCTTGAAAGAAAAATCTGAAGTATGCAATCATTTGGACAATGAATTGGAACAATCTAAAAACAATGAGGAAGTGCTTGAAAAACACATTGATGATCTCAAAGATGAACTTGCTACTACAAATGAGTACAAACAAAATTTCAAAGTTAGCTCAGCCAAGCTTGATGAACTGATTAACAATCAAAGGACTAATGGTGACAAGCAAGGTCTTGGTTATGAAGAAGGAGAAAGTTCCAGATCTGGACAAAGGAGACCTAGGAAAGGAAATAAGATAAATAGAGCTGGAAGAAATTTGGTAAGACAACCTAATGCTGAAAGATTCAATGGCTACTATTTTACCTACAATAAATTTGGTCATATGGCTTCTTAGTGTAGAAGCAGAATGAATCCAAGTGGTCCATCATTCTCAGGTTAGTGCTTTAATTGCAATAAGTTTGGTCATAAGTCAAATAAATGCATAAATATGATCTGAACAACTTTCATAGAGATGTCAGATGTTATGCATGCAATAGACCTAGCCATATTGCTAACCAGTGTAGATCAAGAGAAAATCAGTGGAACAACTAGTCTGGATAGAAAAAATTTATGTGTCATAACTGTAAAAAATTTGTTCACATTGCTAGATTATGTTGGAACAGAAAAGGTTCGTAAAATCAAAGGAGAAACATGCAAAAGGATGCTAAGGGAAAAAGAAAAGTCACTCCAGATGTGATCAAGAATAAAATGCAGAAGAAATGGGTGATGAAAGGTCCCTTTGTTGAATAAAATGTGCCAACACCAGAAATTGCTTCTGGTAATTCTTCTGGGAATTAGTTTTAGGATTTTGGCCTAGGGGGAGCTATCAAGAAAATCTCTTAACCCCTTGTCAGTAACTGACACTGAAATTTGGATAAGTACAGTAAGCACATAGATGCTCTATAGATGTTGTTGAACCTATTGGAGAGAAAATTATGCAGTATTGGAGGTCCGCAAAATAATTCTCTATCACAACGCATGGAAACATAGTAACTAGATGAGTTAGGGTAAAAGCATTTATTGCGACAAAAAGGATTAAGTGTGTGAGTGATAAAAGGTCATTTCTATCTTTCATTTGTCACTTTGCATTTTGAAGAAAATAAGTCTGAAGAGCTTTGAGGAAAACCTTGGCGAATTGAGGCAAAATTCAAGTGTGAAGAAGCTTTCAACAATCAAATTGTGATCCGATGAAAAGGTATATATCGAAAAAATTTGTAAATTTCTGAATTGGTGAAAATGGCTACTCCATTGGTAGTTGAAGTTAAGGACAGACCCCATCCCAAATTCAAATAGCACCCCTTCAAGTTTGTCAAGATTGACCCATTAGGTGATTTTTCATCTATTTCGTACGTCTTACACATTGAAGAGATAGGAAGCTCACAACTATTGAATCTGTACAACAATCACATTATAGGAGAAGACTTATGTATCAAACCGAAATAAAAAACCATAGAAGAGAAGAAATTTACACAGATTATTAAATTTCCCGTGTTTGAAGAGAATGAATGGGTCTGATACATCTTGAGTTGAGTTCATGATGAATTCATGTGGTTGAGTATACCCTTCAAGATTACAAAGGAGGCTATAAGTGTCATTACAGGTTTAAATTCTTCTGGTGGATTACCCATTTTGAAGAATCAAATGGTGACTGATGCAATAGGTTCAAAATATGATAGAAGAGCCATGACAATCGAAGATATCATTGAAGTGGATGTGAAATTTTCATCGATGATCATTGGTTACATGATATATCACTCAAGTCAGGATAATTATGTGTCTGATACAGCCATTTATGCAACCTATCAAATGGTAAAGGAGAATGCAGACTATGATCTTTGTGAATTGCTAAGGAGTCAGCTGATGGAAAACCTTGGTAAGATCAAGAAAGCCAAGAAAAATTCCTTTAAGTATGGTAAATTGTTGTTATTTTTATTATTCCATTTCATGAAATAAGTTCCAAGTGTTGGGAAAGTACATTGGAAAGACGATCAACCTATAGTTGTTTAGATTAGAGAGAAGTATGGAATTGGAAATAGTCAAGCCAAAAGAACTACAACCTGTGGATACTTCAAGAATTTTCAAAGTATGATGCATGCCAGAGAAATAATTCCTACTTCTATTGTGGAGAAGTATAAGAACACAATTTTTTTTATGGTAGAAATTTATCAATGCATGATGCAAGCCGTTGATCCTAGAACAGTCTGGATCATGCCGATGGATTATGAAGTTGAAGAGCACATCCTAGAAATGTATGCAGAACATTTACTGAATAAGCCTCTGGATCCATTAGAAGAGATATTTGGTACTTATGCAGAAAAGGATATATAGGTGCACAATGAGCTCAGAAAACCTGTGATAGTCAAAAAAGTAAGAAAAGAGGTGGAAATCTTAGCAGAAAGAATGGGTATATCTGCAAAAAAATTAAAAGAAGCCAAAAGGAAGAGAGAAGAAGTTGAAGCAGAAAAAGAGCCAGCAAAAACTGAATCTGCTAATCCAGTAGCACCATCTGCCCGAACTAGGTCAACAAGGAGCTCTACATCCCTATCTTCCCCTACAGTGAAGCCAATTCCTATGAAAACTCAAACCAAGGTATTTAGTAAGAGGAAGAAGAATAAGAGCACAAGAGTCTATGAAGTTGTCTCAGAAGATGAAGAAACTGATTCTGATGAAAATGTGAGAGAAATAAAGCATATGGGCACCCAGGCAACAAAAGTTACTAAAATCAAGTCCTTCGGTGAAGATGACAAAGCAAAGAAAAAGGTAAAAATTGACAAACTTGGTATGTCAGTAGAAGAAGTTGAGAAATCTTTGGTCAAAGATGGAAATATTAAGTTTCTTTGTAAATGGTATGAAACCTTTGATAAATATAGTCAAATAACTCTTGAGGAGGCTACAATAAAGCATTTAAATGTTTTCAATAAGGTTTTGATTGAAATAATTCCTAATTTTCCTAAAAGCCTGTATGAGATTTTGGAAATGAGAAGAGTAAATGCTAGAGCAGAAGAAGAGAAAATGAGAGAAAGAATTCTTACAGAGTTATGTCCAGTGGTGTCTATGGAAGAAATGAAAGAAATCCTGAATAAGGATAAAAAGGAATTCAAGAACAAGACAAGGGTGAACAAGCTCATGATAGGTCAAACTAAAGAATTTTCAAAATAAACTAAACAAATTTTGAGAAAAGTTTTGTTAAGTAACAGAATTGATGTTGTCTCTGAGGAAATACATGATAAAGATGTCTCATCTGGTCCAACAGAAGAAGAAGAAGAAAAAGAAGATACAACTAAGGATACTCAAATTCCTCTTGATGTGGATAATATAGAAATACCTATGGAGATTGATGTTCTTGAAATTGTATCAGTTGAGAAATTTGAGATCCCTAAAGATAAGACAAAACCTGCAGCTAAGGAAATAGTAGTTGAAGAAAAGAAAGTTGATGTGAAGGAAATTCCAATGGAAGCAAGAGACACTGCAAAGGCAATGAAGAAATTTCAGGTAGAACAAAAGTAAGAATTTTATCCTGAATTGGTTGAAGGTCCTATCGACCTATCCACTTTGTCCCCAATTCAGAAAATGATGGTAGCTTCATTTTCCCAAGAAAAATCTAGAGAAGAACTATTGAAGTCTCACATTGAGGATAGTGAGCTCTTAAATCTTGCATCTAGAGTTTTGGATAAAATAATTCCTACTCGTGTCAGAGATCCGACCGGTTCTTGCTTCGGTGAACTGAAGAAGCTCATCAACTCTGTAAGTACTCACTTCTAGTCACTTGAGAAGTCATCCATGGTTAAATTTCAAAAGGAATTTGATGTCAAAAGGTTCAATAGATTGAAATGAATGATAACAAATGATAAAACTCTGCTAGCAACATATGTGAAGAATATTCAAAATGCTCTATTGAAGGTGGAAATATTTATAAGTCATGTTTGTCTTTGACAAAATTTACTGAGGTCAATGAGAAGAAGGCTAAGGATCTTGAAAAACAGTTAGCTACTATTTCTGAAGCTTTTGATCCTTTAACTGATGGTGTTGGAAAGCAAGAAGGTGAGGTGATATCTCTTCTTGAAAAAATAAGGAGCTTGAAGTATGACAATGATAGAATTGTGGGAAGAGCATGTGAACTTAGAGGCCTAATTGGTCCGAAGATAGAAATAATGTCAAGTGCATTAAAGGAAGCTGAAGATGCTAAGGCAGTTAGTTATCCAGTGAACCTTGAGTCTATAGAGACACAATCCTACTTGGTTTGTGATCACATAACAATTTTGGAGAGTCTCAAAAGGGTTTGGGACACAAATTTAATTCTGTTGAAGAAAGATTTTGTAGATATTTTCAAGTTTGTGTAAGTTGTATGCTTGTAGTCTGAAGATTTTGTTTGATATATTTTTTTTATATGCGGATTCCTACCTTTGCCATTGATGTCAAAGAGGGAGAGTAGTAGAGTGAAAAATGTATAATCATCTTAGGGGGAGAGTATTTTTTTTTTTAAATTTTGAAGAGTGGCAGTGTATTCATGTTGGTACTAATTTGACACTTAGTCATTTTTCACTAAGTGTTGCCATCAATGCCAAAGGGGGAGATTGTTGGCAAGATACATTGCAAATATCATTTGGTATTTTAATTGATGGAAACTCTAGTCAGTGATTGGATCCATGCATCATCATTTGGTCATACCGACAGTCAAATTGAAAATAGTTAAGGAAGAAAAAAGCATCCAACAGTTTTGTGTTCATCGATTCACATGAAGATTTTATGTTATTACTTTGTGTTGCGTATCTCATGGAATGTTGTTTGGAATATGATCTTCATTGATATTGAATCTTAGTGATTTGTATTGATCCATGTGCGAATTAGAAGATCTGGTTGGTTAATTCTCTGTTTATTTGTACAAAATCCGACTTCATGGATATATAATGTTGCAGACGTTTGGGAAATAATTGTTTAATTATTTTTGTGTTCGTACATGCTGATGTTGATCATTTCTATGCTATAGCTGACTTTGGTCGGTACACATTAAGGATTACTCATGATTTGAGCTAACAGTTTGCAAATGTTTCCATATATTGTTGAAGCTGACATATGGGCGATTAATCTTTAGTCGTGGATATATATAAGAGATCATTCACATCATTTTGATATATGAAGGTGTGTTGATGCGAGTTGCAAATCATAGCAGAGAAAAAGAGTGATAATTCATAGTTTCACTTGTGCATAAAGGATTTGTGTTGTGAGTTTGAGCAGAACGGAGCAGAAGTGTAGAATCAATCTGAAGGACAAAAGATCAATTGTGGAGCCTAACTGGAACTGTAATCAAGCATATGTAGATGCTAATCTCTTATTTCAATTTATCATATGGATTTAATCTAATTTTCTTTGTAAGACAATGAATCTTCCTTGAGCAGTGAGCTCTAGGCAGTGTGCCTAAGTGCAAGTGCATTCCCCATATTGTAAAATTCATTTGAGTATAGTCAAATCATATTGTGGATTGGCCATCCACCGTGGTTTTTACCCTAACAAGGTTTCCACGTAAAAATTCTTGTGTTATGGTGTTGTGGTTGTTTGTTTCATGTTCATGCATATTTATTTTGAATAATGTTCTAAATGCTTGAATGATCAAATCAATAAAGTTTAAAATTGCACAACACTGATTCACCCCCACCCCTCTCAGTGTTTCTTGATTCCAACAAGGACCAAATCCAACATGATGTTCATCTATTAGAACCTTGTATAATTAAGAAAGCTATGCAACAAGTATTACATGTTGATAATAAAAACAACAACAAAAGTGAAACCATGAGAATAATTGATAAAAATGTGACTAATCCTACTAGAAAAAACATGGAAAAAAATTAACCTGAGAGAAATTAGTAAGCTCTCTCTTCAACAGATAGAGAAAACAAAAAAAATCCTATTTGGGAATATGGTAGCAAATGGTCAAAGATTCATAAGTGTTCTAGTAGTGAGGAAAAGAATGAGATTGAAGAAGAGGGCTAAGAACTTGCAAAGGAACCAAAATAAAACTTATGAATGAGGATTCGAAGGAAAAAGAAAGCACTACTATCTCTCTACATGCATTGTATGGAATAAAAGAACCACAAACACTCAAAATGATTGGTAATATAAAAAAGAAAAATGTGAAAGTGTTAGTTGATTCTGGTAGTACACATAAATTTATTGATAGAAGATTAGCTAATGAGCTCATGTTAGGATTTGGTGTTGTACACCATTGCATACATTGATTTATTATAATATTGTAATTAAATAATTATTTAATTGTGGTGCACCTAGGAGGTGTGTTTAGCCACACTAGGTAATTATTTGGGGCCACTTGTTAAGTGGTATTGTAATATTGGGTTGTTATTTTATGTGTGGGAGATATAAGATAATAATTTGATATTTGGAAAAAGTATTTAATAATGTGAAAAATTAGTACCCAATATTAAATGAGGAGTCAATTATTTTGTGTTCACATGGTTTTGTAGCACTTGGTTGTATTTGTGTGAGCTTGTATCTATAAAATCAAACACATGTTTAGTGGTTAAGGTTGGATGGGTGAGTGGGCTATCATTATCGAGTCTTTCTGAGGAGTGTATATGTGAAGCATGGCATGGGATGTGTGGATTCATGTTTAGACACATGGAGGATGCATTGGAGAGGCTTGATGTTTTAGAAGTATTCATTGTAACTTTGTAAGTGCATGTATTATTTATTTGTTGAATAATATATGGATTATGTGTGACCAATGTCATAGTGTGAACTAAATAGACAAGTTACATACAGATTTAAACCCTATTCAATCCCCTAAACATTAATCCCAATAAGATATATATAAGATCAACAAAACAAAGAAGCCATTAAACTAACATGATAAAAACACAAAAGCTTGACAAACATTTATTCTATGACCTTGAATATTATCCTATTGGGGGAGCGGTGACACATTGATGTGGAATGGTGACCCTTTCCCAATCCCTTGGATAGTATGAGCTTGTTTCAATCAGTTTTATTGACGAAAATTGATGAAACTAATAAGAGATGAAAAAAACATTATAAAAGCTAGTTTAACATGATAAATGCTAAGATGTTTGATGTAAGTGTGTGCAATCTATGCTAAATGTGAACAAAGCTCAAAGATGATATACACTTAAAGAAAACTATGCTAAAATGATGCAAACTAAGTTACCATGGAAGCCATAAATGGATGCTTAAGCTAATAATGCATGAAAATTAATCTAAAATGCTATTAAACATGAAACATGGATGCAAATGAGTGTGAGGATCCATTTTTCTCCAAATTATGACCTATTTATAGGAAAGCAAATGAAGAATCAATGGTTGAAATCGATTTGCTAAATCAATGGTCAATAATGGATGAAGGGTGAGCACATGGATCAAAGATTCTCATCAATGGATGAGAATCAATGTTCACGTGGATCAAGAAAAGATCAAGGGTTCATAATTATTCAAACAAACACACTTTCAAAAGCTTGTTGAAAGTTTGTTTTTGATTGGTTAAGTAGGGAGAGGGCTGTGACCCGAACAAATTAGTACATCATGAGAACAACTTGTTGAAAGTTTGTTACAAAGAAGAATATTCCCTTTTTTTTTAATGAGTGTAAAGGGAGAATATTCTCATGCAAGTGGATGAGGAAAATTAGCATTTAACAAATTAAAATAAAGTTTTAATGTGCAAAGGGGAGGGATATTCCATAAGAATATTTCTTTTTGGAGGAATTTAAGATTTAGCATTAAATAATTTATTTATTTAATGAAAGGAGTGGGATTAGGATATTTAATTAAATAATTAGGATAACTAGGATTTATTTAATTAAATAAGAAGACATAGGAAGGCTAATTAAATAATTTACATTATTCAATTAGATAGGATGAAAGGTGATTGTGAAAGAGAGTGAATTAACCTAATTAAATTAATTAGATTAATATTAATAGGTGAAAATGATGCATTTAATTAAATAGCTATGCTGATTTAATCAAGCAAGTGAAAAGAGGATCAATTTTAGGATGAAACGGTATTAGTGATCAAATTCTAGTATGTAATACCATTCAAGACATTTTTAAGTGTCTACAGTATTGATGCTTTTGGAGGCTAAGTTTTTCCCTCTTGAAGGTTTTCTTAGGGCATATCTTGTGTTATCTTGTGGCTTGCACATTTTGATCTATGCATTTGGTTATTTAATAAAATCGTATGTTTTCTCTTATGGGGTTATGTAGGAAATGGATTAAAAGAATTGGGTATTGATGCATTATTTCCTAACAACTCATTTGTTTTGTTTATCTAATCTTTAATTTTCAAGTAATGATAGCTAATGGAAAATAATTACCTTGTGGTGGTAAATTCCATCATATAAAAATATCAATGGTAAACTATCTATTATATTTAGAAATTTTTGATATCCCTATAAGGGGAGCAGATGTGGTTTTGGGTGTGCAATGGCTTAAACAATTAGAAAAAATAACTTTTAATTTTTAAGTCTTATCCATGGCCTTTAGGATACATCAGGAAAAGTATGAAATTTTGAGAATAAAATCACCACCGAGTGAAATCATTACCTCCCATAGGATGGATAAACTACTCAAAAAATGTTCTTATGAGATAGGGGCACAATTATATTTTATAGAATTACAATTATATTTTATAGAATTACAAGATATGATAACTCAAGATCAACCAAAAATTCAAGATATTATTCAACACCATCAACAATTATTTCAATAATATAAGGTTGTACCTCTAATTGGAGACCATAATCATGGCACTGAATTAATACCAAGAAGCATGGTTCATCCCAACAATAGTTCCTATTTATCCCCTATACTTATTCTTAACAAAAATGATGATCCATAGACAATGTGCTCACATTACAAGAAGCTAAAAAAATCACTCATAAAGATAAGTTTCATATTCCTATTGTTAATGAATTGGAAGAAAATAAAATCTATGTAAAAAAATCCAAATGTGTCTTTAGGGTGAAACAAGTAGAATACTCAAGACATTTGGTGTCACTTAAAGGTGTTAAGATGGACCCTAATAAGAGAGTATTTTTGGGTCTAACAAGATATTGTAGAAGATTTGTTCATACCTATCATCTTATAAAGAAAATTTTATTTTAGGAAGGTATTAAATTGAATATGCAAAAAATTGTGATAGAATTCTTGATAGAACAACAAAATAAAAGGGAAACAATAAACACTCTAGGACTCTTACATATATTAGGCATTCCAATACAACACTAGACATACACATTAATGGACTTCATTATAGGGCTGCCAAAGATAAATAATTTTGATGTAATCTGACTTGTTGTAGATATACTAATTAAGAATGCATATTTTTTTGGACTCTCTCATCTATTTTCTACTAATGTTATGAGAGAAGTATTGATACAAAATATACAAAAAATTCATGGAATTTCCAAAATCAAACTGAAAAATAGAACCACCTCAAAATTCTTAATCAAGTGGAAGAATTTTCCAATTGAAGATACATAGAATTATGATCGATTCATATGAAAGATATTAGATTTGCTAAGCATTGAGGGTGATACTTTTTTGAGGGGGAAGGGAAAATTATTATCCTAATATGATATATTCCTAATTATAATAAGGATAATCACTTGTGGCATGCTTATCCTAACATAAATATTAGTTAATACACTAATACCTGTTAATTAGGATGAAAGGGTATGTCCCTACATAGTTTATCCTATAAATAAGGAAGAGAGATCTCTACCATATCGACATATCATCAATTATTAAATTCATATCTTATTATTTGATATTTGGAGGTAACCCCTTGAAGTGGTTTGCTATATTTTTATTTTTACACTTATTTCCAAGAAATATCATAACAGGAGATATGTTCCTCGTGCCACTAATCCATAATCATACATGTTTATAAAATTCCAAATAACTTTATGAATTTTTTTTTCTACTTGTAGTATTGATTTCCATCACATCCATAGACTATCCTAAAGATGAACATGAATTGTAGTCCTACTCGTAATAGTAAAAAATGAAGGATTGAAACCTCCATACAAATTATTTATTATCCACTTGTAGTAGTTTCAAAACTTTTGGCATCAACCCTAATAGCTCAGTAAACAACCTCTTTTAAAAATCGGATGCCTAAAGGGATGATCCACCACACTTGCAACAAGATACTCTTCCTATCAACACCTTAGATCTACCAAATAAACTCAACTCTCTAGTTATCCCCATGGCTTTGGCTCTCACTATTATCCAACCAAAATTTCATGCTTCCAACAATCTCTACCAACTGATGTGAATCTAGCAATTAAGCTCTTTATTAGCCATGGATATATTCAATAAATGTAACGAATCCAAATGAATCTAACACTCTATTAGTCATGTAATTGACCTTTTCCACCAACCAAGAAATCTCAACATTGTTAGCTCTAATGGCTTTGACTCACACAATGAGTTTTCTCATAAACTTTGGTAAGAAGAAATATTGGTAATGTCTTCCCAAACTATTTCTACTAAAATTGTTTCTTCTTCATAATCTGCATCCTTTTCCTTTTATTTCTTGACCTTCTACCTCTTTATATTCCCCACTATTGTGTATGCAAATGGTCTTTCCCTAACTCACTAATTCCCAACAATGTATAGACATACATGTGTCATAAGGGAAATAACCAATGTTATCTACGTGAATATGGTCATGGGTTGATTTGTGAAAGGTGGCATCACCTGCAAGGAATAACACTCACCCAATAAAGATAGCTTTCATTTATTACGGATGAAAAATAGAAACCTATAAGAATATGTAACCATCATCCAAAATATACACAAATGGTTCCCAACAAAAAATCACCCTCTAGGGAAAATTAACAACCATGCTACCATCTCAAAATAATCAGATTGCTCCTATAATAGAAATTGATATTGTTTGGTCATTTCCAAGGAAATAATAATCGAATGCACCAAAGAGGATATAATTTTCTATAATAGATATCATTTTGATGCCACCTAAAAAAAATTACTACCAACCACACACTCCACATGACATTTCATCCCTACTAGACAATGGCAAGCCACTCAATCACATGCACTTTCCATTTGGCTAAACATGCAACATTATTACAAGTAGAAATATCAACTTGGTCCATACTATAGTATTTTTGCAAGTGATACCATTTCCCCCCAAAAATGATTTGAGTTGGTACATGTGTTCCTTTTAGATACCAAAAACAAGGATGGCAATAGAAGCAATCAACCAACTATTAGAGGAATCCTATCACTCTCATTGCCACTACAAGTGACTTGCATCAATCTTAAACACTCATGCCCTTTGTTGCAAGTTAACTTGTATCTCCTCTATAACCTTTGCAAGCTATCAAAAATTTATTGCATCCCTACCCTACTATGAGTGTTATTTTAGTTGTTGTAGGTGAACTTGTAACATGACCTCATTGGTCCACTTATGGATCATACCTCTCAAAACAAGAAGCTTCCAAGACCAAAAGGAAAACTGATAAATTCCATATCCCTTCATCCAAACTAAGAGAATCCTATCTCCAAGGATGACTAAAAATGTATTATTCCCTCTTTGAATTAATGAGACCCACTCAAATGGTTGGTGACTTTTGCTACACTTTTTGAAATTATTTTTGAAATTATCCCTAATGTGTGGGTCTCCTTTCCTAGTCCCCTTTATGATATCCCTAATTATCATTCTATCAATAGCCCTAATTTGTCTCTCTCCTTTAATTTATCCACTTCTTCTATCAAGAGAATTATTTTGAAGTTATGCAGCAACAAAGTAGTTGATTATGAAGGTTTTCGAGCTGAATTCGTCAAATAATGTGTATATTACCCTGCATTTCCCTTTATCACACTCTTTAATGAGGTTGTGTGTGTAATTTTTCCTCAATCTTGGTCTCAACACATTGTTCATCATGTTCATAATTTTTAGGATCTCTTTATCCTTGGCAACCATGGGACCATTATGATTGGGTATACATTTACCAAATATGTGATAGCTTTGAACATGTAGCTATTAGGATGCTTGGAATGGAACAATATTAGAGCTAAGGAGTAGGAAAGCTTCAATAATGACTACCAAAATATTGACCACATCTTTAAACTCCAAGCTATTATTGAGGAGACTCTTCATAAGCCTTCTAGAGTCTTTTGTTTTTTTGTTGTGTTCAAAAAGGCCTTTGAATCGGTTATGAGATACTTACTTTTCTAAAAGTTAAGAGATATAAATATCCTAGACTCTTTAATTACTATTGTTTAGAGGATTTATGAGATAATTATTGGGTATTTGTGTACTTTTGATGATCTTTCTAACTTTGTTACGAGTACCACTGGGGTCAAGGAAGGATGATCTCTCTCACTAACCATTTCCAACATTTGCATTGATGAGTTAGAGGAATTTATTTGGAAACATTCCCAGTTAGATGATGTTTGCATTTTACATGAGGTGGTTATATGTATTCCTCTTTTTTTCCAACGATGTTTTCACACTTTTCCAAGGGATTACAAAAAAATTTCACACCCTTGATTATTTTGTGAACTTCGATAGCTTTTGGTCAGCCTTATGAAAACTAAGGTCACACTTTTCAATATCTCTATGTGCTCTCTCCAAACTAGTTTTTCTACAAAAAGAAACTTGTAGAAATCATAATAGACTACACATACTTGGGGGTCCAATTTTTCGGTCCACCCTTTATCATGTAGTCTACCTCTCATGCACACCTTTGTAAGGGGTATGCCTCTTTTATGTCTTGGGATATTAATATTTTTAGATTCACTTATAGGGAAACCCCTCCAAATTATGCCTTTTTTATACAATCATCAATCCTACAACTTTATATGGTTTAGTGGTTTTAGAATCTAGCTTGGGGTTTGTTGAATAGAACTATATTAAGATGGGTCAAACTCTTATTTTGCAACCCACAGTCCACTACAAAGAGATAGTTCTTCAATGCATTATACAAGCTAAATTTTCTACCCATTTTCTACACCTTGAGACTATATTCAATCTTACTTTCTACATCCATAGACTTTGATCCATGGGGGCCTCAACTTGTATTCATGAGAGATATCCATTTTAGCACTTTTGTCCCTATAGGAGGTGGAGACTAAGAACACTTCATTTTTAGATGCCACATTTACTATGAGATTTGGGGAAGATTTCACTACCTTTACAAGGACTTGAGAAAAAACCTATGTATTTTATTTAGATATTCAAACTAACAATGCTTGCCCCTTTTTCTTCATGATGTGCCCTCCAATATAGATATTGGAGGGGAGAGTCTAGAGGCTCTATAGGTGCATGTTGATCACCTTTTTTTTTCTAAACAACCTATAGATACCAATAAATCACATATTAGAGTTCATAAATTAGTTAAGTGATACTTCTCACAACACACCATTAATACTCAAATTTCTCAAATTCCCTAGCTCACTCTCCTTCAATATCATGGCTTTCCTTTCATTCCCATCAACATGAACTGACTCAATTCTAATGACATAGATTTTCTACTTACCAAATGTCCCCTAGACCATAGGGGAAAATTAACATTTCAAGCTTCTTCTCTAGTAAAGAAGTTACGCTAGCCTTAGATGTTACAAGAGTTTCTAGAGGAAGTGGTTTGACTCCTCCTAGGATATCCTAGCATTGCCTTCCAACCTCGGATACTCCATGTAGACACCTAAATTTGGACACTTCATTTATCGAAATTTACCCTTTTTCGTCTAAATATCCCCTTATCCACATTAATTAAGTAATCTCACTATTATTTAATTAATACCTCTAAATTTATTCTAATCCCTAAGGTATCTAATTAAATAATTAAATACCTTACCCCTTTAATTCCCCTCTCATCAAATGAATTAAATAAATATTGAATTTATTTAATTTTTCACATATCACGTCCTTTACTTAATCTTAATCAATCTCTTAATCTCTTCATTAGGGATGTGCACATGCCTAATCCTTGATTAGGATGTGTCACATCCTCCAACTTTTGCAAGTTGGTTTCTAATCCTTATTAACCACTAATTATCTTCTAATTACTAATCAATTAAGCCTAATCAGTACCTTGTTCAACTCTCCCCACCCCCCAAGGAATTTTTAATTCCTTTTTATTCATCCAAGGCTCCTCTCTTCCCCATGTGAATTTTTATTTCACTTTTATTCCTCTAAGGAATATTTTGTTCCCCATGCAAATTTTAAAACCTTTGACTTTTCACTTCACATGTGCCAAAGTCTTCTAGAATATTTGACTTGTCACATCACTCACATGTGGCAAGTTCCCACATTTTTGGGAACTTTGTCTTATCCAATAGATTCTTCCAATCATGTGAATTTTTAATTCACTTTTATTCGCCCAAGATTCTTGTCTTCCCTATGTGATCATTGAGAGGTCACATCATCCCTTTTCCAAGGTACTTGTCCTTCCTCCACATCATGTACCTTCCTTCCACCTCACTTCCACATCATCTCATCCTAGGCCATCTCACATTCCACATGTAAAGATGTGAGGTCTTGTGAGTCCTCAACTCACCATAGCCCTCCATCTTGGACTTTTTGGTTTAATCTCAATCATTGAATTTTCTAGAGAATTCAAATCCCTCTATCAATACCCCCTCTTTTCTCATTTAGAAACCTCATGCAATTGATACCAAACTCTTGCTAATTTTTTATTTGAACATTTTCCTTCATCATAGCACTTGAATCCACTATTATCACACTTTCAATCACCTTGCATCCCATCTTACATCTTTAATCTCATTTTCCATCCAAGGAGCAAACAAAGCATACAATATCAAGGGCCAACCAAGGGATTCAACAACAAAGAAGGTATAATCGTTTATTGTCTTCATTTCATCTTCTTTCTCTGTGTTATCATTCCTTAGGCTAATCTTGAGGTGTACCTTAGTGTTCTCCCATTAGTGCATAATAGTAGTTTTGAATCTTTAGAATAAGGTAGACATTTCAAAGATCACACTCCCCAACAAATATTATATCTTATAATGTTTGATGATGGCTTAGAAAACTCCTCCATTTCACATGCAAACAAGGATATTCAATGAGATTTCCTTAAGGTTTTTATTGGCATGTTCTTTTGGGGCTCTTTTTTATCTTCATTTCCATTTGCACAATTCCACAAATTTTCAAGATTTAGGGATGGGCCTTAAGAATTAGGGAACCAAGGGTCCTAATTTGGGGACCATGGGGAATGATGGTAAAAATATATATAGTACTTGAAAACTTGGTTATAAAAAAATGTATAAGGAATAACAAATGAAACTTTGGAATACTAAACACATTGCATTAAAAAATGAAAATATTGAATCAATATATTTATATTATATTCAAAATAATTATTTCTTTTAAAATTTAAATATATTTGTCCAATGGCTCAATAATTTGAATTATCCCCAAAGTTTGCATCAAACCCTCATCACTTGAACTGTTGGACTCCAGAAGGTCAAGCTCCTCCAAACCAATACCAACCAACCCTATTTATGTGGCATCATCATCAACTTGTGTTGGCTCCATTGGATTTATATTCCCTTAGGTTGTTTGAATCTCCTTGTGCATAAGTGTTATATTTAATGAGACATAAATAGAGTGGATGAAGCTATAAATAGACTAGTTCCCCTAGGTAACAAAATAAATTGAAACCCAGTGTGGTTTTCAAAGAAGCAGGCCCATGCATATTCCACCATAGAATTGGATCCTCTTATGCTCTAGTCTCCATAGATAACTAGGCCTCTTATAGATATCTCCTAAGAGTAGAGAAATTTGACCACTTAGTATGAATGATATTAACATTTTGGGTTCAATGCATAGGTAACCATGTGCAAGGGAGTGATGTGATTATCCCATCTTTGATGAATGGTTAATTGAATTTGTCCATTGTAGAACTACAATTCAAGGTCTTTCTCTTAAGAAAATGCCCTTCATTTGGTCAAGCATATTTTCAATGCACTCATACACCTCTCTAAGGCTAGGTGCATTATTGTCCCCATATCTAGTGACTTTAAAGGTCGAAGTAACAATGTAAACAATATATTCACATTATCCCAAAAGAGTCACTCTTTACCACCTCCTTCACCCTCTTTCTTTTCTTTGACTTAGAATCAAACCACCAAGTTATGATCATTAGTTTGGAATGTCTCTTGTAACTCAATCATCATCTTCAAGGGAATGAAGTATATTCATATTTAGTCTCCACGTGTTTAAAAAATTATTCCTTTAAGAAGACCTTGAAGAGTGTTTATGAAGTTTGGTGGTTATAGATAAACATATACACATCATTAATGATCTCTTTGATCCAAAACAATTTCCCATGTCCTTGATTGCATTATTCATGGAAGGAAAAAAACAAAGAGCCTACTATATATGTTTGTAAGTTGACTCAATCAAATTATCCACAACCCTACACATGCGGGACAAATCTATTACTACCTACATGACATTCTTTAGCCTAACCTTTTCAATAGTATCTTTTATGATTTGGAACTACAAATTGGCATCCTTGCAATGTCCAAAATAATCAACAAGCCTAAGGAAGTAAGGGCCCTATATACATGTAACCATGATGTTTTTTACTATATAAACAACATTTGTAGGGTGTTGTACCCTTTACACAACGAGCCCAAAGGGCCAAAAATGAGCAAGACCATGAAACAACAATTTTTTTTATAGTAACAACATACGAGAGACACATACAACCAAAAAATAGTAGGGAGGCAACACAACCAAGACTCGACCACTAATTGTCTAAACCCTCCCATTTTTTAACCAGGAGGTCTAACACATCTTCCCTGATCTAGATGGGGCCTTCATCCATGGTGTTCTTATCCATTTCTTCTTTGACCACATCCGAGAGCATGAGAGCCAACCTGTGAATCATCTTGATAGTGAACCGGGCCAGGTAGTTGACCTTTTGATTCAGCTTAGAAACCTGCTCCTGTAGCACATCGAGCTCATCCACCTTGTCATCCATGCTTTGGATCTCCGCTTCAACAGCAGCCCTACAATCCAAAGACCTGGTGGAGTCATTATGAATCATCTCATTCAGATCAAAGAAATGACTAGGATCTTTTATGGGTCCTTTATCTTTCCACTTTTCAGGAGATTTAGTGTCTTCAATACTGTCGCCATTATGCTCTGACTCACTGGAAATTTCATCAAAAAGGGTCTCCTTCTTATGCTTCGCCAACTTGTGGGACCTTATCACACTCGTCTACTTCATCCCCATCTCAAAGCTAGCCACCACCACCGTATCCCCTTTAGATTATTTTTCCTCGGTACATTTACCTTCATCAATAACCGAAATAACCCTTGGAAGCTGAGGCACATACTTCCCTTTCTTTTTAGCCGCAGGTCTGTTGACCTTCTTGTGTTTCAGCTCACAGAGGTCGGCCACAACACTCGACTGGGCTAGCCCAACCTCCATTTTCAATTTATTTGGGGGAGGAGTGGCTAAGGTTTCAGTACCAGGATCATCCATAGGGATGCGAGAATTCTTCTTCGAGCCCTCTGAAATATCAGGGGAAGGGTTAGCAAAGGTAATTTCTTGGGGTTCCACTTCTACAATGCGCACAATTGAGATAGGTTTGGGAGGGACCAGAGCCGAATGAAATTGGTAAATCTTGTGGATAAGGCCTTGGTGTAGAGGTAAAGGAGGTGGGGAATCAGGGTCATTCATGACAATTTCTTGGGAATATTTGATGGAGCTTTCCAGAGAACAAAGTAAAAAGAAAGGATAGCTATGCAAAATTTTATGTCTGAGATGATTTAGCAGAGGTAAATGGTAGAAATAGAATACCTTGAATCTCCCTTCGAGAGTCACACACTTCATGATGGCGAGACAAACTTTGTCCCAAGGATTAGGCAGAGCTTCTCGGTCAAAACCCGACTGATTCTTCATTGGTTTCTCGTTACCCTTAAAGAATGCATTAAGACTCACTAAGTCTTGCATTTTAGTGTGTTTTTTGTATTTCATGCCCTCACAAGAAAGGCCAGTAACCTTACCTATCACCTCTTCATCAATGTCGAAAGCAATGCCTCCTATGGTGACCCAATGATCCTTCCATGAGCTAGAAAACCGAGTCGACAGCATCTCGTCATGGCCCACAAGGTTTTCCATAAGTGGTGCAAGCCCACCTTCTAAACAGATATGCCAAGCCAGAGGGTCTTGGCAAAACTCCTCACAATTTTCAGGCTCTGTGCGAACTCTATCACCACCCATCTTGACCCACAACACATAATAGCCAACATAACACTACCTGAAAATGGATAGCTCACTGGAGAGTAAACCATTACAAAAAGCTTTACTTTTCCAGCAGGAAAAAGGCATAATAAAGGCAAGGAGCCGTTTACACGTGTCAATGGTCAATCCCAAGGACAACCACCACGTTGGCCCATAATCAACCACAAGAAACCTCAGGATTAAATAATTAATAATAATGATTGGATCCAGATTTACATCCCAAGAGCATATCAACTTGATTAATTTACACATTTACCCATGCCAAATGAATGTGGGAGGGAGACTAGAGACATTCAAGTACATATAAAAAAATCTGATGTGAATCAATATGAGCTTTAATTTGAAATAATTAATCAAAGTGGTGGAAAGCATCCTTTCACACGATCTCATGAGGATTTGAGAGGATATGTTGTAGCATTGATAATGCGGCCCAAAAAGGTTAATGGTCCCACCAAGGAAAGATAATAGGAACAAAACCCTCATGGCCATCCACTTGGATCTAACACTCAGAGTTACTAAAGGATGAGCCAACCATTGGTTCGTCAAGGAATGCCACCTGTACCTGAAAATGAAAGACATATTAATCATGATTAGTAGAATAATTCCTCTGATCCAAGAGGATTAACCTTTGAATTGACATCGGAAGGACCTCAATCTTCCTCCAACATCTGTTGATCTGTCATGTGGACCACAAATTGGTGAAGCCATCAGCCATCTGGTTACCTTCCCAAAAAATATGAGTTAGGTGATACCTTTCTAACTTAGAGATTAAAGAATTAATATCCGATAGAATATTCCTTAGGTCCCAACCAAGAAAATGACCCAAGTTGATAGAGTCTATCACCATTTTAGAATCCCCACTCAATCTCCAGATTCTTAATGCCTAGAGTGACAACAATCTTGATGCCGTTGAGCAACACTCTAGACTGCTCCACCGTAGAGGATTTAACACCAATACCACCAGCATATCTCGCAACCAAGTTGCCCTTACTACCATGAGTAACACCTCCAATGCTGGCCGGACCAGGGTTCCCTTTAGTCGCCCCATCCAAATTCAGTTTACACCAACCTTCAAACGGGGTTTCCAAACAGTATTTTTCCTAGCAAGAGAATTGGAGTTGTCATAGGCATCAATGCCAAGCACTAAATTCCAATCTTTACCCATCTTGATCTCCCAATTAGTAGGGACATAATCTAGAAGTTTCCAATTGAGCATGGAGATAATTTCATAGATAAGCCTCGACCCGCAGAAGAAAACATCCCTCAGACTCTTCTCAATGTCCCGAAACACCTTGTTGTTCCTTTCCTTCCAAATGCACCAACAAAAGATTGGGGGAATTTGTCTCTAGATTTCCAGCAGTAGGGGGTGTCTGAAGGGACCATTCCATCCCTCAATAGAGGAAACCAAATCATTATTTATGGTCCAGTGTGTCTATTTTTTGAAAAACAAGATCCCAAACACCAACAACAAATAGACAGTGCAGAAGCATATGATCTACAAATTCACCATTTCCTTTGCACAACAAGCACCTGTTTGGGATTTGAAATTCCCTCTTTCTTAAATTATCTTGGGTAAGGATTCTGTTGTGGCAGGCAGTCCACTAGAAAAAGTTTATTTTGGGGATTAAGTGATAGTTCCATACTTTCTTCCATAATTTACTCTATAAGCCTTTGTTCGATAGCAGACCATAAGTCATCCTGATAATCAATTCACCCTTACTATCTAAGTCCCAAAATAAATCATCCTCAACAACCGATAGAGGAATTATGTGTTAAGAGAGTAGGACCTGTAATGAACAAACCAGACCAAGGAGGTTAGGAGAAAGAGAGCCACAAGAGCTAATATATTTCCAACACCTAGCACCCTATAACTAGTGCATGTAATCACACATATACCTACCAAAGAACCGAGAAGCAAGTTCCATCATATTCTTGAATTCCGGGAGGGCCAGAGGGGATTCAAGGAGCCAAACATCCTCCCAAAAGTGGATCTTATTTTCTTTACCAATTCTCCATTTAAGGCCAGACAACAGGAGTTTCTTAATTTTACATATATCATTCCAAGCTAAGGAACCTCGGGGATGATCATAATCCTGCACTAGTCCTTTTTATCTCTTAGTCCCATCCAACCTTAGCAAGCAGAGCCTTGTTGGAAGCAATGACTATCCTAATTCCCAACCCCCCCTCAAGTTTAGGAAGGCAAACTCTCTCCCAACTGACTAACGACATCTTTTTATCTTCAATACCAGACCACATAAAGAATATCCGAATCTTTTCAAACTTCTCAACAATGTTACATGGCATTTTAAACATTGATAGAAAATAAACAAGAATACCTTGGAGAGTAGCAGTGAGAAGCTACAACTTACATGCATGACTCAATAGGGAACCTTTCCAGCTAGCGAGCTTTCTCTAGGTTCTTTCAAGGACTGAGTTATAGAAGAAGGGAGTCACTTTCTTAATAGTAAGGGGGAGGCCAAGATAGATTGAGGGAAGAGAGGCACACAGCCTAACACCGTGGTCACATGGTCCTGCAGACTAGGAGTGCAGTGAAAGGAGTAGATCATGCTTTTATTGTAATTGATGCACTGACCAAAACAAGCCGCATAAAGATTGAGGCAATATTTCCACTTCCTGCCTTCAATCACCAAAGCTTTGCCAAATAGCATAGTGTCATCAACAAATTGTTGGATAGTAATGAGATCAAGGGTGGAGGCCAGTTTGACACCCTTGATGGAGCCCTCTGACAACATACGCACCACATTCCTACTCAACACTTCAGCCACCATAATATGTTAATGAGTAGATGATGCCTAATATTTTCACACCCCTCCATGACTAGGGTGCATCAACTAGTAACCTAGGTAGCCTTCATTTTCTCCATTAGAATATTAGTTTTGTAATAGTTCTCATCCAATATTTTTATCCTCAATTTTATCTCCCTTGGTGGTACATATGATGTTCCTAGTCTTATTATCTTTGCCACAACTTCCTTATAACAAAGAGAGTGAGCCACATGGAATGGATTGCCATTAGTAAAGAATAATCTGCCAATGAAAAATTTGCATCATCCAAATTTTACAAATTGGATAACTTTGCCACCGTGTTTACAACATCAATACTAATTTATTCTATATTTATCCTCGAGCTTTGCTAATCTTGAACTAGATGGAAAAGTAGGAAATCTTGGTTTTTGGAAAGTAATATTACTAGTGGGAGTAGGACCCCTATGCCACATTCCTTAGTGACTTTGCTAGGACATGAAGGAGGTGTGCATTAATTATTTTAATGTTGTCTTGAAAATAAGTTTCATAAAAATGACACTTCCTCAACTTTCTGCCCCCTAATGCCCTAGGCTTTGGTTGTAGTTTGGTTAAAAAGTGTATTGAAGGGGACTTCTTATCAAATGGACCCTTGCTTTTTTTTTTAAAGTAATGTGGAAGGGTAATTATAATGTGCACTCTCAATAGAACTTGTTGACTTACCCGCTTGGAGTCTCAGATTGAACCCCTATAGGCTCTAGTTGATTATCTTCATCATGATACTCAAAGATAAGAACCCTTCTTCAACCTTCATCAAACAAGGATTTCACTTTTGGTTTTCTTACTTAATCTGCGTAAAGCACAAAAGTAGAGCACACATAAAAGATGAAATCCTAATTTGATTAGTATTACTTAGTTATTTAATCATTTATACAAATATGTAAATGAATATTTCAAAATAATTTAATAGATAAATATGAAAACCAAAAATACTATTGTTATAAATGTAAAGTTAAACCTTAAGCCTCTAAATGTTGTTTTTAGAGTTATCTAATTATTGTATTTGAAAACAACTCAACAAACCTAAAAACAATATTTTATAACCATATTCTATGAACAATTTATTATATATCTGAATTGGAAATGAAAAAAGTCACATAATCATTGATTTTAGATGTAACCATTTATGAAAGAACATTTAAGATAGAAAAAAAAAAAGAGTAGAAATCCCAAAAGATGAAGGGCCATGGCTTACCTTGAAGGCTTGAGGGCTTCTATGTCAATGAATGTGTTGAATCTTGAACACTTGGCATTTTCTCTTCTTCTTGGCGTTTCTCTCCCAATTGCTAATTCTCTCTCACACAATCTTGCTTGCGCTCACTCTTGCTATGCATTTGTTGCACGTATACCCTTACCGAATGCTTTTGAGCTTTGATAATGATTTGGAGTGAGTATGATGTGTATTTATAATTTTTTGGAGTGCTTGGGGTTTTGGTGGGGCACACAAACTATTTTAGTTAGTGTTGGGTGCATGAACATTAAGAAAACAATTATTTAAGAAAAAAAAATTGAAGGTGTTTGATGTAAGGGACAACTAGACTTCATGAGTACTTTCAAGAGACTTTAGGAAGTTTACTTGAAGTCTCAAGGATGTCTCAATGTCCCCCAACATGCCCAATAGAGGGAGACATCTTGAAGATGTCTCTTCCTTGGCGGTGATGTTGGGGGATCACATAGGGACATTTTCCAACCATCTTGTAGTCATGAGGATGGTAGAGGGGTTTTTCCTAGCCATCTTGCGATCTTGGGAACATCCCCATTTAAATGAACCACTTTTTCAAGGGGGTGGTGTGTATCCATGTGGAACACTAGCTATTTGTTATTTGCACGATCCTTTATTTGGTCTTATGTACTTTTTTTTGTTTTGATTCTAGGGTTCTCTCTTCCTATAGCTTTGTGTTTTTAACTATTGTAACCTCTATTCCTATTGACCTACTTTTGGTCATCTATGAACATTAATATGATTTCTTTATTTCTTCTCTTTTTTTGAAGGAGTCAATTGTAGCAACCCTCTAACAGACTATTTGGCCCTTCTCTTGATGGATTAAAACTATTGTAGGAATGATACCACAATCAACTAGCAACATTATGCTCAACTCAATTGATGAACCTCCACTCCCTTTAAAATGAAGTATGAAGGTAAGTTATGTTGCATTAGTCTTGTTGACTCAATATGCAACTCCCTTGAATTGATTTTTATCCCTCTATATGGATGACCCAATTCGCATGACCCAGCAAAATCCTAATGTTTCCACATACCTTCACAAGTTTAGCTTTCTCTCTAGCTCTAGCTCTAGTTTTAGCATCTAGCTATGGCTCTCACTCAAATGTCATTGGCTCTAGCTCTAGCTCTTAGCCCTTGCTCTGGCTTGCAACTCTTGGATTTGAGACCTAGCACTCTAAACCTTAGCATTCTTCAACTCGTTCCATGTGCCTACACATACAACAAACTAAAAAACATTGCATACCATTGGATGTTAGACGATGCAAGCACAATGGAAGTACTTGCCTTGGATACGACTTCCCAAATAAGAAATTTTGGCTATTATTGACTTTGATACTACTTGATCCATAAACTAAGGCAACTGTTCCACTATGTAGTGTATCCACATATGGATTTAATATGAAACCTTCAAACTATCTCAATATACACTAAGGCATGTACAAATCAAGGAAAGAGATAGAGAAACTTCAAAATACAAAAATAACAACAATCTTGGAATCAATCACACACAAATGTGAGAACAAAGATGTACTCTAAAGAAACCCTCAACTAGACAACAAACTCTAAGAAGAGTTATCTATGTTCCTCATGCCACTAATCCATAAACATACATGTGTTCACATCACCAAACATCTTATGAAATCTCTACTTGCAACAGTAAGCTCCATCGCATCCATAGATTTCCCTAGAGACGAACAACCTACAACCCTACTTGTAGCACTAAAAATGGACTAAAATATCCATACAAAGGATTTGTAGTCCACTTATATTAATTTCTAAATTCATTGTATTGACCCCATTTGCTCAACATACAACCTCTTGTTGAAAAATGGATGCCTAAAGGGATGTTCCACCACACTTGCAACAATATGCTCCACCTTCTATCAACACTATCTCTATCAATGAGACTCAACTCTCCAATTAGCCTCACAACTTCAACTCTCTATCAACCACATGGATTTGCATCTCACTATTAGCTAACCAACTGTATATGGTTCTTGCAATCTTTGCTAACTAGCAGTATGCCTCTAGCAATCAAGTTATCTATCAACCAAGGATGGCTTTGTTAGGATTTCTTGGTAGAGTTGGTGAGTAGGGTGGTTGTGAGAGTCAAACTATATGGTTTGACAATGTTTGAGGTTACTCAACTAATGGATAAAGTTAGTTGTGTGACTTGCAGAGTGCTAGAGTCATGTGAAGTTGGCTACATTTGATGGAGTCATCCTTGGTTGGTAGATAGCTTTAATGGCTTGCAAAGTGCTAGTCATGTGAAGCTATCATGTAATTCTAGTACTCTACAAGTCACACAACTAACTTTATCCATTAGCCAAGGAACCTCAAACATTGTCAAACCAAATGGTTTTGACTCACACAACCACTTTACTCACCAACTCTACCAAGAACTCCCAACAATGGCTCCCCAAACCACTTATATAGTCTTTCTTCTTTCCTAATCTTCACTTTTTTTCCTTTTGCCTCTTCAAATTCGCCATTGTCTTGTATGTAAACGGTCTTTGCCCTAACTTGACAATACCTAGCAATGCATGAACAAACATGTGCCCTAGGGGAATGAACTAATCCTACAAACAAGAAGATGGTGATAAGCAAATATGTTAAAGGTGGCACCACCCACAAGGAATAACGACTACCCAAGCAAGATAACACATGCCCACCAAGGAAGGAATAAATGCCTAATATATGTAACTCCACCAAAACAAGCATACATAAGGAAGATACATGAACAACGACCCAATAACAAACCACCTATGAGGGAAAATCAATAGTCACATCGCCACCTAAGTAATTGGATTGCTCCCAAAATAGTAACCAACATTGTTTTAAAGGATTAATTGTCACTACCAAGGTAACAATTATGCATGCCAATGGATACATGTCAACAAAATAGTTGTCCTTTCAACTTGCCACCTAAATCTCTATTGCTAACAACCACACTCTCCACATGGCATTTTGTCCCTTTTGGGCAATGGGAAAATGTCAAAATGAGTGATTACATGCCCTTTCCATTCGACCAAACTTGTAACATTGCTATAAGCAACAATATTTTCTTGGGACATACCCACAACATTACTACAAGCAATAATATTGCACCAAACATAATGATTCAAGCTATTGCATGTATTCTTATTGGGCACTAAAAATAAAGACAATGCTAGAAATAATCAACCAACTATTAGAGTGAATCCTATCACTCTCAGTGCTATTGCAAGTGACTTGCAATAGTCTTAAATACTTGTGACCTTTGTTGCAAGTGAACTTGTAGTGCAACTAATCCTTTACAAGTTGCTACAAGTGACTTGTAGTTTTGCTATAGGTGTAATTTCAATTATAGTAGGTGAACTTGCAATATGACCCCATTGGTCCACATGAACCTATCCGCTTATGGATCATCTACCATTTCCTCATCTTCGGTTGTGATCTTCTACTCTATGGTATAGAATTTTGAAGGATAGACCTTTTGACAAGGCTCACAAGGTTACTATCCCTTCTTGCTAGGAATCCCTTATAATGCCTAAGATGTCACCAATTTTTGAACTCCACACTATTATCTATCTACACTTGCTATCCACTAATTTTCTCCCCAAAATCTAGCATGTTTGATCACTTATGTGGAAATTGAAACATTTATTTTGTCATTTACATGTGATTAGATACAATTGTAGTCAACTTTAATCAATAAGTGTGCTAGTTCTAACTACCTTTAGTAGTTGCATATTCTATTGTCTCCTATCAATCTTTTTCTTTTAATTATACAACTAGATTTACACAATTGTAGTTTCAAAGTACTTTTGTTAGGCTTAAAATTCCAAGAGTTGATTTGCAAAGACTTTCTCTTGTATTATTCTTGAATAAGTCTTATAAAAATTCACCCTTAATGGGTTTGGTTATATAAATTGTCTCTCATGTTGGAGTTTCATTATATTATGAGTAAGGCATTTCTACACTTACAATATATTTGTAAGGTTAAAGCTTGCTATATCTTGAACTTTCTAGTAATTACCTATCTTTAGAGGTTGGTCATAGTCCAACAAAGCAAGATGATAATTGGCTGTTTTGTTTTATTTTCTATGGATATTTCAACACAAATATGTCAAAAAAAATTTAAAGATACTTAATGCATTAAAAATAATGAAAAGCAAGATATCACAGGCCTTGTGTAACTATGAATTGGATGGAGGACAAGGTAAGAGTTACTTCGAGAGGAAAAGGAGATTTGTGTATACTAAACTCACACAATCCACACATAGCAAGCTGACAATCAGCATTGAACTTGAGGAAATCTTAGATCTTTGACCAACGCATGGCATCTTAATGGCCAAACTTATAACCTACCATGGTTTCCGAAAATATCGATCTGTTTGTGCCAATTAGCTGGTTTTTTTCAGAATAAATCCACTCTATAATGTCAATACCACCCCCAAGATAATGTTGATTGGCATGAATAACTTGGTTTACTGTTCATCGTGTAAGAAGGGGCAGTGATGGGATTTGTGACAATGACAGAGTAGTAAGTATCAAAAACCAATTTCTAAGCATATTTTGGCCAAATTCATGATCAGAGAATCTACACCTTTTTGTGATGGGCAAATTTAGGGGAGAGGACCCAATAATTGAGCACCCTAACTTCGCGCTTCTAATTATCCTACGTGGAAATTTCAAATCACTCCCAATTTTTTACAGCAGTTTACTTGGCAAATCCCCTGCTTATAACTAAGATTTCAGGGCCACATCATCAAATATGATGCCACATCAACATGTTTTTTGTCAAGGTGTCCAAAAAGCCCCAAAAAAAAAGTGAGCACTACTTGTACATTCACAGCATGTTTTATTGAGAGCTGATGTGAATCACATGATTGGTTGTTTTTTAGATCAAAGGAATACATTTTGTTTAATTATGGGTAGTCATCATCAACACTAACAATTTTAAAGTCACAACTATTGATCCAATATTGATAAAAATATTGGGCATTATATAAACAACTACTATGAGAACTATTGAAATATGCTCAGATACTGGGACCTCTCCTCTACATCAATTGATATACTGCAGTGCGCGAACTTGGCTCCAAGAGTTCATGTGCACAGAGCTTTTTCTCTAAGTTTAAATCTCTCAAATGTGCATTCAAGATTCTCTAAGTTTAAAAATCTCTCAAATGTGCATATCATCTTGAATGCATAACAAAATTGTTTCTCAAGAAGTCCAAGTGGTCTAAGAAGAGCATGGTTTCTCAAAAAAAATCTTAAAGACACTCAAGAAACAGAACAAATAGATCAAGAAATAGATAAGTAAATAAATTTGTTTTCACTCCATCAAAAAGTTGATAATAACCAGCAACTTTTTTGATTATGTAACTTGAAGCCATGGTTACCATTAACAATTTGAATTTTTACTTCTTTGGAAAAAATCTTTAATGAAAAAGTAATGATATAATGTATTTTGGCATGTCAAAGAGTTAAAATAGTTTTTTTATAGGAATAACTTTAATGATATATAAAATGTGTTTAGTCAAATACTATAAAAACTCATGAAATAATCTAATGGCCAAAATATTTGGCATTTAGCATTATAAAAAAATTACATCTTTGAGATTGCCATGGTTAAACCATTTTCTGTGTCTTTATCGGTCATTGACAATGTTTACCATTTTCATTTCCAGCATTTCAGCTTTAACTTGTGGACCCCTATAATAAATTATATAACAGAGATGGTCTACAAGGTAGATATGAAATATCAGAAATAAAAATATTTACAGATTTGATTTTAGATAAAATCAACGAGATACATTCTACCCAACATTTGATTATAAGCCAAAAAATTATCAAATAGTCTTGCCTGGGAGTAGTACATAATATAAAATAATTCGAGCAAGTATATAATTTCTACTGTACTCAAACTTTTCTTTTTATTATGACTTCCAGTTCCATTCAAAGATCTCAAGAGTTTTGCCGGTTGGCTCTGGTTTCTTTACATAATGCAGAACAACATTAAGAAGTTTGTGTATGGATAACTGTAAAACATCCAAATGTCATGATCATAGAATAAAGACACTAATAAATATCAATGTTTAAAATGAAATTTCAGAATTTGACAATATTTAGCAATCATATGAAATATTCTTTAATATGCTCCAAGTAACTATGAACTCGTCTATTAAACATTTTCTATTTTTTAGTGTGATTGCAGGCAACAATGCCGGATAGAATGCAATTTGTTCAGTGACTAGAAATATCCCAAAAGAGCTAAATGGCCAGTTAGTTACTTGAAAAATATGGAAACAAAAATGAAAGAAACACAATGTGCATCTTGAAAGGCATTTTTGCATTCGAAATTTTATGTGCCAACCAGCATTAAAACTTGAATCGACTTAAGCATCTCATCCAGGGAAAAAATGGATAAACAAGATTTTCCAGTTTGCCCTTTGTAGCAATCTAACAATGACTTCATCAACCACCGAGCAAACTAAAAAGATGTATGAATATGGAGGGAAAAAGAAGTCCAATGACCCTGTACAATAGAAACAGTGCATATACAATCGGGAACAAAAATAAATAATGGAAAGCAAAGACAATATACAGTATTTTCATCTGGGAAAACCTTTTCAGCTAAAGAAAGAATCCATCATAGTAAAAATATTCACTACTGCAAAAACTCAACTGTTCTTCAATAAAATAAAGAATTTCTCTTACTTCACCCTTAAGCATGTGTAGATATAAATAGGCACATCGAAAGTGGTTTTACACATTGCATGAAATCATGCAAAAGATAAAAATGAGTGCTTTAATGCATGGACAAAAGATTAGAAAATACCCAACATAAAACCCAATTTTTTTCTTAAAAATACAATCAGATGCATTTTTCCCCATCAACTTGCAAGGTTGATCCCATTGAAACTACTAAACATTCAAAGTATACAACACTTATCCAACATGATATGCTTGTGAAAAATGAGAAATGTGAAGGCTGGCTAAACATTATTAAAATATTTCCAAAAGGACTACACAAATATCTGACAGAGTAGCGCATAAAAAAACCTGCAAGATAAATTCAGTGGTAGGCTTGATGATTAAGCAAAAAATTATAGAAAAGGTTTATAAGGATATAATGCAGCACAGGCATTGATTCCATATAACTTAATTGGAAACTCGTGAAGCAAACTTTATAGATTCCAGTATCCATACCATGATTCTTGATATGACAAGATGGTAGGAATTAGAATGATACAATGAGGTCAGATGAAATACCCACCGTTGGACTTGAAAAGATAAGGATTGCATTTCAACCAAAAATCTTCTAAGACTTCTAAGTTCTAAGTGAACCACAATGTAAGGCCACATGGCATATCCCATAAAGAGTGTGTAAGGAAGATAATGGCACTTGGAAAAAATCCCACATTTAACACCGAATCAAGATGGAACTCATTTCCATGGAATAGTTTGCAGTGCAACCTTTTCAAATTGCATAACTGATGAAATGTATTAGCTATGTTATAGTTCAAATGTATCTTGCTTACCCAACTAGTTAAGAGGGGCAAGTTTGTCCCATCTTTCATAATCGACCATGAATTGGATTGCTCAATTCCCAAAGCTATTTGTAGTGCAAGATAGCATAGAGATTTTGCAAGGATAGACAGGATAGAAATGTATGAGACAGAATCTGTATACAACTACATTTGATGAACCTACAACTGTATAGTATAAAACTAGCTGTATAATTAAGTTATTAACATAAAGATTGATGGGAGATAAAAAAATATGTAACTAATAAAGAGATTTATAATGGGCACACTTTGTTGACTAAAGTTGTGTTTCAGAAAGATTTTATCAGTCATTTCTGTTCCTATAAAAGAGAAAACTTGTCCCAATGTGTCGATGTCCACCTAGATGATTAAATAGACCACGATTCAGGGAGACTACTGATGAATAGTGTAGAGAGAGAATAGATATAGAGCTGTAGACTGACAACTCTTTAGTGTTATAAGGGATTCCTAGCAAGAAGGGATAGTCAACTCGCTAGCATTGTAAGAAAGCTTGTCCTTCGGAAGTGTATATAGCATAAAGCAGAAGAGTAGAGCATAAAGGTTATCCTTATATATCATTCCCCAACATAGGTTGAACAAACAGCCACGGTCAGTTCTGCCCTAACGGTCAGATTTGGCTCCAGCTGGTTCTGTCAGCTTAAGTTATAGACTGGAAATGCAAGAGGTAAGGATAACATTGAGGAAAGTGCAATGTGGGGAACTGAAAAATCCCAGAATCTGATCACCCTGGTCCTTTTCTCTCCTTGCCTCACAAGGTGACGAGGACAAGAGAGTGACACTGTGGGAAATTAGTAAGTGTTCATAAAAGAGTGTACACAGGATCCATGCTACAATATTACTTATATTACATCTGCATTTGGTCCTTAATATTAGTGTGCAGCTAAAAAAACAATGCAGGCAACTATCATAAACAATAATCTAAGTTGCTGGTCCTGGTATGGGGGCAGGTTCAGGTTTGGGGTTCACATTGCCAGTACCACATTTTTTCCCCCTTGGGTAGGGATATGGGTTTATATATATATATATAATAATACTCCATATAACTATAAATGAATCGCAGGCTTGAATTTTCACAGTTTATTATATGATATAAATGCAATATGAAAAAATGTCAAAAAATCATATAATTTCAAAATCCAACATTATATTGATCTCTGAATCAACACTTTCAGCATGGAAAGGATTTATCCATTATGGTCTTTTGACTCCCTCCCCAAATGGTCACGCTCCCTCAATCGATTTACAAGGAAGGCAAATATTATAAGGATATAAAAATATATTATACTTCTTTTTTAGTTCAAAATTAAGCATATTGGCATTAATTCATGGTAGGAATGCAAAGTAAAAATGAGATCAGAAAAGTGAAAACACTAGTGATCTTGTGATGCAGTGCTCTGCGCATTTCCACATAAATGTAGATTGGTGTAAGGAAATCTCCTGCAAAGATTAGATTGGTTACTCTTTTAGGAAGTAATACAGAGAAAAAGAAAAAATATAAGTTACCGGTTCGGGTTCGGGGACGGGTTCGGGTATGAGAACCCGGTACGTGTGTACGTGAAAAAAAAAATTAGGGGTATGGGTACATGTGTATATATATATATATATTATATATACAAAAAAATAAGAGAAATATATAGAATTGTAAAACTAAATCATTTCATAGTATGATACTTAATCATTGATCAATGCCAAATGCCAAAGATAAATATTAAATGCCAATTGATAGTTGTATTTGATTGATTTGAAAGCAAATTGGGTACAAAATGGCATCCTCATATGGAATGCGCTGATGTTGATATTCTTAAACAAAATGAAAATAGAAAATTGTTTTTGTAAAAATGAAAGTAAATACTACATTAATATATTTTACAAATTTACATCTTCCTCTTTCCCATGAAAATGAGGTGCACTATGGAGTTTTGTATGGTTTTGGAAGCCTTAAATGTGATATTATAGATGAAGACTTGTAGGCAAACTATGGAAACTTGGACTTGGAGAGTACCTAGAAAATCAATTAAATTCAGTGAACCCCGAGGACGCGTCCCCGCCCCTAGGCCCTAGTGTTCCCGGAACGGGGACGTCTCGGAGACGTGGGGACGACGTTCCCACGTCTCCGGAGGCGCCACCATTTTGCTCCCCCGCCACCGGAGACACAAAAATGCACCAGCGTCTCCGAGACGCTGAGGGAGTTGCCTAGGCATCCCTCGAGCGTCTCGGGGACGCCTAGGCATCTCCCGCAGCGGACAGACATAAAGGCACAATTTAAAAAAAAAAAATAACACATTTTTATAATATATTTTTGGTTCTATTCGAACCCTAAAGGCATGTGGGGCCCATCTACACTCTTCTATGCTTTCAAAAGCCCCTCCTAACTTCATTTTTATTCACATTTGCATTTCTACTTGTCTGCTACAGCAAGAAGAAGAAAAGTGAAGAGCTGAGGAAAGAGTGATTGGAGGAGTGAAATGAGTGATTGCAAGTGAAAGAGGAGTGTCAAGGAGCAAGAAGAAGAAGAGGAGGAAGATTCTTCAGCTTGTTGAAGAGATTTTTCAAGCAAAAGGTAGGGGTTTGAACTGATTTTTTCTTTTATTTGCTGATTTTCAATGTTCATTGTTTTAGTTTTTTGAATTTTCTAATTTTCATTTCTAAATTCTAAGTTCTTAGTTCTTGTTGTTTCATTTTCTTGTTTCATTTCTAATTCTTGTTGTTTCATTTTCTAAATTAGTTAAGATTTTGTTTTGCAATTTAAAATTTAAAATATAAAGTTTTATTTTTTTAATTTTAAGGTAGGGCATAGGCTGAAACTATGTGTTTATTGATTTTTTTTTTCATTTTGTGAAATGCAGTGTCAAAAGGAGCTCCCACAGTCATGAAATGAGTGAGGATGAATTGGAAACTCATTCTCATAATGCAAGTCATTCAGAATATGAACTTGAGCATGAGGATGAGCACAATGAGGGGGGTGAACATGGGTCAAATCCAGAAAGGCAAACTAGTTCCATAGCTAGTGCACCAGTTGCTACTGATTGCCCCTCTCAGCTTTTGGCAGAGTGGGCTAGGGGTCCTTATGATCCCAAATCTCCTCTCAAACAGTTTGGAAGAAGAATAACAGCCCCAACATCATCAGGTGGTGGTACGAGAAAATGGAAATGCAATATTTGTGGTGATGATTGGTTTGGGAGCATCACCAGAGTTAATGCTCACTTCCTCTTTTGGTCAGGAAAAGGTGTGGGAGCATGTGGTTTTTTGAAGGAAGCTAAAAATATGAAATACAAAATTGAGTTCAACAAGCTTTGGGGTGTTCCAGATGACGTGGGAATTCCTATGCCTACTACCTTGTCTGGTAAGCAAAATATTTAGACTATACAGCAGATTCAGGAGCAACATATGCAGAGGCAGCCACATATTTCTACTCACACATCGCATCAGAAAGCAGGAACATTGTCAGGGGCAGCCTCAGGACTTTCATCCACCTATAGTGTTATGCCTGAATCACAACAGGGCAAGGGGAAACACAAGATGCAAAATCAGCCTAACCCCATAGCTGATTTATTTAATGTGCACCAGAAGGATCAGATAGATGATTCCATTGGCAAGTTCTTTTTTGCCAATGGAATCCCATTTCATGTAGCTCGATCTCCTTATTATAAGGAGATGATGTCGATGGTGGCGAAGGGAGGACCATCATATGTGCCACCAGGTGAGCACAAATTGAGGACAACGATCTTGGATAACAACTATGCCAAGATCAGTTCATTGATGGAGACGATGAGGGCATGTTGGGAGGATTCTGAATGCAGCATTGTTATGGATGGATGGACGGACATTAGGCATCGTCCACTCATCAATGTCACAGTTACATGTTCAGAGGGCCCATTCTTTCTCAGGGCGGTTGATTGTTCAGGGCATCGAAAAGATGTTGATTTTCAGTTTGAGATCCTTCGGGCAGCTATTGAGGAGATTGGGCCACAAAATGTGGTCCAAGTAGTGACAGATGTAACACATGCGTGCAAAGCTACAGGGAGGCTTATTGAGACAACATACAGACATATTTGGTGGACTCCATGTTGTGTGCATGCCATGAACAATGCACTCAAGGACATGGGGAAGATTGAGTGGATTAGAGGAGTGGTCAACAATGCTAGAGATGTGCAGATGTATATCTGCAACCACCACACTTCACATGCCATCTTCAGGAGCTTCACGAAGGAGTTCTTGAAACCAGTTGAGACCCGATATGCATCCTATTTCATTCTTATGGAGAGAATGCTTGAGTTGCAAGAGCCACTGCAACTCATGGTTATGATGCAAGAATGGAATCGGTGGGATGGGGTCAGGACAGAGCAGGGGAAAAGGGTGAAGGAGATAGTGAAGAGTGATGGATTTTGGAATGATGCAAAACGTATTGTTGCCATCATTGAACCAGTTGTCCAAGTCATCAGATATGGGGATGGGGATGCACCTAACCTTGGAGAGGTGTATGAGTGCATTGATTCGATGCTTGGCCAGATGAGGGTAGTTGTGCGAGAGGACCCCACTCTAGCATTCTACAATGTTTACATTCAGCCTATTATTCAGCGCAGATGGGATAGCCTAAACACTCCCTTGCACATGGCTGCTTATTCATTGAATCCGAAGTGGTACATGCCTAGGCCTGGTAGAGTTACACCGATTCAGGATGATGAGGTGAAGGGTTCTTCAAGTGCATTGAGAGGATGTATGATGTTGAAGATGCTGGCAACATTCGCACTGAGTGGACAAAATTTGCTACTCTTAGGGGTTAGAAGGCTGCGGCAAAGGCGGATATAAGAACTATGGCACAGGAGGATCCGATTTTGTGGTGGACTTGTCATGGACCGAAACCACTGACTAAAACACTAGCCATTCGTTTGTTGTCTCAGGTTTCTAGTTCTTCAGCTTCTGAGAGCAACTGGTCTATTTATAGCTTCATCCACTCTCTTAAGAGGAACAGACTTACCTCTAGGAGAGCAGAGAAGCTAGTGGTTGTACATAGTGCCTTGTGTATCACTGACCGCAGGACATGTGTGTACAAGGAGAGCCCAGCAACACGATGGGATGTAGAGCCAGAGGAGCCATCACAGATTGATGAGGATGAGGATGTTGTAGAATTAGGGCTGGTTGGTGTTCCTTTGGCAGATCTTGACCTTGGGGAGTCTAGTGGTTCCAATGATGAGGAGTTTGCCGACCTCCCGAAGGATGATTAGAGGCCTCCGCCTGCTTCACTACATTTTGGCATTTTGACTTTGTAGTTTGTACTTGTTTTGATATTCATATCATGTTACTCATTGTAATCATCTTTATGATATAATAGAAATCTTCCATTTGCTGATTCGACAATTGTTACATTGTAGTATTGAGTATTCTAATTTCAAATTTGAAAACTTCAATGTTCAATGGTTCATTCACTAGTTCATTGTTAATGTTCAATGTTCAAGTATATTGTTATACATCTTTTCATAACTAGCATTGTAAGTACCATACGTATAGTATATAGTATATACAAGCCCCCCCCCCCCTCCTGACCCCCCGCCGCCGTCCCCCTGCTGTCCCCAAATTGAGGCCCCTTTGTCCCCCCGTCTCGAAAACTTGTCCCCCTATCCCCGACGTAGGTGTAACATACATTAAATTCAATGGGAGTTTGAGGGCAATGTCTCCAATGGGGTCAAGGGGTAGTGCCCCTTGTGGGGGTCTAGGGGCAATGCCCCAAGCGAGCTCTGGGGGCAACGCCCCCAATGGGGTCGAGGGGCAACGCCCCCAATGGGGGTCTGGGGGCAACGCCCCTAGCAAGGTCGAGGGGGTTTGGGGGCAACATCCCCAACACCCTCGCTGCTAGCACCAATTTAAGGCCTTCAAAACCACACAAACTGCAAAAAATAAGAGAGGTAAAAATGAAATGTATGTGTTTGAAGGGCCTCATATTGGGTCGTTTTAGGGTTAGGAGACAAAATAATAATAAAAAAATTGTATTTTATTTAAGTTTGGGCCCACTTTTTAAGTGTTGGGCCGTGGGTTCTTCCAGGTACACTCGGGTACGTGGCTGATACTCCTGGGTCCACGAACCATTTGGCTGGGTTTGCCCTGGATACGCACAGGGTGCACGCCCAGCCCTGTGGGTTCAGTCGGGTGCATGCTGGGGGCGTACCCATAGGCGAACCCGGTCCAGGTTCTACCCTACCCGGGATGCCTGGAGCAGGCTCTGGGAAAACACTAGGCGATACCAGAACTGAACCAGACCAGAATCAGTATGTGGGCAATACTACAGAACTTTGCAACATAGACAATAGTAATAGAGCTTTAAGTAAAGATACAGGTAACTAAAAACTACTATCATAATATTAGTCTCAAAAGAGCTCTTTGGACCCATTGAATGTTGAAACTACCGAGGAACCTTGTGATCTATCACCTGCTTTAATGCTAAAAAATTACTGCAAGAGAAAAATCAAAAAACAAGTTTGTTTTGGACTGTTTGGTATTAAGTTATTAACTACCTAAGAATTATCTCTTCCAAAAATTTCAGGTCAAAACATGTTATATCAAAAGATCATCCAATAAAGTAAAGTCATTCAAACAATATGCTCAATAAACTAAGAGACTTATTAGTGAGGGCTCAAATAATGGTCTCACCATTCAAATTACATCAAAAGCTAGCAATGACCTATATTACCTTCTTGATTGGCATGGATTTTACATAGCTAATCAGCTTAAAATGTGTGTTTGGGGGTGTGTGCATGTGTATTTGTATAAGTATCTGGATTATAAATTAACATTGAGAACACTTGAAGGTCTCATATTCCTTTAGAGCCCAAAATGAAATCAATAAAGTTGTTTCTAAATGTAACCATGATATGGCGGGGAGCATACATAAATAGGGAACTAGATGTTGAAAATCTGCAGCCCATGCTAATAACTAGCCACAATAGCCTACCCTGAAGCAGTACTTAAAAAGTTAAAAACAACAGAATTCTTTTCAGCAAGCTAAATTGAGGAAACAAGGTTTTTGTTTTCATCCTGAAATATCACAAAAACTAGAGCTGCAATGGTGATGTCTAGAGGGGAGCACTATCCTTCCACATGAAAACCTTCTGTGGAGCAAAAGGAGTCTGCTACAAGAGCCTCCAATCATTGCCCTGCTTCAGTTTCAGATGCTTCTGTTCCAATTACTCCTGATCATGTGAAGCTGTATAGTTGCCAGGGTTCAGCTGTGGGGGCTCAGTCCTCTCATTCTTTTGATGTGGTGGATGTGGATGCGGGTGTGTAATCCCAACAAAGTCAGTGGAAGCAGTTTGTGCTCGGCCTGTTCTGGGTTCAATCGATGGTACGCTACCTTTGGATTCTGCTGTGTATGTTTCAGATTTTAAGCCTTTCTTGAAGGGTTTGGTGATGAAATCTTCTGTGAAGATTACTATTTTAGAACTGGGCCATGAGATTGTAGAGGAAGCTGTAGAGATGGGTTTTAATTTGTGGATTTCATCACTTTTTGTCTAGTTTGCCAGATTTGCGTTCTTGGATGTATAAAAATTGTAAACCCTTCCTCATAGATGCAGTTATTATTTATCTGTGAAGGCATTTTTATAATAGTCTGCGAGTTAGGCTGATAGAGAGTTTAGTCTTGCAAAATGTCCCTGGTTCTGGGGTAAGGCTTCTCTATAAATGAAACCATGGTTTCAAGATTTTAATCCAGGCCAAATTGTTTTCTGTGTTAGCAGTTTGGGTTAGCTAACCTAATCCTCCTTTGCACTTTTGGCTTCCATCTTGTTTCAACTCTCTGGGTAAGTTTCTTTCATCTCTTCTGAAATGGCAGATCATTCTCATTCAACCTATGCTTGCATTCTGGTTGAGATGGAAATTTCAGGTGGTGTTTCTGCTAAAATGTGGTGTAAGGTGGAAAATCTCATCTGGAAACAGCAGCTGGATTTTAAAGGTTGGATTTTTGTAGCTGAAGTTCTTTCGATCTGAGGCATCAAGTGGATTTGTGCTCAAGAAGGATGCATAAAGCTCCTAGAAAGGCATTTTGGTGGAGAAATGTGGATCTATTTCAACGGATAGTTGAAAATGCCCCTCTTGCTTCTTTGAAAGATGCCATAAGGCGGCATCTAAAGGAAGTCATCTCTCCTTCTGATGTGGGTCCTTCTTCGGAGGTTAAGTATATCTCTTCAATCTCCTGCTCTGCAAGGTCTGAAGCATCTTTCTGTTTCAGCGGTTGTTCAGAAATTTGTACTGTCGGAGTCTATTTCTAGGGAGATGGAAAAGGGATCACTGACCCCTTCTTTTTGTTTGCTTTCTACAGATGGAGGTACTGTTGCCCCTTTGTATGCCTCCCAAGAGGAATGCTGGCCTTCTATTGTGGGTGATGTTGCTGTAGCAGCTACCCCGGGGGAGGATGTTTAGTCAACAGTTTCTAATTGGAAATCTAAAAAACAGGCTTCCTCTCAGATCGTTCTAAGATCACACAAGAAAACCAGGCTGGCAAGCATGTTTAGTGCTGGAGAGTTTTTTGTTATAGGGGTGTTCTGTTTTGGGTTGTTTTCCAGATCATCTGTGGTTTTATGTTTTTGATGTAGCATCTTCTATGCCTTTTGGGGCATTTGTAGGCTTCCAGGCCAATTTGGAAAAGTTTTTAACTTTGGGCATGGGCGCACATAGAACCCAAACTATTCTATTAAATTTATTTTTTATAGTGGTCAAATTATCCAGAGAACTTCTATTGCTTGAATGCGACTACTACAGCAGTTTAGACTCAGCAGACATTTGAGATGAAAATAGAACATGGAGAGCCTAGCTGAATAATTGCAAAATAATAAGGTGAAATATAAGAAAATAGTTAAAAACCAAACTCTACTAACAAACAGATTCCGAGACACACAATTTATAAAACTTCCAAAACACACACCATGTTTCTCAAACTTCTAAATTCCTTGCACAACGAAAAGGTAGGATAATATAGCTTGTTTTGGTCCTTCATGGACGAAGTGATTTAGTTCAGGGATGAGGCCCCACATTTGTGGCCTCGCCGGTTTGGGCCAGACTAAATATTTCAAAGGTACCAATGAAACCAAAACATATTGCAATTTTGTGTTTCTAATCTTGTGTACTGTTTACAAATGTTATGGAATTTTGACTGTAAGGTCAATGCGACAGCTTGGCAAAATAGGTTTGCAGGCTGTTCGGGAGTTAATTGTGAATCTCTTGAGATCAAATTGCGTGCACTATAAGGTTGCTTTACGCTAAATCTTATCAAAGGAAACTGTAAGCGTGCCAAATTTCTCACTATAAATCTGCTAAACATCAGGGAACGTCAATCCAACAGCAAAATATTGTTAATTCAACAATTTATCAGCACGTCTTTGGAAGATCATCCCAAAAGTTGAAAAAATATCATTACAAATATCTTTCGAATCAGTGTTGATCTCATTGAAATGAATTTTGGAATGCAATACTCGAGAGCAAATATCAATTGATCCTTGTGAGTTTGACTCCAAAACACAAATTCACCATTGAAAAAACTCAGAAGGCTCATTTTATATAAACAGTGGAAGAAACCGCATAGAAATACTTGGCTAGACCGTGCAAAACAAGGAAACTTGCAATCAACAAAAGTTCGATTCAACAACCTTGCCTGTTTGATAACGAATTCAGAATTTGTTCCTTTCCTGTATGCCAAACTTGACGAAAAATTTCTTATGGCTACAAGATAACATGTCCGCCAGACTGCATTGGATGTTCTTCTGTTTCAGTTGCTTGTACCGGAACTCTATTCTTTTCTTCAAACCATGGCGAAAAAAATCAGGGTACTCTGCCACTTCGTCAATCCTTCTCCTCATAGTATCCACCAAAAAGCTGACCTTGGGCTGCAGTGAAGTCTTAATGCTTTTAGTCAAAACAGGAGGAAACTCAGATATAATCCTACATATCTGACCGTCACTGAAGCCTGACCTCCTCAAAAACTCCACGTTAGCCTTCAAAGCTTTCTCCGCATCCCTGCACAACATCTCGGGAAAATGAACTGCAATTGCCCTCAACTGTTCCTTGTTGAGACCCAATTTCCTCAAGAACTCCACAGTGGGTTTTAGCCTTCCTTCCACACTGTACCCCATAATATGGGGGCTCCTAACCAGGACTTTACCAAGGTCACCGCCATCCTTACTCAATCCTAAGCTGAGAAAGAACTCTACGACAGGTTGAAGCTTCTTCTCAATGCTGTAGCTCATTAACCTGGGATTAACTAAAATTAACCTGCCCATCTGCTTCTCTCTCACCCCCAGAGTCTGGAAAAATGCAATTAACGGACAAAGTTTCTCTTCAACACTGTGAGAAAGTATAAGTGGGAATCTCATTATAGCCAATGCAATATCATTGGGCTTAGTCCCCAAGGTTGCAAGGCATTGAACCATGGGTTGGACCTTCTCATAAAGACCTAAAATCAAGAGCTTGGGACATTTACATACCATTGAGGGGAGTTTCCTGGATGGTATACCAATCTCTTGTAGATAATTCCAGTTGGGTTTTGCCCTTTCCTCCACATCGGCGAGTTCAAGCCTTCGACACTTTGTTATCATTCTGGATATTGTTGTATCGTCTAATCCTTTTTCCTTAAGAAATTCAACTACATTCTGGCTTCTAATGCTGCAAACTGCCATTGTCTATATATTAAAGGCAGGACTCCCTGACTGAAACCTTCTATATTACGTTCTTCAATCCAACACTTCACTTAGGATCCAAATAGATTGTATTCAAAATTAAACTGCCCTTTGAAGTGAAACTTGCTTCTGGTTTGCATCTGAACTCCCTTATATTATTTAACTCAATTCAGAATTGGATCTAATACACCTATCCTCGAAATTAATTCCATCGAGAAACCATTCAAGATAAAATTACTGACGAATGAGTTCAACCACCAAATCAGAGAAGAGGATAAGCTTTCAAATTAGACTTGTTTGTACTTCCATCTGTATAAGGCATCGAAGGCATTTCTCTTTAGGTATTGGTTTAGCACTATTGTTTGGGTAAGAGATTTCAGCCATTATTGTCGATTTTTTCGTTCTCTCGTCTTTAAGAGATTTTTATTTTTTTATGATCATTAGTCATATGATATTGGGGTTATTGGCTTGGATGTTTAAGAGAATGGTTTTATAATGCTCGCACAAGTTCATATTAAAGGTGGGTTACGAGGTAATTTTTGTACTCTCATTATTATTTTATCTAATTAGGATTTTGAAAGTGCTTGCAAATGACTTCAAAACTATATTCTTGTTGGTTATTTTGTGGGAAGAATTCCTTTCGAAAGCATGTTTCAAAGCTAGGTCAACTCTACCTAGGTCCTGCATGGCATCCACATAGATACTATTCAAAATCTTACTAAAGGCTTTCTTATCTTTCAATTTGCTAATGTTAAGTTCACTAAGACCATTTTTTAGCATGACCCTAGTACATTTGGGCCTCTTTGCTTATTTTTTCCCCACAATTTCAAGATTTTGTTGTCTTTGAGGAGCACTCTCCTTGAGTTTTAGTTTGAGTTGAGTTCCCTAGTCTTCCCTTACGACTTTGGCTCTTCTTAGACAACATTGTGGCATCTTTAAGGCAAGTGGTTTTAGTAAGAACATTTTTTTGTACTCACCCTCAAAAAAGGGTATGCATCTAGGTCAACTTATCCTAGGACCTTAAACAATTCATTGAAGTCCAAGTTAGCAAATAGACCTTTACCCAATTGGTCATGTATCTTAATATGCCAAATACTTGTTATTGTTGCTAGTCCTTGAAACAAAAAATCTAAGATTGTCATTTAGTTGTTTAGCAACCCAAGCCTCCGCCCAAGTAGCTCCCAGGGGAGTCTTCACCTCAGAAAAAGGGGGATGGATAAACCATAGTGAGAAATGAAAAAATGCTTGTGCTTCTAATGCTAAAGGATCCAGTCCACATGTGTAGACTATTGGACCAAAAAATTTGAAGTTGAATAAGGAAATTGAGGCTAGTGACTCTGAATCCAAAGGCGAGTCATCACAAGCAACCAACTTTCCTTGTTTTAATAGAACATCATTTGTTGCTAGTATTATTTTTCCCACTAGATACTCAACCACCCTTGCCATTGGATTCTTCTTGATCTTGTAATCCAATTCATGAGATAGAGGAGGGAAAGCTTGTACTTGAGAAGAAAGGGTTTTTGTGGGGTTTCACTCTCCTAATTTGGCAACAATTTCAAAAGAAGATATTTTTTAAGAAATGTTATGGAGCTATTAATAAGGTCAATGATAATGGCATGACCCTTGATTCCCACTTTCCATGAATTTTATTTCATGAAATGTAAGGGGTCTAACATATCCCAAAAGGAAATACATCATGTGGGACATTTGTCAACCATTTGTTGACCTTAATGTCTTTTGTTTATAGGAGTTAAAATTTGTGGGTTCACGCTTTCTATAGTTTGTAGTGTCATCTATCCAAAAATTCACTTTTTACATAGTGATCATGAATTTGGACACATGACAAAAAAATTATTCTCATTTTTCTTAGGTGGCAGCCACTCATGGTGGCTCATGGATGTGACCCCATTAATCATGCATCATGGTTCCTTTTCATCATGAATAACCACCCCCTTGGAGTTGTTAATTTTTATGCTTCCAATGGTGTTGAAAGATCTCTTCTTTTGTGTTAGATTAAGGAGACATTGTCAACAACCTCTTGGATCATGTGTTGGAATTTTAGTATGGTTGAGCTAGTATTTGATAAATGTAGCCACTTATCTATGTGTAGGATAGCTAGTGAGTAAGAAGCTTAGTATTATATGCACAATAATTTATCTTTTTTATTTTAATGTTGACCATTATCACCCTAATTATTCATGATAGATGTATATACACAAAGAATTATTAAATGCATTGATAGAACCATGTTGTCCAATCAACCTATCTTCTAATTTTCCAATTGTTATCAATTACCAATGGATCCCTTGTTAACTTTTGTCATTTCATACGAATTTGCAATCCAATTATAAATAGAAAGGAAAATGATGGGGATCAAGACACTAAATATATTGATCTATTTGAATATGTTTTATTGATTCATCAACACATGTTGGTTCACATCCTTTTCATTTCTAATATTGATCCAAGACCTAACCATGTGATTGGACAAAGCTAATGGTGGAATGTGTACATGTTAAGCATATGAATCTTTTTTTGTGAATCTATAGCCATTGACTAGTTCTTTTTTGTTGTCGCTCATATATGGCCACCACCTTAGAACACCGCCATGTCACTACCAAGCTAGGGGTGTTACCATTTTTTCCCTCTTTGTAGTTGCATGTGTCTTAAATTCACTAATAGAAATAAATTAAAAATAATCATAATACACTCAAGGAGCTTAGTTGAAGGCTTGCCTTCATTGGCTCAAAATTGGGAATAAGGTTTCCAAGGCATTTTTTAAATCACTTCAAGCTTGCCAAATTTTTATAGAAGATCAAGCACATTACAAAAGGTTAGTAAGTTCTCTCCAAACTTATTTCCATTCTTCAAGATTTTGTCCACCATTGTCAATAGGTTTTCCAAGTGTAATCGCCTTCACCTAAATTTGATCAAGCTCTTCAACAATGTGTGAATGTGTTCCCTACAAGGCTTTCCACCTCATAATTGGCCTTTTGTGACTATTGCCTCACCTTGACAAGTCTTCATTTATCAATTTGATAAATACAAAAGCAAAGGTTCGATAATTCCTCTTGTTTTCCTAACTTTCTTCTTACTTACTTCTTTCTACCCTACATGTTATATACATGCTTATTACATTAGGGATTTGACCCTTATAATATTTAAGTATTTTAACTTCTATAGTTGGAGTCTATTTAGGGCTCCACATTATTATTATTATGAAGTAATGGTATATAAATGTTTCTATAACTATGCATTCCCCCCAGTAACATCATCCCCCCTTTAAAACTGTATCTTGTCCTCAAGACTTGAATATTTGCTACTATACCTAATATGTGTATGTTCTTTCAGTTGTTTGAAGGAAAATTGCTTTTATAAATCTCCCTGAGCTATTGAAAGGTTCTATCCTATTGAATTTTGGCTTGATGGAGTACTTGAAAGTGGGTATTAATTTAAGGGTTCTTTTTGCATTGACTACAATGGTTGGTATCTAGATTTTTGTGGTCAATTTCTTCACCTCTTTGAGTAATCTAGTTATATGGAAAAGTCACAAGCTAACCACTTCATGGAGTTTCTTAATATGTGTTGTGATTGCTTCCCTTTGATCCAAATTTTATTGAAGCTAATTGTGCAATGTTTCTATATGTACTCTTGTTGTAACGTTCACACCTAATTGCATCATATGTACTTGAGATTTAAAAAAATATGAGGTTCCATATGCTTGATTTGGTTTTTGAAAGATTTTGTCATTATTGACCAATGTAGAAAAAATTGGTAGAGTATTGATATCAATTTTTATAGTCTAAATATTATTAAATAAAGTCTCTAATTTGGTATGAGTTGTCATAGACCTTTTCCTCTATCCATGCATTTATTTTCTATTTTCTCTAGAACTTTATTCCTGGCTATGAATTCTTTATTATCCATTTCTATTATCAATATGTCTTTGGATTTTTCAATTATTCCCCTAATTGTACACTCATATCCCTTTAAGCATGAGGAATTTAGCCTTGAATTGAGTTTATTGCAATCTCTACTTGTTCTATATTTTTCACATGTTACTTTAGTATCTCTTCTCTGGCTATAATGTGGATTATGTCCCCAACCTAGAAATTTTGTATGGGGGATATACTTTATAAGTCTATTTGTGTTCCAAACAAGGGTAATGTCTATTGGCGTTATTTTCTTTTATTGATCCAACAAGTCTTTTATATCTTGTATAGGTGAAGTGGAGGTTGATTCTAAAGCCTTGTTTGGTGATGTGGATGGTTCTTGATGTGGCTCTTGAACCATTTATTATTCTTGTTCTTCGTACAAATTTTTGAGTTCTTTATCTTTTTCTTCTTTACCCTTTTTCTCCTCCTTCATTAGTTCCACATAAGCTTGCTTTTTAGTATTATGGTTTCTTACTAAATCCTAGCCTTGGCTTTTTGGATTTTGTCATTAATATATCTATCATTTGTTTGGATATGAGCTATTTTCCTATAGTTATTCTAACCCTTGTTTATGTTTAGAAGAAAGGGTAGGATCTATTTGTGTCATGTAGGAAATTGTATACCTTTACAATTTCACACTAAGTTTGGGTACCTTAATTTATTGGACTTAATTAAGCTTCTAATTTTCTAAATTATGTATTCCAAAGCCTTATTTTTTCTTGCTTTCTAAAAGGAGAACCAACATTTAATTATTGCATTCAATAATTAAATCATCATGGAATATGGAGTGTCTTGGACTTATAGGCTAGGACCCATTCGCCTATGGGCAAATGGTTCCCCTTTAAGTCTTAACACCCATTTTTTAAATATGTTTTTGGTGACATTTATTGATTCAAATTCAACTTGCAATTGTCAGCTTTTAGAATCAATTTTTTGGGAAATTAGATAAACACCTACAAATACCTAGTCTTTTTATCATTTGAAATCTAACACTTAAGGAAGTAAAATGATCTAGTTGTTGGATGTTGTGGTTGAGTTGCTGATATGTGGTTGTCATTTATGTCACCACTATTAGCATTGGTGTCTTGAAGGTTGTATATGTTGAGGATATTGAGAAAATTATAATAAATATGTTTAAGGTTGTCTGTAAAGCTGTGAAGTTCAGCATTTTGGAAAGTTCATCATGTTGGTATTCAGAAGTTGCGGATTAAAGGGTTTTTTGTTGAGCCTATCTAGTTTATCTACCAGAATTTTCAGAGGTGTGCATCAATATTTGAGCAAGTTGTGAGTCTATGTGTTCCTATAGTTATTATGTTACTATAGTTGATGTTTCTGGAAGAAGAGAACGTGACTCTGGTAATTTTAGTTGTTGTGTATTCTCCTGTGATGTTCGTTTATGTTTCTAGATCATGCTTTGTCTTTGTTGCATGTTCACGTTGATCGGTGTGCTCGTGATCAGAGATTTTTTCTTTGCATGTTTGATTTTTCATGTTCTTGGCCGACATGGTGATTGTAGTGTGTTTTGGATCATTGTGGATTAATTTTTGAATGTTTGGCACATTCGATGGTGTTGTTTCAGGTCTTCATTATGTTGTGACCGACTTCGGTTGGTGTGCATTGAGATTTGTTCATGAATTGGGCCGACAATTTGTATTCATTTATCATTTTATTTTTGTCCGACAAAGTTGTTGATGTAATTCCATGTAGCGGATATATAAGAGCTATTGTCTTCTTCATTTGAGATGTATGTGTGTGTAATGCAAAGTATGCAAGTGCTATGTGCGAATAAAGATCAGATCATTTGATTGCAGAGCAGAGTGTGAAGAAGATTGAGTGAAGTGTGAAGAAGTGTTTATGTGATTAACCAGAAGTGTAATTAGGATTTTGAAGAAGCTAATTTCTTAGTTCAAATCCTTCAGATGGTTTTAATCTGATTATTTTTGTAAGACAATGTCTCTTCTTTGAGAAATGAGCTATAGGCAGTGTGTCTGAATGCATGTGCATTCTCATTATTCATCTCTATACTTTTAATAGGGTATAATATTGTGGACTGACATCCACCATGGTTTTTCCCCTAACAGGGTTTCCACATATAAAATCTTGGTGTTCTTTGTGTTTCTGATGTGGTGATTGTTTATGCTTAACTTTCATCAAATCAGAGAATAAGTTGAGTAAGGTTTAATAAGTTTGAATAATTTATGACAATTGATTCACTCCCCCCCCCCTCTCTGTTGTTTATCCTTGTTTTTTCCAACAATTGGTATTAGATTCAGTTCCTCTAAAGAAGTTTAATAGCTTGAGGTGATCTGAGATGACATCATACAAGAAGGATAGTCCTAGATTTGATGGAACAAACTACTCTTTGTGGAAGGATAGAATGGAGTGTCGTCTGAAGTGCATTGGTGAACCCTTCTTGAAGATTACAAACAATAGATATGGTATTCCTCATAATGGTCCCCTCTACTCCTGATGAGATCAAAGAAGCTGAAACAAATATCAGGGCTATATAAGCATTGTTGAGTGCTCTAACAGATTCAGAGATGACAAATGTGATGGATCTGAAAATAGCACATGAGATCTGGAAGAAGCTGGAAACATTGTATGAAGGAGATGCACAAGTGAAATTTGCTAAGCTACAAATTCTGAAAGGCAAGTGGGAAAACTTGAAAATGGGTGAAGATGAAAACATTATTTCTTTCATGCAAAAAGTAAATGAACTAGTGATGGGTGTCAGATATGTCAATGGAATCTTGGATGAACAAGAGATTGTAGCTAAAGTGCTTAGATCATTGCCTACTTCATACAAATCTAAAGCTCGTGCTATTGAAGAGCTCGGGATAGTAACAAATGTGACGAGATATGCTAATTGGTTAGCTTGTTGCCTTTGAGTTGAGTGAATTTGGTGACTCTATTCCTAAGAAAAAATCTATATTTAAAGCTACTATATTCAAAAGAAAGATACAAATATATGATCCAGGAGAAAGTTCTAGAAAGACATTCAACTATGAAGATGAGATGAAACAAATTGAAGATGAAGAAAGAGAGGTAGAAGAGCTAGAAGCACCGATTGTGAAAAGAGAAGCTAGAGGACAAGGTAAGTAAAAAGGAATTTTTCCTATTAAATGTTTCTCTTGCAATAAGATAGGTCATTTTGCATCAAGATGTCCTGAAAGAGTTCCTAGGTTCAAACCAGACAAGCCTAGATTTCAAAAGAAATGTTATTATGCTGAAGAAGGTGTTACTAATGAAGAATCTGATAAAGAAAATGGAAATGAGGATGGATGGGTGTTCATTTCTATCAATGAAAATGGTTCGGTGTCCATTGTATCTGCTAGTAATAAGAATGTTGAGAAAGCTCTTGTAGCCAGAATCAAAGAAAAGGATGAGTGGGTTATTGACAGTGGATGCTCACATCATATGATTGGTGAAAAAAACAAGTTTCTAAGCTTGGAGAAGTACGACGGTGGTGTTGTAAGATTTGGAGATAACAATGTTGGTGTGATTTATGGGAGAGGCACTATTTCTCTTGATGGTAAACATAATACTGATGATGTCCTTTATGTAGAAGGCTTGAAGCATAATCTATTGAGTGTTGGACAAATGGTCGACAAAAGATACAATCTTCAGTTCAAAGATGGAAAGTGCAGGATACTGGGAAGTTTTGGAAATGTAATTGCTTCAGGTACAAAGACAAGAGGTAATATTTTTCACGTAAGTGCTGCTAGTGAAAGTTGTTTAATTGCTCAAGTTGATGAAAGCTGGTTATGGCGTAGAAGACTATGTCATGTGAATTTTGATAACATTGTCAAGATAAGCTCCACTCAAGGAGTAAGAGATCTTCCTAAGCTAGTGAAGCCTACTAACACCATATGTAAGGAAAGTCAAATGGGAAAGCAGACTAGAGTTTTTTTCGGAGAAAACATCATCATTCTAATGGAGTACTGGAGCTGGTGCATACTAATCTATGTGGTCCCTCTAGAATCATAAGTCTACAAGGAGAAAGGCACTTTATGTTGTTTATTGATGATTACTCTAGGATGATATGGGTTGCTTTCTTGAGAGAAAAACATGAAGCATTAGAGAAGTTAAAAAGTTTCAAAGCTATGGCTAAGAATGAGACAGGTCTAAAGATGAAATGCTTAAGGTCAGACAGAGATGGTGAGTTCATTTCCTGAGAGTTCAATTCTTTCTGTGAAGAGCATGGAATCAAAAGACAATTATCTACTCCCCAGATTCCTCAATAGAATAGAGTTGTAGAGAGAAAGAATAGAAAAATTCTAGATGCTGCTAGAACTATGATGTTGGAAGGTAATGTACCTCATATCTATTGGAGAGAAGCTATAAGAACTGTTGTGTATACTCTTAACCGAGTAAATGTAAATGGAAATTCTGGTAAGACTCCTTTTGAGCTTTGGTTTGGTTATAAGCCTATTGTTCAATATTTCAAAATCTTTGGAAGTAGATGTTACATCAAGAGAGATGAAGATATAGGAAAGTTTGATGCTAGGAGTGATGAAGGAATCTTTCTGGGTTATTCTACTAAAAGAAAGGCCTACCGATGCTATAATAGAAGATTGAGGAAAGTGGTTGAAAGTGCAAATGTCAGAGTTGATGAAGACACTACTAGATCATCTAGAGACTATGGATATGATTCAGATGACCAACTTGATAGTACTAATAAAATAAAAATTGCTCAGACATAGAATCAAGTCCAAATTTTTTTGGTGAATCAAGAGAATCAAGAAGGAGAGGCTAATGGAAGTACATAAGAGAGAACAAAAGAACCAAAAGTTCAAGAGAATCCTAAAGTTTTGAGGTATGTAAAGCAAAATCATTCTGAATATTAGATTATAGGAGATAAGAACAAAGGTGTACAGACTAGAAGAATAATTGCAAAAGAGTATTGTCTGATTTCCAAGACTGAGCCCAACAATTTCAATGAAGCATGTAAAGATGAACATTGGATGGAAGCAATGAAGGAAGAACTGGTGCAGATAGAGAAAAATGATACATGGATTCTTATTCCCAGACCTCAGGACAAAAATGTGATTGGAACTAAATGGGTCTTTCGGAATAAGCTAGATGAACAAGGTGAAGTGATCAGGAATAAAGCAAGACTGGTATGTAAAGGGTACTCATAGATGGAAGGAATTTATTTTGAAGAAACCTTTGCCCCTGTTGCTAGAATTGAAGCTATAAGATTTTTTCTCGCTTATGTTGCTTTTAAGAACTACAAATTCTATCAAATGGATGTAAAGTCAAAATTTCTGAATGGTGAGCTATAAGAATAAGTATATTTTGAGCAACCAGATGGATTTCAACTGACTGATAAGGGAGATATGGTTTTCTGATTGAAGAAAGCATTGTATGGACTCGAGCAAGCCCCTAGAGCCTGGTATGCTAGACTAGATAAATACTTGTTGAAGATTGGATTTAATAAAGGTACTACTGATAGTAATTTGCATTTTAAGATGGATCATGATAAGAATTGATTATTGAAGTCTTTGTTGATGACATCATTTTTGGAGGTGATGATGACTTGTGTATGAAGTTTGTTGATGAAATGAAGAGTGAATTTGAAATGTCAATGATTAGAGAGATGAAGTTCTTTTTGGGATTGCAAATCACTCAGTTAGATAATGGAATTTTTATATCTCAGTCCAAATATGGAAGAGAGCTACTAAAAAAAATTGGCATAGAAGACTCAAAGCCTATTGGTACACCCATGGTAACGGGATGCAAGTTAACACAAAATGATGATTCTCCTAAGGAAATCAACAAGATACAAATCAATGATCGGTGGATTGCTTTATTTGACTCAGACTAGACCTGACATCATGAATTTTGTATGTATGGTTGCTAGATATCAAGATGACCTGAAGGAATCCCATGTGACTGTTATAAAGAGAATTTTCAGATACTTGAAAGGGATAGTTGATTTTGGCCTTTGGTATCCTAAAGATGATGATCTTACTTTGAGAACCTTTATTGATGTAGATTGGGTAGGTGATGTGGATGATATGAAAAGTAATAGTGGTGGTTCCTTCTTCTTGGAGAAGAAGTTGGTGTCTTGGTTAAGTAAAAAGCATAATTCCATTTCCTTATCTACTGTCGAGGCAAAATATATTGTTGTTGCAAACAATTGTACTCACGTAATATGGATGAAGCAAGTGCTGAGAGATATCAAAATTGAGTAAGATGAGCCTATTGCTAGATTTTGTGATAATTCAAGTGCAATAAGCATTTCTAAGAATTTGGTGTTGCATTCAAAGACAAAACATATATCTATCAAATATCACTTTTTGAGAGACAAAGTGAGCGACAAAGAAGTTAGACTGGAGTATGGGTCTACTAAGGAATAGATTGCAGACATATTTACAAAGACTTTTCCTAAAGATAATTTTTAGTATCTCAAAGAGAAGTTAGGGGTGATTACCCCTCCTAATCAGAACTAAGATGCATAGTCTTTGCATCAGTCTATGCATTCATAGTCATATCTTGATCCAAATTGATGTTGTGGTGGCTGCTACTCAGGGGGAGTAGTTAGATGATTCAGATATGTGATTCAGAGCATGTGTACCTTTTCCATGGATGTCAAAGGGGGAGAAGAGTAATGTGAAAAACTATGAAAGAGCTAAAAGTAAGGGGGAGAAGAATAGTATGAGAAGAGCAATGTGTAAAGGGGAGATTGTTGGAGGAAGAGTTAGTTGTGTTGATGGTGTATTTTTCACATAATGTGTTGCCATCAATTCCAAAGGGGGAGATTGTTGGATGTTGTGGTTAATTTATTGATATGTGGTTGGCATTCATGTCAACACTATTAGCATTAGTGTCTTGAAGGCTGTATATGTCGAGGATATTAAGAAAATTATAATAGATATGTTGAAGGATGTTTGTGAAGCTATGAAGTTCACCGTATTGGAAATTTCATCATGTTGGTATTCAGAAGTTGTGGATTAAAGGGTTTGTTGCTGAGCCTATCTAGTTTATCTATTGGAAGTTTCAGAGGTGCGCATCAAGATTTGAGCAAGTTGTGAGTCTCTGTGTTCCTATAGTTATTATGTTACTATAGCTAGTGTTTCTAGAAGAAGAGAACGTGACTCTGGTAATTTGAGTTATTGTGTATACTCTTGTGATGCTAGTTGATGTTTCTAGATCGTGCTCTATCTTTGTTGCATGCTTGCGTTGATCGGTATGCTCGTGATTGGAGATTTTTCATTTGCATGTTCGAGTTTTCATGTTCCTGGTCCACATGGTGATTGTAGCGTGTTTTGGATCATTGTGGATTGATTTTTGAATTTTTGGCACATTCAAGGATGTTGTTTTAGGTCTTCATTATGTTGTGACTGACTTCAGTTGGTGCACATTGATATTTGTTCATGAATTGGGTCGACAGTTTGTATTCATTTATCATTTTATTTTAGGTCGACAAAGTTGTTGATGTAATTCCATGTAGCGGATATATAAGAGCGATTTTCTTCTTCATTTGAGATGTATGTGTGTGTAATGCAAAGTATGCAAGTGCTATGTGCGAATAAAGATCAGATCATTTGATTGTAGAGCAGAGTGTGAAGAAGATTGAGTGAAGTGTGAAGAAGTGTTTTTGTGCTTAACCAGAACTGTAATCAGGCTTTTGAAGAAGCTAATTTCTCAGTTCAAATCCTTTAGATGGTTTTAATTTGATTATTTATGTAAGACAGTGTGTCCTCTTTGAGCAGTGAGCTCTAGCTAGTGTGCCTAAATGCATGTGCATTCTCATTATTCATCTCTATACTTTTAATAGGGTATAATATTGTGGACTAACATCCACCGTGGTTTTTCCCCTAACAGGGTTTCCATGTATAAAATCTTGGTGTTCTTTGTGTTTTTGATGTGGTGATTGTTTATGCTTAATTTTCTTTCATTAGATCTGAGAATAAGTTGAGTAAGGTTTAATAAGTTTGAATAATTTGTGACAACTGATTAACCCCCCTCTCTCAGTCGTTTATCCTTCTTTTTCCACTATTAGAAATTCAAGAGAAAATATTATTGTCAAGAGCATTCAAGAGAAAATTTATCAAACATTTGTTACAACAATCAGGGTATTAACATCATGTTCAAGCTTATGTGTGTTCATGTCATCTTGTGAAGGCTAATATGCATTTTTTATCCTAAAGCATCCAAGCATTTCAAGTATCCAAATCCATCAAGCAAAGAAAGATCGGATTCCTTGGAGAGATGTGTTTGTCTTCAATCCTCTAAGGGAAGCCATTGAAGGGTTGGTGAGTTGTAACAAGCAAGTGTTCATTCATCATTTCCTTCACCATTGTAATTAGATCTTTCTATCAAGGTTTAATTACCAAAATTTTGGTCTGACTAAGGCAAACCCCCATTCAAACAAAATAATTTTCCTCTTTGTGTATGTGCAAATTACAAGTTGAAGAAGAATTGAAGATCTTGAAGAGAAAATTTGCATTGTTGCATAAATTGTCATCATTGTTGTCAAGCCACATAAACAAGGTTGTAGAATTTATTTTTGACTTTTTGATAGTGGGACCTAAACCAAACAAAAGCTAAAATCTAGCCCCTAAGGATTGTCAAAAGTATTTTTAGAATCCCTAACCAACACCCATTTGCCCAAGGGTGAGCCAGTCCTTCAACAAGTCTCAAAACCAACTTTAGGTGACAGGTGCATGTGTCCAAATCCTTCTTAGATCAACCTAAAAATTATGATTTCAGTTTCTGTACTTTAAAGAATTTTCATTTCATGCTTTAGGTCTTATTGTTCATCTAGTTTTAGTGATTCAAATCATTTAAATTTAGTTCCAGATCTTACCTATTGTCCTAGGGCCTAATATCTACATCTAAATGACTCACCATTGAGGTTGAAAGTCAATATTTGCACCCTGTGATCTCTTTCCTAATGAGATTCCCTTAGGGAAAGACACATATTAAGATCCTTATAAGTTCTACACAAATAGAAACCACCTTCATCATTAAGGATCTCTTTTCCAAACTTTTCATTTTGGTGAACCATTCCTACATTGACACCACTTTCACAGCCTATTTTTCCTAGTGCCCCTCGTTTACCTTCGCATAGTGGAAAGGAGTATGATCTTGTGGAACAACTTCGTAAAACTCCTGCTAAGATATCCTTGTGGGATTTGATTCAAGTGTCACCTATTTACCATAGCATGCTTCAAAATATTTTACAACAAGTTGTTATCCCTCCTAGTGCACGACCCAATGATGTAGCTTTTATTGAGAATATGAATTCACCTAATTTGGAAATTAACTTTCATCAAAGTGAATTGCCTCCTTTGGACATACATAAACTAAATGATGCCTTGATGATTTAGACTAGTATTAATAATATTATAATTAAGTGTACTATTGATAATGGTTTGGCACTCAATGTTTGCAGTGTAAACCTTCTGGATAAATAGGAGTAGACAAGACTAAAATTCAATTAGTTGAGTTATCTGTTCGTGGTTTTGAAAATCTAGGAAAACAACCACTTGGTGTGACAACATTACCTATTAAAGTTGGTAGGGTTACATTGAAAAATACTATCCATGTCATGCCTCGTGATCTTTCATATAATCTTCTCTTGGGTAGGCCATGGATTCGTGAAATGAATGGAGTCCCCTCAATGCTTCATCATCTAATGAAATATGCTTACAAAAATAAGGCCCACATGATAAAATTAGATCCTAAACCTGAGAGTTGTTTACAAATTGAAACAAGAATGACAAATCCTTCAAAAGTGGAACCTGTGCAAGAAGAAGAAAAAGAGAAGTGATTTTCATCAATCACAAAACTATTAGATGATGACTAGGGTTTATTAGATTTTACACCTACATCCATGGGAGAATACAAGATCACACACAAATCAAGAAAATAGAAAGAAGCTGCCATAATATCAACACAATTTGAGTCATCAAAATCATGTGAGTCCACAAATTTTAGCAAAGAAGAGGAAAAAACAAATTATACATCTACATATGACGAAAGTAATCATGAAAACCTCCTTTCTCAAAAGAAATGAAAAAAAATTATTGAAGAGGTTATGAGCTTTTGAAACAACTTGGCTATAATGGAAAAGGATGTGGTGTTAAAGAACAAGGTATATGTGTTCTTTAGAGGCTACTCCGTAAGAAAAAACAAGAGGTCTTGGTTATTGTCCTTCGAAATAAATGAAAGCATGAAAGAAACCTTAGCTTAATATCAATGTCATCACACAAAAACTCCTAGAAAAAATATACATCATGGTCATGATATTGCTTCATCTTCAAACACATGTTTTAGTGATGATTGGGGTTCATTATATTTTACACCCTCCTTTTTAGGAGTACAAAATCTCGCAAACTAAACCTAGAGAGTCTTGTTTATGTATGCCACCTTGTACTAAGAAAGAAAGATCCCTTTCACAAAAGAAAGGAATATCTTCTACTATTGATCAAGAGAATAACTTGTCAAGGATTATCCAAGCCTGATTTATATCTCTCCCTCCAAGAACACAAAAGAAATTCTACAACAAAATCTCATTTTGTGCATATCATCGAGTGTATGGTCATTCAACCAATGAATTTCAGGCCTTGAGTAACAAAATTCAACATCTTAAGGATTTTGGTGCTCTTCCTTGTATTGATGCACCTAATTTCTCTAATCAACAATGAATTTTATCCTATCATGTTGCTCATCACTATGTGGCATTGGTAGCTTTATGTATTATGCTCATTTCCATTCATGGTGGTACAATCTCAAGTGTAACCATATTTTCCATGGTAGCAACATGATATTCCTTGGTAGTTGTCTTTGTCTCTACACTTGGGGAGCAAGGATAACTAGTTTTGGGAGGCGTGCATTCTTTTCAAGGATCCCCTTTTCCCCTCCTTCTCCTTAAAGTATCAACATAGCAAGTATGTTTACATTTCAAGGGGGGGAATATAGTCCCCCGCTCATTGTTTGCATGCTCCATTCTTAGTGATGATAGAATACATATCCTAGGAAGTGTGACCTTTTATTCAAAGTGTGGATTTCTTTATCTATGTAGTGTGTCTTCTTTGAGGTGATATTATGCTCGATGTTCTACAAGAGTGTGAAATTTCTTGGCATATGACTTTAGCCTTAGTGTAATTGTTATTATTAGTATTCCCTAAGGTTGAAATATTTTATTCCTCGATTAGTACTCTCTTGGTGGTAATGTCAAGTGTGATGTTCCCTAAGGTGTGACCTTTCATGCATTAAGTAAAACCCCTTTGATTATCTTGATTATTTACCTTTTATTTGAATTCAAACCTTGTTATATATTCCATGAGTGTCTAGCATAATAGTGTTGAACACCCAGAATATTGGGAGGGGGGGCGGCTAATCAGTATTCTCTAAAACTACTTGAACATTTAAAAATTCATTTAAAACATCATATTCAATTTGCAGTAAGGAAATAAACTATGAAATCAACCATCAAAGCACATAGCACATGAACACCAAATTTCTTACATGGAAAACCCAAAAAGGGAAAAACCGCGGTGAGGATTAGCTCACAATATATTATAATTGATCATAACATATTACAAAAAGGTTCACTACGAGGTGGAATCACTGCCCATAAAATGAGAGAAAGATACAAAAGAGGGGTGACTCACTGCCAAGATTTTAACTGCTACAAATGCATCTAAAATATGTAGGAGATATAATTCCACTAGAGCAAAAAATATTGAATCAACACACTTCATACTATGCTACTTCCACACCCTACTCTGCTTCACATTCACATCACATTTGCATGTTCTTCTTAGGAATTCAAATCACTTTATTTTCATAGTATATCTCACCTCTATAAGATCAAAAAGAAAATATATTTATACACATTACATTCATAAAATTTTACAACATTAATTAGGTTAGCCTAATCAGATGTATTATGCAAAATAGTAACTATACACAAGATCAATTAGAACAGATCAAGATCAAACTCTACACACTTCGTGACATAAAAATTTGTAACATCAATTAGGTCATCTCAAGATCAAACTATACACACTTCGTGCCTTAATTTAAAACTTGTAACACATCTAAATAGGATGGAGGGGACCCATAATAATTCCATAAGACCGATCAATGTTTCCTTTAACTCCGCATGACCCCAAACTTATTAGGTTGGCTCCACTGACGGAGTAACACTAAAATACACTAACTTATTATCCATAAACTGACACTCAAACCTCCAATAAAATTTCCACTTGGATCATAAATGCTACTAACACCTGTAAACACTCCCTCAAATCTCCATAACTAGATATTCTTCTGACATGGAATGCAGACCATTCCAAATAGGTACTCTGTATAGGTAGCACTATCATTGGTAGACCTGATACACTAAAAACCATATATTTTGCATCGGGGGACATAAAGTCATGAAAATTTGGACTTAAGGTCCTAAAACATGTACCAAAATTACCTTAGAACTGCAGAAAAAAATACCTCAATGCGAACCAATGCAAACCAAAAATTTGATGCTTTGTACATTGAAAACTATGTTCTAGACTTAGTCAAATATTCAACATATCTATTTTGCACCAAAGAAAAACCTTTGTATCTCTATGCTAGATTACCATTGCCATGCTCACTCATACTTCACCAAACAATTGCACCTCAATGTAGGCTTCCACAATGTTGACATCAATGACAACACTGCATAAGCTTATGTTGATGTTTCTAATAGTCATACCAATGAGAATCTCCTCAAACTTCCAACAATCTCCCTCTTTGTCATTGATGGAAACATACATAAACTCTTCTCCATGTCTTCTCCCCCTTTAACATCAAGGGCAAAGGGTGCACACATTTTTTTTCTATGCTCCCCTTTTGACATCATTTACATATACTTGATATTCTTTGTCCTTTTCCCCCTTTCATGATTTTAACAGACTTAGTCACATACTCCCCCTAACTGATATATGCACATATGTATGAGAGTTAAAAACTTCTTCAAAAGTATAAGAAACTCCCCCTAACAGTGTTATCCATCAAAACTGATTAAAATTTGCACTAGTATACTATCCATTATCTTCTGCATATATACAATAGAATCTAAAATGTATAAATAGAAAAAGATATACACATATCAACTAGAAGAAGTGTAGGACACCTGGAATTTTGCAAGGTGTGCCTAACAGTCCTTTTGTCATCCTCCTAATATTTCTTGGCCAACCCAAGCATGCAGTTCGAAGCCTCAAACTTCATGAAGATTTCTTCTCCTTCATCTGGAGTATTAGGTACTAGATTCAACTTCATTGCTTTCATTGCATTAGTCAGAGCACCGGATATGGGTGTGAAATTTGCATTCACCAAATCCTTGAGCTATCTAAATTGCACTTTAATATTGTCTTTTTGTTCTTGTAGCTGGAAGAATTGTTCATGTAGATTTTCAATTGCTAATCTTGTGGATCCATTTGCATCATTTACAATATCATAGGCACTAGATGCCTTATCAATTTGGGAATCAATGGATTCCATCTCAACCTTTATATTTTTAGTGGAACTGGTCCACTTCAAGAAAAACTAAAATAAATCCTTAGCCTCTTCAACACAATTCTACACCTCTTTTAGGATGTTTTGTAATTTTCCATATGAAGTGGCACATTTTTCTGTCATATCCACCAACATTTTATCATTCACCTTCTTATTTTCCTCCTTCTCTAGCTTATCTTCAAGTCCATTAGAATAATCTTTAAAAGAATCAAGCAAAAGTTTCAAATTCTGCACACCAGATAAGGAGTGATATATACTTACTCCGAGAACACTTTCTTGCAGTACCTTCACTACCTCATCTATCAACTCTGCACTCTTCTAATGTGTTTACAAAATTTGATTTCTGGTGGAGGTGTGGAATGCATCACCTAGCTGTAACTTGTGCAGAGGGGACATCTTATCCATATTAACCTGACCATGCTACATTAGAATTTGTAACAACCGTGCATAAACAACAGGTTGGAATTATAATTTCAAGCTCAATAGGCTCTTCAAGGAGTCTCTAGAGGTTTTAGAGGACTCTCCAACCATATTTAAATTCTCTTCATCCTTAGCCTTTTCCTTGTCACCAATGTTGTCTTCTACTTTTTCATCATTCTTCTCAGCACTTTTGGAATCTTTCTCATCTTTCTTCTCATCATCAACAGATTTTGTATTGTTATCTGGAGGAGGCATATTTTCTATGTTTTGTGCCTTGTTGCTCTTTGGGTTGTCTTGTACAACCTCTTCTTTAACATTATTTTATATTTCCAAAGGAGGGGAGTTATGTTTTGTATGTGCATCCTCCTTTTGCATCTCAATATCCTTATCTTTTCTAACAATGGTTTCTCCTACTGGAGGAGTGTTACTAGTAACATTTTCTTCTTTTGTACCCACATTCTCTACTATCAGAGGAATATCTTCTTGCATATTTTCCTCTTTTGCTTCATGCTCATGTTCTAGAGAATTAACTTTCGGGACAAACATATCATTATGCAATTTTTCTTCAATGTGCAAAGTCATACCTAAGCTCTTTTCTAAATTGGCAACCTTCTCAACTATTTCATTCTAGAGCATTTCAAAATAATCTTTATCTCTACTCATTAGGGTAGTGAACCTTTGCTTAGTCTTGAACTATTTATTGTACAATTGGGCTAATTTATCTTTGTCCTTGTCTAAAAACGTGGCACTAAATTTCTCCAAGGAAAATGATCTCAACTTTGCATCTTCATTCATTGCTTCTTCTCTTCTTGCACATAATACTCCCTTCAAATCATCGAGAAGTTGATCCTCTATATCCTTCTTGTTAACATCAAGAGAAATAATGCACTTTACTATTGCTTCCTCAATTCTTATCTTGTATGCATCATCTGAAGTGAGGTACAATAAAACAATCTCCTCAAGATTTATGTATTCTACTATGTTTCTTACCAAAGCTTCAAGCTTCATCAGACTATGTTTTTGGACAAGAGGGGTCTTGTATTTCTTGTGCTTAACCTCTGGAGACTTCTCTCCTTTACCAGACTTTTCTTTCTTTTCCCTTAACATAAATTTTAAATTAATTTTTCTCTTTCTTCATCTCCCCTTCACTATTAGTGTCCTCAATATCAACCTTAAACTTCTTTACACTTGTCTCTACTTGAGAGACTCCAACTTTTATTTTTCTTATGAGAGGTTCTTCTTCTTCATCTTCTTCTTCTTCATCAACACTTATGCTTCTTTCTCTTGTTTCCTTTTCTTTATTTCTCCTTTATGGAGTGCTTTTTTGCTTTATCAAAACACTCTTTTCCTTCATAGGTGCACTTTGATGTTTAACTAGAGAATTGGTTGGATCCTTCCTCTTTTTTTCCACTAATAGAGGGCATATTCCTAGAGGACTTAGGGGAAACTAGAGAGGGGGTAGATTTTCTCCCATATCTTCTTATGCTAGATGCACCTCCCAAAGAGCCAAACATGCTTTTGGATTTATCAACTTGGTCCTTTGATAGACCCATCATCTCCACAACCTATGCAGTCATCTTCTCAACATATTTATTTATTTATTTATTTTCCCCTTTTCTGCATGTGCACAACATTGGATTTCTCCTCATCTCAGATGTGTCTCTAGGCTTGCTAAGCGTATGGTCAGCCAGACCAACAATTACATTTTCTACAACTTCATATCCCATTTCTGGGATCCACACAGTTCTAGGCTCAACATCCTCCATTATGCAATAATCCTTACTCACCATGAAGATAATGTAATTTTTATACTTTTCCAGCCCACACTTTGGAATCCTTTCTCTATATTAAATTTTCTCTTGAAAAGTTTTGAAGAATCCCCATAATGCATTCTTCTATGTGTCTTCATCACCTATTCTCATCAGGTGGTCTTTGATTTGAAATTCCAATAGTCTTTCCTTTAACCATACTATGTTCCTAGTTTCAAGAACCTCATTAAGAAAGTAAAATACTAAAAAAATGATCAAGGTACCAAACTTGAAGGGGTATCGAGATTCCTTGGTCTTCTATAAATTCTTTGGGAGTTGTTCCCTTAACAACTCACACAAATCATAATCAACACCTTTCTTTACCATCTCATATGCAGTGTTGATGGCAGTAGTAGAAACAAAGTTCTCTCTGTTTGTAAAGTATATCTTGTACCCTATCATCATTGATGCATATTTCACCACATGGTCTTTAATATCTTTGATAGTCAGGGCCCTCTTATCATATTTTGCACCTTTTTCATCACCATTTCATTCTTCACCAATTTGAGTGTTAAAATGGTTCTTGTTGAACATAATCCCATTACAATCCTAATCACCTCCTTATTAATTATATGAAGAATATCCAACCACATAAACATATCATGAATCCTTCTCAATGTGTATCTAATGCACTCATCCACATAGAAAAATATAAGGAATTTTTTCTAGACATCGAGCTTCTTCTCCATCAAGCTCTCAAACTTGGGTTTAAATTCAAATTGGTCTCTGATCAATTCAATAAATCACACATCACCCAACTTAGAGTGGTTACAATCTTCCAATTTTGCATGTATGTAAATCCTAACATCTTTTGTATGCAACACACCATACAGAATACTAAAAAATGCACCATCTAGATCTGTCATCATTGACTTATCAGGGTGTCTCTTAAATTTTGGGCGGGGTCGATCCACAACCTTGACAACTTGTGGGGTATACATCTTCTAATAGAATAAAATTACTTCTAAAAATAGGGAAAATATAAACTATAAAAACCTTCTAATCATTGTCGATTAGGGTTTCATGAGCAAGAATTTAGAAACACTTCACTTCACTCCTTCACTGCTCTTCTCTCCTCAAATGCTCATTTGAAAATGACTTAGATCAAATGTGAAATCACTTGCAAACCCTTTTGGAATGACCTAATTCATATTGAATACACTAATTTGAAGTCAGGAAAAAAGCTGATAAACCCTAATTGTAATGCACAGTCACTTTCGATTACTCTACAAAATTTTGCATCTTGATATTTTTCATCGATGTTTTCATCAATAGGTCAATAATATCAACCTACAACTCATATCCATGTGTTGAAAGCATCAACACCATATCTTTGGCAAGGGCTTAAAATGATTGTTTGTTGAAACTCCCTCAAAGCTAAAGCTCTTCATTTAGTTTCTAGAGGAAACATTTGTACCATAAGCTGGAACACACTCATTCTCCTCTTTCTTCATCTCTACTGGATTATCCTTTTTCACTAGATCATTCTTCTTTATCGGATCAACCTTCACACTTAGCAATGTGTCCTAAATTATTGCATTTGTAACATTTGAAATTTTGAAAAAGCTTACTTCCACTTACTTTGGATCTACATTGATTAGCCTTCTACCCAAATATATTTCATGTATAATAGTAGCCATTAATTGAAACATCATACCATTGTTATAGCCAGGCTTGGAATTTGACGGTCACCCCTACCTGTCATATGAATTTTTGTTGATGGTTTGTTCATTTAAATGCCTGTCACTTTACGTTTTATGAAAATATTTAATTGTCAAAAAAAATTAAATATCAATCTCAAATCTATTCAAAAATAATTATATAAAATTAAAAATAGTTTAATCCTTATTCAACTCATTATCTAAAATTTCAACATGCTCACCAATAAAGCACAATTCAAAAAGTTAAAAAACAAATATATTCTATTTTGAAAAGATTTTGTACTAACAAATATTTTTATAATAAATATTATGAATCATATATATTAGTATAAAGCAATGATAACTATTAGTAAAAATGTTAAAATTTTAAATTTATTGTTAAAAACATTTAAAAAATTAGAAAGAACTATATTTAATCTTGAAAAATTCTATTTTGAAGAGATTTTTAATTGAAAGAATTATTTCAATTCTAAACTAATTTATATTTTTATCATAAACATTATATATATATATATATATACTACAATAAATATACTACAATAACTTTTTATGGTTTAATAATAATTTTAAGTGTCATATTTACGGTTATATAAAAATATAGCAAGTCAAATGATACAGTCTAATAAATTTTTAGGTTGTAATATACGGTCCAAAATGCAAAAAACGGTCAAATAGACCATCAAATTCTAGGCCTGGTTATAGCCATTCATCATTTGATTTATGCATTCACTAGCTCTATGACCAAATATTTTGCATTTAAAACATTAATCGAGAAATGATTAAACATTATTATTCATTTTTCTTCTACATTCTATAGCCTTATATCCAAACTTATTTTAGGAATAACAATAACCATTAAAATATGGATACTTTTGTACCTTTGGTTGTTTGATTGGTGGTCTTTTGAAGTCTTTCCTTTGATTTTGGACCTACTTGTCATTGTTCTTCTTATCCTCAATTTTCTTTTGCTCATTGTTCTTCTTTTCAGCCTTGTTTAGGGATTGATCTATCTTTGATCTTTCACCTTTCTCAAACCTAATCCTTCTTTGTCTTTAGATCCCTTCTAATTTGCAATCATACCATCAAGCATTGTAGTACTCTTCTTGAATTTTGTTTTCTCTAGATCTAATCTCAAGGTTATAACTTCTTGTTCAAGATTTGAGCATTCTTTAGATTTTTCTTTCAGTTTAGCATTCAGGTAGTCTTCAACTCTTTTCATTTCTTTAATATGCAATTTTAGGCTAGGAATGATCTCATTTGATTGCTTGATCTCTTTGATCCTATCTGTAGCTTTCTTGAGTTTCTCTCTCAATATCTTAATGCATTTATCTGCATCACTAAGATCCTGTTTCAAATCTCAGTTCTTAGATTCTACTTTATCCAAATCATCCAGGGCAAATTTGAGTTCTCCTTCCATGTTGAAAATGCAATCTTCTTCAGTAAATCCTACCATAGGAATTTCTTCTAGAGGGTTAGGATATCTCCTAGTATCCATGTGTTCAAATCCAAGATCTACCTTAGCGATCAAGCCAATTGAAGGAACCAAGCTTTGATACCAATTTTTGAACACCCGAATTACTGAGAGGGGGGTGAATCAGTATTCTTTGAAACCACTTGAACATTTAAACATTTATTTAAAACATCATATTCAATTTGCAGTAAGGAAAGAAACCATTAAGGCACATAACACATGAACACCATATTTTTTATGTGGAAAACCCAAAACAGGAAAAACAATCGGTGAGGATTAGCTCACAATATATTATGTAGTTTAGAAAATTGTATACCTTTACAATTTCACACTATGTTTGCATCCATTAATTAAATAGACTTAATTAAGATTCTAATTGACCAAATTATGCATTCCAAAGCCTTATTATTCCCATTTTTTGAAAGGGAAACCTGTATTAAACAATTTCCAATATTAATTTAAACATCATGGAAATTGTGTGTCCTAGATTTAGGTCCTAGGGCCCTTGGGCCCTCTTTAAGTACTAGAACCTAATCTAAAATATGTTTTTGGTGGTATTTTAATTATTCAAATTCAAGTTTCAATTATCAGCTTCTGGAATCTAATTTTTGGGAAATTAGATAAACTCCTATAAATATAATTATTTTATCAATTCAAATCTAAGAATTAAGAGGCAGCTTTTACAAGAGAAAATATTATTGTCAATATATTGAAGAGTAGATTTATCAATCATCTACATCAACAAACAAGATCATATCATCATATCAAATTTCATGTGTGTTTTGGAGCTAACATTATGATGTAGGTTTTAATCATTCAAGCATCAAATCAATCATCTAATCAAGCCAATTCATGCAAGATCCAAACTTAAGAGATATGTGTTAAAATTTAGTCCTCTAAGGGCAGCCATTAAGGGTTTGGTGAGTTGTGACATAGCTTTCTTCATTCTTAAATTCCTTCCATTCATCATCATTTCAATATCAAGGTTTAATTACCAACATGAGGTTTGACTAAGACAAATCCCTATTCACCCAAAAACACACATTTTTCTTTGCTCTTTGTGTGTGCAGATTTACAGGTGAAGAAGGATTGAAGATATCAAAGGAAAAAATTTGCAAATTTGTCAACATTATTGTCAAGACACAGAAACTCATATCCCAAATTTATTTCTGACTTTTGGCAGTGAAACACGGGCTAAATAGAAGCTAAAATCTTGCAAGTCAGAGGACCCTCGAAGATGAGGGAAAACCCTGCATGAAGTTTAGGGAAAACCTTGGGTGAATGAATCCTGTTATAGGCCCTAAAAAAACTTTCTAGGTAGGTTTACCATTTTCTACACTTCCCAGATTTGTCTGTAAACTATCATTTATGTTTCTATTATTATAGAAATCTACATTTCAAGTGTTAGGTCATGTAATTTACTTTGCTAAATAATTTTAAATCATCTCCCAAAAGTGCCAATCAGTCATTTTTGTCATAAGAAAACAACATATCCTCCTAATAGGATTGACTCACCTCAAGGTTGAAAGTCAATCCTATCCTTGGGAGATCTCCTTTTCTAAGGAAATTAGGAAAATTATAAGTGTGTTAGATCATTCCATTACATATAACTATAGAAGTTCATTTTGGCATACTCCCCTTTTCCTATGTTTCATTTTGGTGAACTCAACATTCTTGCACTATAGACTTTCTAAAATTGGTAGTCCTCTAAACCCTAGATCTAGATTTTGCATTACATTAGTTCATTATGCATTTCATTTAGGGTTTCAAAATTACACTTTTCATCATTTAAAATTACATTTTGTAACATTTAAATTCACAAAAATCCAAAAATATTGCATAAATCTTACATACATCTTGCATGTTAGTTGTATTAAGAGTGTTTTTTAGTCATTTAGATCAAAATTTCAATTTAATTTTCATTCAAAAGGTATCATTTTATTCACTTTTTATCATTAGTTGCATTTTCATTTAGACATCAAAATATGGAAAAATTTATCATAGTAATAACAATTTACAACCTGAAATAGAGAAGTTAAGTATCAACTCAGAAAATCAGATTTTAATTTTTAAAACCCCTAAGCAAGGACCCATTCGCCATTCGGAAAATTAGTCCATGTATAGGTGTCCTATCAATCTTCTGGGTGCATTTATGTCTCTATTTCTACCTTCCATTTCTTCTAGTATATCTATGTTTTGAAATTCTAAAAAATAGTCATTGTATGTACACGAAAAATATCATTTTTCTTGATTTATTGCAAATTGGTAAAAATTATTGCATTTAAGATCTGTAGAAAAATTATTACATCATGTCCGCATTGCAAAAATCTCTTGTTATCATACTTCATCTTCTATTTTTAGATCTTGTTGAGTACTCTAGGAAATTGTTGTTACACGCATATAAATATGAAATTCTTTCCCCTCTTTTCCTGTTTTTCATTGATCCCTCTCCCACTATATCTCCTATGTGTGAGGTTAGTTTGGTAAAAGAGAATACAAATTTGGAAATTAATGACAATCACATTTATTCTTCTCCTAATATCTCTCCTATTTGTGAAGAAAATATTTTTTTGTCAGAAGATCCAATCATTGAGTCATAAGAATCCTATTTGTTTCTCTTCCCCTACCTCTCCTACTTGGGAAGGCATTATTGGAAAAGGGAATGTAATCATAGATAATCATAACAATCATAGTTGCCCATCTCCCAAAATCTCTCTTATTTGTGAAGAAGATATTTTGGTGTTAGAAGATCCACTCATTGAGGGTCATGAGAATCTTGTTTCTCCCTCTCCCAATGCTTCTCCCACTTGGGAAGATATTATTGAACAAGAGGATAAAATCATTGATGAGCAATAAAATCATAGTTGTTCCTCTCTTGATACCTCCCCTACTTGTGATGAAGTTATCTTAGAAGACCCAACCATTGAATGTCATGAAAATATTGTTTTCTCCTCTCCTAAACAATCTCCTATTAGGGAAGATATCATGGTGCAAGAGGATGATAGCATTGATACATGTCTTTAAAACAATAGTAATTTGTCTTCCTTAGGTGAATATGATAGGGTGACATTAGATTCCCCCTCATTAGAAGAACTCCCACATGACGTCTGATCTGTTGAGGTTACGAATGCACAATTGACCATTAGATATCCCTTGATTATTGGACCTCCTAAGCCTCCTCTAGTTATCAGACCTCCTAAGAGTCTTCTAATCATTGGACCTCCTAAAATTCCTCTAATTATTGGACGTCCCAAGTCATCTCCTAAGCCACTTTTTCTAGGTGTTATCTTAAAATTTGTAAGATAACTCACTAGTAACAATGTTTTGTAGCAACCAAGTTATAATATTGTTGCTCATACATATAACACTAGGAATAACATGCAACCAATACAAACTCCCACATCCATTCCATTGCTTCAACCATATCTCCCACTTGTACCTAATATCCAACAATTCAATGGTAAAGAATATGACCTTGTAGAAAAAATTCAAAACACTCTTGATAAGATACCCTTATGGGATTTGATTCAAGCTAAAACATATGTAAAATGGGTGGATGTGATAGGAGACCTAAAAATGAGGGACCTATGCCAAAAATCAAAAGGATTTGTCCACCTAATCACAAATCCACCTTTTCCATTTTCATTAGGAAGAGGGATAGTGCCAAAAATGAATAGAATTGACTTGTGACCCTCAAGGTGAGTCAACCCTACATTTAGACACTACGCTGCCTTAACTTCCTTATGACATAAATGACTGAACAACAGTTTCAGAGAAGAATAAAAGTGCATTAAAAATCAAAATTATGAGATCTATCACTTGAAACATGAAGTATTATGATAATAATGATAGAAGAAATCATTAACCAATAGATATGAGAAGGTTAATATGGTATGTAACTGGCTCCAAAAGTGGCTTTCAGGCTCTGCAACAGGACAGGTTCACGTAAGGGCGAATGTTTCCTTGCATCATTTTCTGGAAAATCAAAATTTGATCTTGTAGCCCTCTATCTGTACTCTTCTCATGTACTTGAAAATATTTAGTATTGACTCTTGATTTGCAGCAAAAACTCAAAAAATGGTTTGTTTGTATGGGGGTTTGTCTCGGTCAAACCCCAAATTTGGTAATTAAACCTTGATGGAAAGAAGAAAATATAATAAATAAAGATGTGTGTAAGCCCTAACCTTAAGTGCATATAAAGTGTTAAGAGCTAAAATGCAAAGAAAAATTATTCAAGTGTGTTGGAATAAGATCCCTAGATGAACATGAAAAATGACAAAGACCTAGTTAGGGAAAAGTCAAAACACCCTAATAGATCTGAAATCTGATTATAACTTGTTTTAGCTGGCTAGTAGAATGAAGATTAATGATGGGATCACTTAGGAAACAAGTCATTAGGTTAGGGAGAATGACTAGTTGCATGTCCCAAAACCTAGAATCCATCGTGAACCACCATTGGCATCAACCTCTAAATCATGAACAATACTTGGTATAACTTGGCAAAATGACCTTGAAGACCTGCAAAAATAAATGAAATGTAGCTCCAAGACTTCAACCTTGGTTTCTTCAATCTTCTCTCCTTGTTCTTGAGTGCTAATCTTGTGAATATCTTCTCAATCTCTTGTGAATCTAGTTTGAAATGGTGATAATACTAGGCTTTATAAGCTTCTTCTCTAATTTATTGATTATTAGATCCCAATAGCCGACCTTTGCAACTTGAGTTTTGAACATTAAAATGCCACAAAAAACATATTTTAAATTGGGTTTTGGCACCTAAAGGGGACCCATTATCCCAAGGGTGAATGGGTCCTGACCTAAATTTCCAAGACTCATTTGTTTTCGGGCCTTTAATTTATTAAATGCATTTGTTCAATGCATATTGTGGTGTCGAAAAATGATAAAAATAGGCCTTGGGATACATAATAAAGGGAACTAGGGGCCTATTTTGAAGGGTAAAAATTCATAAATGGGAGTTCAATAAAAATAAGTTCAAATTAAGTGTGAAATTGTACTTTCACCTAAAAAGGAGTACAATTTTCTACACTAAATTTATCCCCCACTTTAGAGGCCATATTACACTATGTGCGTATGCAACTTAAAGTACTTTGAAAGTGAATTATGCTTTATAAAAGGAAAATCATATGGATTCATTCACAAATAGATAATGAAGCCCCCAATTTGGTCATCAACAAAACCATAATTTTAGGAACTACATCCTACAAAACTGATTTGTTAGGCGCTTAAAATCATCTTATCAAACTTCTATAGAGAATCAAATTCGAGGGTAGATGTATGTCCCCTTGATTTCACTTACTTTATGGAGGTGGTATCAAGGTAGCAATCTAACCTCATCAATTTTCTTTATCTGTGATGAAAAATATGTACAATAGGGTATTGAAAGTATAATACCAATATTGATAGACATTAGATAAAATCAGGGACGGAATTGTGAATCCAACGCAATAAACAACATTGAAAATAAAGTTCTCTAGCCCCCATTATGTTGGTTTGAATGAAATGTGCTTAGAATAAAATAAAATTTATTTAATAAACTTGACTATATATTAATGAAAATGACAATTGTAACTATCATTTTGACATTTACCTTTTGAAAATTATAGTGTTCTAGAGAGGAGTAAACATGCCCAGCTGACGAGCATACTAGCCTCCCAGATTAGATGTTCTATGAGAGGAGGTTACGTCAGGAAAGCTTCAACATACATTGAGTCCATTGTACACTCTCTTTTGATTTGTTTTTATGTTCTACACACTTTTTTATGCATTTTTAGAGGTATTAGAACCGAGTCCAAATTGTCACAAAGCATCTCAAAATGGCTAAAGCATCCTAGACCCCCATCCAAAAATCATCCAAGTGTCTAGTTTTGGCCAAAGCATCCCAAGATAGATTATTTGTACTTTTAATGGTTCTATTAAAAAAATTAGATGTATTACTGATGATTTATTCTATCTTTTCTAGGTTCCACCAAGTGCACGACAATGCCTAAGTGGCCATCTTTTTACCCTACTCTAGGAGCAAGTGACTTGACTATCCATGGAGGAGGAGGATATATTACATGAGATGGGTTTAATTTTTATCTACCTCATGCCACCCATAAGGTATCATGATTCCATGTTGATGGCACTCATCGAAAGGCAGAATGTCGATACATGGACATTCCAACTACCTTCTAGTGAGATGACGGTCACACTAGAGGATGTCCATTAGATATTCAGGATACCCATTTGTAGACATGCAATCTATTTTTGGGAGGGTTAGACATACCGCAAATGTGGGGAGATATTCAGTATTATCTTTTCTGCCTTCCAGTTGGAGAGTATGTGGAACCACACGTCTAGCTAGAGTGGATGTTGTACTCACACACACCCTTGTTACAACACATTATGATAATCACAATAGCCTTAACACTAGTTCTAGATGGACGAGGTGCTCACTTAGATGGAGGCCTCGTTCATACTATTTGATATATGGATCGACATAATACTGTTTATTCTTGGGGTTACAATATGTTAGCTCATTTATAATATAATCTTGGGTGATTTTTACATAGAGAGCCACATAGCATCATGCACTACACACTTTTATAAGTGTGGGACTTTGATATTATCACATGCATGAGGTCGATAGGCTATCCCATGGTAGTGGCCATTGGTCACCCTTGGGATTTCAGCTACACATTGAGATGGATTTGGCAGGTGGGGGACCTGTGGTTCTAGAGGGTTATGTTCGATTAGCTTGATGAGGATGGCATAGTATGGAGACCCTATAGGACCATACTATAGTGGCCAAATCTCACATAACATCGTGTTAGGATGCAACATGATAGGTTCTTATTAGGGCAACATGATTATATAGTCTTTCCATTCTACTATGATTGTGTCATAAGATGGTTTGGATAGAGGCAGGTACCTCCTAGGACATGACCTATGTACCTAAGAGTAGCATGGAGTGGCACCCATCTAGGGGATATCCGATGACCTACTACTGATGATGCCATTTCCAAAAATTCTAGCAAGGATCCAAACATGCCCCCAACATCAGATCAAGATGAATTAGGTGCCATGATAGCCTATGAGTAATGGTGGATGGGAGTATGGCCTACAATAGTCTTCCCTATGCGACACCCCGTTGGTGACACTGGACCTCATCTAGGTTACAGGGAGGAGAGAGAGGATGGAGCCATGCATGGGGACATAGAGGATGAGGACAGTGCAATTGAGATGGTAGATGAAGATGAGGAGGATGAGGAGGATGAGGAGGATGAGAAGGATGAGGAGGAGGAGGCATAGCAACCAATGAGAGATGATCTTTTAGAGCTAGTGGATATCACAAATGCACCCAAGGAGAGACCCATAGTTCCTCCCAGAGTCACTCGATTGAGGTCAGATAGCACAACATACATGACATCTCATGAGCATGGAGGGAGTAGTAGTGTTGGACCTTCCACACTTCCTACCCATCAGGATTCTGATCGGTAGGTTGGTGGACTAGGTAATGATTTATTATTGTTATTATGTTTGAAGTTATAGTTATAGATTTCTTATTATATCATGTTTTGATGTATTTTATGTTTTACTTGTTGTAGGTGATATCCAGGGGTGGCAATATTTCATTAGAGAGATCATTATACAGATGACCCCCATCCTTCTCCCACAGAAGGATACACAAGAAGAACATGGGCCACCACCTATGGCAAGGCACCATGCAAATGTATTTGAGCCTCTAGCATGATGGAGGACCACTTATGAGAAGGCTATGAGGGCCATTGATGATTACAAAGTTTAGGAGGAGCAGTCTAGTGCTACATTCACAGTGCTTTAGGCTACATATGAGGAGCTCCGAGCCACCCGAGTTTTGGTCGAGAGTGAGTTAGTTATTGTCATATGAGTAGAGCTCAACAAACTATAGGGAGAGCTTGCGAGAGTTCAAGCATATTAGGTGAGACTACACGTAGATAGAGATTGAGTAGATCAAGAATGTGTCACACTACTTGTACGCATAATTTTCGTAAAAGGAAATCTCTGAGGCTTACAAGAGCGGGTTAGTTCCATGAGCCGCACATGATTCACCATCTCCAAATGAGCACCACCATCAAGTCTCGAGGGATCCAAACGTCACAAGCCTAGCTAGATGTACTTATGTTTGTATTATGCCACATTTTGGTGATCATGTATATAAACTTTTTTGTTATTAATATATAAGAATTGTGTTTCTATATGCGTTCTTATTTGGATTAGATGCCAATGTGATCTATTAAACAACCTTGGTGTAGATTATTTAATGTCTCCATGATCTAATTTTATGCATGTGATCTAACCTAAACAACTACGTTTACATTAGATACAACATTTGGATTAAGTGTAATCATGTTAAATTAAATGCTCTTATGATCTAATTATGGAAAATTAAATGCATATAATGATTTAATTGAACACAACACACATGAAATTGAATAGCATGTAAAAGAAACTAATAATCCAACTAATGAAAAATTACTCTATAATTCAAGAAACACAAGGACTATATGTCAAGAATGAAGCAATGTGAGATAAAATAGAAAATTATCTACTAAATCTAACATATTTTAATATGCATACTATTCAAAAGAGATGCTAAGTGTATTATCTACGAAAATGCATAAAATTGATAGGTCCTTTAAGAGGTGTATCATCCATTTTTGTTAATGTATATACACCAAACCCATAGCTCTCCTGAATGATGTAAGGGTATAACCAATTTGGACTAAACTTAATTTTTTCATTCGGGTGAGCATTAACATTGGATTGATTTCATATAACACTAAATCACCTTTGTTAAATGAGAGTGGAATGACATTATCATTGTAACTACATTGCATTATTTTTTAATAAGCTTGAAGATGCTCGAGAGTGTTAATGCATTTTTTAAAAAGCATTTCAAGTTGTTGCAACTGTTTCTCTTTATAAGTGATATCATCAATAAGTCTTCCAATAGAAATTTGCAATGAAGGAATTTCTAACTCCAAGGGTATTATTGCATCAACACCATAGACCAAATTATAAGGTGTGTTTCTTGTAGATGTTTGAATACTAGTGTGATAAGAAAAAAATGCATACAATACTTGAGTGTTCCAATCCTTATTATGTTTACTTACCATTTTCCACAAGATTTGTTCAAGTGTTTTGTTTGTTTCTTTCGCTTGTCCATTAGATTGTGGGTAATAAGGTGTTGAGAAGAGATGTTGAATGTGAAATTTTTCCAAAAAATTCTTCACATCATTGTTCTTAAATGGTGTACCATTGTTTGAAACTAATGCAGAAGGAAGACCAAAGCGAGCAATAATGTGTTCCAATATGAAATGAAAAATTGCATCAGCTATTGTGGAGCGAAGAGGAATCGATTCTACCCATTTTATGAAATAATCTATGGCGGTTATGATAAACATATGTCTAGAAGATGAGGGAGGGGATATATTTCCAATGAGATCCAAACCCCAAACTGAAAATGGCCAAATAGGAACTTGGGCACGAAGTTCAGAAGTGGGAGCATGAGTCGTATTGTTATGCTCCTGACATTTGTGACATTTCTTAACGTGGTCAAAAAAATCTTGTTCCATATGTCTCTAATAATATCCTATGTGGATTAATTTTTGAACTAACAATCTTCCCCAAAAATTCCACCTACAAGCACCAACATGAGCTTCCTCAAGGGCTATAGGGATCTTTGATTGTTTAAGAAATCTCAGTAAAAGACCATCAAAGGATCGTCTATATAAGACATCTGCCAAGATTACATATCTAGTAACAAGCTTTTGAATCCAAGCTCTAGTGTTCTTAGTGGTTTGTTCAAGAAAGGTACCTTTCTAAAAATAATTAAATATCAGTGTGTACCATTCAATAAAGGCTTCAATATTTAACGATTCTTTCAACTTTTCATTTATCGATGGTTTGGTAATCGTATGGATGAAAAATGTGAAATTTATAGAAGAATCATCAAGAGATACAAGAGAAGGGGCATTTTCCATTGCATTTACATGTTGATTATCATTTTGAGGAATATTTTCAATCATATATGATTGATAGCATTCAAGAAATTACATTGTGATGTTTTTATATTAGACTAATTTATCATGTTTCACTTGATAAGATCCATTTATTTGTTTAATCATCAATTGAGAATCACCAAATATGTGAATGTGTTGAACACATAAGGATAAAGCTACACATATTATAGCAATTAGAGCCTCATAATTTGTAGTGTTGTTTGTACATAGGAAGTTTAAATGGTAAGATAAGGGAATAGGCTTTCCTAAAGGTGACATTAATATAACCCTTGCTCCAGATCTAGTTCAACACTTATAACTGTCAAAGTACAATTCTTGTGTTTCCTTTCCAATTTTCAACGGGCTCTCATTAGGGAATGAGTCCATATTAGATAATGTTAATGGAGAGGGAGCATCAACTAAATGGTCAGTCAAGCCTTGTACTTTGATTTCCTTTGGATAGACAAATTTAAGATCAAAGTTAGTTAACAACATATCCCATTTAGCTAAGCTTCCTGATACGTTTGTTTTAGAAAAGAGGTGTTTTAGGGGATAAAATTTTGTAACATGCACTTCCAAATTTAGTAAATAGTGTCTCAAATTACTAGTAACAAAAATAAGGGCCAAACATTATTTTTCTATTGTTGTGTACCGATTTTCATAATCAACTAACGTTTGGCTAATGTAAGAGACAAGATGTTCTTGACCATTGTCATCTTGTTGAGCCAACAATGCTACTAGAACATTGGTAGATGTTCATATGTAAAGGATGAATGGTTTTCCTTGAATAGCAGGTTGTAAAATAGGAGGATTAGTCAGATAATCTTTCAAACTTGCAAAAGATTGTTTACAATCTTGATTCCATTTAAATTTTGATTCTTTCTTAAGAAGATGGGTAAAAGGTAAAGTCTGATCTGCCAAAGATTCCACAAAACAACATATAGCTTGAATCCTTCCTTGTAAAGTATGTAGTTGAGAAATGTTCTTCAGAGGTGGCATGCTAATGATAGCATCAACATTTTTTGTTTCCACCTCAATGCCTCTGTGGGAAACTATAAAACCCAAAATTTTCCACTTTCCACACCAAAGGCACACTTTTTCGGATTTAATCACATGTTGTACTTACGCATTATTTCAAAGATCTTTCAAAGGATTTTAACATTATCTTGATGAGTTAAGGATTTATCTAAAATATCATCAACATAATATTCCAGAATTTTATGTATGTAATCATGAAATATCAATGTCATAGCTCTATGATATGTTGTGCCAACATTCTTTAATCCAAAAGGCATTATAACCCAACAAAATGTTCCCCAAGGTGTAGTAAATTTTGTCTTGTATTAATCTTGAGGATTGATAAAGATTTTATTATAGCCTAAAAATCAATCCATGAATGATAATAAGGCATGGTCCACGGTTGAATCTACTATCATGTCAATATTAGGAAGTGTAAAATCATCTTTCAAAGATGCTTTATTAATACCACAAAAATCCATACACATCCTAATACGATTGTAAAGATTTACTACCGCTACAATGTTTGAGATCCATGGTGAGTAATCAATAGGATGAATAAAGGTAGCATCTAGGAGATTCTCAATTTCAACCTTAACCAATAAGCCTATCTTAGGATTCATCTTGTGTATCTTATATCTTATCGGTTTAGCATCTTGCGTAAGGACAATGTTGTGTGTAACTATCTTAGCATTAATACCTGACGTATCAGAATAAGTCTAGAAGAAAAGTTTAGGAAAGTCATGTAATAATGTTACATGTTCTTCTTGTTCATCATCATCAAGACACTTTCCTATTCGAATGAATTTCTCTTCGTTAGATGTGTCCATTAGTATGTTAATTGTATCTCCCACAAGTAATGTACTTTGGTTTGGAATTTCAAGAATTTTTTATTCTTCATATTGTTCAATATCACTTGTTTCTTTTTCTTCACCAAAGTATCCCTTAGTTGTTAAGGCATAGGTGAATATTTTTTTATGGTGATGAGTTGGTAAATTGTCATAAACTCCCAAAATTTCTACCAAAGCTTCCTCATGTTGGAAATAATCCAATGATTCATCAATTATGGTATCTATTAAATCAAGATGCTTCAATGTGAGATTTGTCTTAGGAGAATCTTGCATAATGGTGTTGATGTTAAGTAAAGGAATTTTTGTTGCTTTTGTTATCTTAGAAGGACAATATCCAAGACCATTTTTTGTTTCTTTAATGTTAGGCTCTATAGGGACACGAATGCCTTGTTCATTCACACAACATCCTTTTCCACTATAACCAAGTTGCTTCAAGAACCGATATCCTTTTCTATAAAGAGATTCTATTTCTATCAAAGATGGTGGTTTCTCATGATCAACCTTGTCATAACTTGTTGTATAACTTATGTCTTCTTCTAAAATTGTTGAGTCAGATGTTGATGGTTCCACTATGTGTTGTGTTGACATCATTGTTGTTCCTTTTTCTTTTCTTGATTCAGTTGTTGTCATTTGATATTCTCCCATAAATGTAGGTGTGAAATCCACTGAACCCCAATCGTCATCCAATAATTTTATAACTGTTACAATTTTTTTCTCTTTTTCTTCCTCTTGCCCAAGTTCTACTTGTGAGGTTGGTATTAATGTTTTCAAAGGACTCTATTTTTCTCAATTTTCAAGAAACATTTTTTATTGGAGGTCATCTTTGAGTGTGTAGACATTATTCTTATAAACCTACTTCATTAAATGATGTAGGGTTGAAGGGACTCCATTCATTTCATGAATCCATGGCCTACCCAAGAGAAGATTATATGAGAGATCTTGAGGCATGATATGGATAGGAGTTTTCAATGTAACTTTTCCAACTTTCATAGGTAATGTTATTACACCAAGAGGTTTCTTTCCCACATTGTCAAAACCACAGAAAGACAAGGAATTAGGTTCAATCTTAGCATTATCCACTCCAATCTTATCCAAGAGGTTTACACTACACACATTAAGTGTTGAACCATTGTCAATGAGAGTTCTTTTTATTCCACATCTATTAATAACAACCACTATCATCAAGGCTTCATTTTGTTTTTGTATCTCTATTGGAGGTAACCCATCTTGATGAAATAAAATATCAATATTGATTGCATTAATACCTTGTATTAGGGATGCTACCTCATTTGGTTGCGCACTAGGAGGGACCATTACTTGTTGTAAAACAATTTGAAGAATACTATGGTAATCAGGTGATTCCTGAATGAGATCCCATAAAGAAATCTTAGCAGTCCAGTGTTGCGAAGTTGTTCTAAAAGATCATACTCATTTCCACTATGCAAAGGAAAATTAGGAGCACTAGGAAAGATAGGTTGAGGGAGTGGTAGTGAATTAGATGTAGTTTTTGGTTTCCTTTTGTTCCTTGTGTTGTATGCATGAGAAATACTATGATAGTTAAATTGTTGTGAAACATTGTTACTAGTGAGTTGCCTTGAAAAGTTCAAGATACTTCTAATAGGTTTAGGATTTTTTTGAGGTGGTTTGATGATAAGAATAGGCATGGTTTGAAATTTTTGTTGTGAAGGTGGGTACATGGAAAGTTGAGGTGTGATTGCATTTAATTCCCTTTGTTTTTTTTTTGTTACGATAAGTGTAACTAAGGAAAAAATTCAGGTTAGCATGAAAACAAATGCATAAACAAAACCCTACCTAAACAATGAAGTACAAAGGAGGAAATAGCATAGAACAAAGGAAAAGCTTCATCAAACATCCTTCATGCCCTCCATGATTGACCTTTATTACCCCTCTCCATTTCCTACAAAATATTTTTTTCCCTTATATTTTGATGAGCAACTATTAGCTTATGCCAAAGCCCTAAGAAAATATTGAAGGATTTCACTATTCAAAAATTACAAGTATGCAAGTATGAAGCAAGCCTAAAGTCTGAAACATGAAATCATGAAGTCAAGAGATTCAAGCATGAAGTGACAAAATGAGGTTGACATTGCCTTTTTATAGAAAATCCAATTTTGGATGAATGGCCAAGATTAGAAATTGAGAAATGCCCTAAGATCAAAGGTTGAAATTAAATGTGATAATCATCAATTAGGGTTAGGGCAACATTAGGGTAAAATTTGAAATGAAGGGTTGAGATTTGTTTTTAGAAAAATCAAATCAATGGTCAAGAAAGCATGTGATAAGGAGATATTTGGCACAAAAAAAAGAGGGAAGTGGAGAATTAAAATAGAAATTTAAAATTAATTCCCTCAAGAGGTTGAGTTGACCTTTTTGAATTAAAAATTAATTTAATTCAAAAGTGGTGGGGCCATGTGATAGCAAATAATGATTTTAAATTATTTACGTGGTGGAAAAATAAAAATGTGGGGAATTTTAAATAAATGATTTTAATTAAAATTAGAAGGAAAGTTGAGGTGGACAATAATTAAATAAATTATAAGAATTTATTTAATTATAAGAAGACATAAGAAATTAATGACCTATTTAAGTAAATAAATAAAGCTTTTTTAACTAAATAATCAGGAAGAGATGGTGGACAAATAATAATTAAATAAATTGAGGAATTTATTTAATTATAGAGGGACATAGGAAATTAGCGATGTATTTAAATAAAATAAATGTAATTTATTTATTTAAATAGCCAGGAGGAATAAAAAATATGAATTAATTAAATAATTGAGAATTATTTAATTAATATTCGAATTTGGACCATAGGACATAATTAAATATTTTAATTATGTTGAGAAGGAGTATGGAGAAAAAATAAAGTTTCCAAGCCTAGGTCAATTTTATGTGTCTACATTTTGCCCCTATTTGTCATAATGTAGTTTATCATATTGTACCAAAGAAAATAAGTCAAAAATATGCCCCAGTATGAAACTGAGGAGATGAAGGATGATGAGGAGGTAGTGGTATGCCCCTATGCCCCCTCAAGAGGATAGGCGGGTTTAGAGAACACGAGTGTGCTCTCGAAATGGATGAGAAGACTAGAGGATGAAGGAACAAAAGAAACATTAGGGCGGAAGACATGAATGTCAGTATGGGGAAGGAAACCTTCAATATATTCCCAAAGTACTAATAGGTGTTTCATTAATAATCATTGGGCGTTAAAATGATACAAATGGACAAAAAACACCATGGTATGAGATAGACCAAGATGTGCAAGGTCATCCACTTGCAAAACAGACAGTCGCAGACAAGGAATGTCCTAGTTCATACTAAAGGCCAAGTTGCCCCAGTATTTTTTCCAAGACAATCCACAAACATCAATCAAAGAAAAGAGCCATGAGACATCCTTGCTCCTCTGAATCCTTCATGGGAAATCCTCGAGAGAGCTAGTAACATGACTTAAAGACAAATCCAAAAGAAAAGATAAGACAAAACAAGCCATAATGTAAATAACTAGTAAGAGTGTTTGCCAAGGTTTGATTTGTTTGAGGGTCATACAATTGACTAGATGATAATGTCTGGTTTTAGGAAGGACACATCTTGTATAAGACATAAGTTAATTGGTTGATGGTTTAATTATTTGACTGTTTTGACAATTTTGACAATTTGTTTGATTTGCCTGAGTGACATTGTTGACTTGTTGTCCTGTCAAGGTGTGACTTGTTTGATGTTTTGATGATTGTTTGTGTGTTTGATGACAATGTCTGACTTATTTGACTGACGCGAAAAATCCTAATGGACTGACCTAATGCCTCGAGGGCACATCGATAGATGGCCTTGCCTACGTTGATTCATAGAGGCAATGTAGTTCAATGATGACATGAACTGACTGACATGACTAACTTGACTCTGCTTTTGGGGTTTTGAAAATTATTTGGATGTTTTTGGGTTTTGACATGTTTCGATTTTTTTGAATTTTGAAGTTTTATAAAAAAAATTTAGATTTTTCAGGACATTTTATGATTTTTATGGATTTTTGATGTTTTATGAGAATTGTGACAAATGCATGTGAATGATTCCTACAAGCAAGCGAACAAGCATGCACAAGAATCCAAGGACAACCATGATCTTGCCTCTAGTCAAGTTGAATACCAATTGACAGGCGATGATGATGACATTGTTTGACGTGGAAAGGACACATCCCGAAACAATGTGAAGATGATGATTATGTGACTAAAGGATCAAGGTTTGCAGCAGGGCTAGGAACAAAGCCAAGGAGTGTTTTGGATGATGTGCTAGGTTGCATAACAAGATTGTATAGATTAGAATCGTTGCATTTAGAATGAATTTGTTAGGACTAGATGGGATAATTGAGGATCCTTAGACCATTGACAAGGGAAACCAAGATAGGCGATAGGTATAAAAGGAAGATGAATGGCTTTGGTAAAAGATAGGAGACATGAGGATTATTGGCTAGAATAATTATCATATGGTCTCCAAGGACAATGTCACAAAGGGATAATGAGGTTATGAAGGTAATGGTATTTCATGAATAGGGTATGGTTAAAGGATAGACATGTCAAAAGTTTTCCCAAAGCATGATCTATGTTTGTACCTTAGTCCTTATCAAGATAAAAGTAGGTGGGAAAATGGATGGGAATGACAGGGCTTAGATGGATAGATGGAAATGTCATAAAAAATTCATGCGAAGGGTATGGGAGATGAGACAATTTACCCCCAAGTGTAATGGACCTCATAGATAATTTCTCTTACACATGATGCATGTTTCCCAAGTTTTCATCATATTACTTATCCAAAGCGCCATAAGAATGGGTTTCACTATTGGAAAAAAATTTCTCTTTACTATTTTTTGGACTTCTTGATTTTTTTGGTGTCACCATGATGCTTGTTTGCCAGGTTTTCATCAAGGTGACAATTTTTTGTATTTTTTTTTTTGTTTTTTCTAGATAGCCTTGATGTCTTAGATGATCACTGATTGTGTTGAATCCATTGATGGTGTTAATGTAGAGACTGGTGCCATGACATGCCAATAATGACCTTTATGAAGTAGTTGCCTTGTCAGGATCATAATGCTTGCATACAACTGATTGATGTAATTTTGATTATTTTTGATACTAGAGTTGACCTTATCAGAATACACACATCGCGATAGAGTGTCATGGGAGTCCTTATGATAAAGAGTTGCTGCCAAGATGCGACAGATTTGTGACATGGTATTTTTGGACTTTAAGAACGATGTAGGATTATGATAGATGATGGTAGATGTGGAAGGATTGTTTGGACGTGTGGATGTGGAAATTTTTGTTTTCCAAACTTTAGGTGTTGGATGGCAGAGTTTGGAATTTTTATTAGGATAATGTTTGGAACCATGAATTTTATATGCCTTGCTCGATGACCATTTTGAAGGAGGTGGAAATTTATTATATGTGGGAGTCCTCTTTCCTTGTGGCTCCACATTTTGATTGACTTTTGGATTAGGAATATTTTCTTTGCTTGATCCATTTTTCTTTGGGATCCATTTTAACTTCATTTGTGCACTTGGATTTTTGATTGATTCAATGGCCTTTGACCTTTAATTTTGAACTTTGTATTTGTAATAGTTTTCTTTTTGTTGATTCCAAATGGAAGGTTTATTCATGTTGGAATGACGGTTTATGGTGTGGATGGAAGGGGTGTTGGCAAAAACCCTATGCCATGGACTACTCATGACACCCATTTTGATGTTTGTATCAGATAAAGTTTCCCCCAATATCGAGGAGGTGCCACTATCATCATTAGATTTGCCGACAGAGGAATAGCCAAGACCTTGATGTCTATAATTTTCCTGAAGTTGTACGAGTTCTAGAATTTCTCGCTTGTGTAGGCCTAGTCATTTTCCTTGATAATGCATGTTCTGACAGATTCTAGTTGCAATGGGGTACTTGTTATTTTTGAAACAAGATGCTAACCCATCATTATTTAGTTGAAAACCTTTACTCATAATTTTCTCATTTGTAAGAAAGATTTCTCTGACAAAGATAGATGATCCTAGTTGATAAGATATTGTAGCTTCATTGACATGTGGGATATATTTCTAATTAACAGCTTTGGTCTAATTTTGTGACATATTAGATTCAGGTGATTCTGTTGGTGCTTCCAAATCGATATCAAAACCATCTTTGTGGTAATTGTCATAGAGTCTAATGAATTCAGCTATAGCTTGATCATTTGCGAATATGTCTAGAATAGGAGACTCTTGTTCTAGAGGAATACCATCTATGTGTCCCATGGAGGCAAGTGTCTCATTTTTGGAAGTGTCAATATTTGAAGTTTGGATAGGATCATCTTTAAGTGTTTGATCATGAATGGAATAAAGGTCAAGGAGTGGATCATTTTGGAATTCTTGCTCAATAGCAGTGTCTTGGTCTTGGATGGGTTTGTATTGAATGACATGATTGGAAATGGGATCTTGATCAAGGATAGGTGTATTTTGTATGCCATGATTTTCTAGAAGGACTTCTTGGATGGACTTAAAGATAGGGTCATGGGATGGACTACTTTGACATGAAGATGATGTTATGATGTCAATGCTTTGGACTTTCCTTTCGACATGTATCCTCAATTTTATTAAATGGGATGTGACTTTGCAGACCATGACTAGATGTGTTTTAATGTCTAAATGTATGTTGGGATGGAGTGACCCGGAAGGGATTAGTGGACAAATGACTAGGATATGACATGGAGGCTTGGAAGGGGTTAGTGGATGGTTCATTTCCCTTGTCAACATTAGGATAAGGGTGATAAATGGATATTTGTTGTGTATAAATGGCATGGCTTGTGTTAAGTGAGTCTTGATAGTGAGGGTAGATATTTGAATGACTAGGACTCATAGATTGTTGGTAGGAAGGGCATTGGTATTTGGATTGGATGACTTGTCTTTTGAAGTCTACGAATTGTTGGTATTGACCATTACAGAGTAACTGGTATTCAACTTGACTAACAAGTATATCAAGGTGAATTGAAGAAATGATAGTGAAGTCTAGAGAATGACAATGCAAAGGTATGACTTAAGCCTAAGGTATGCAACCTAAACTATGTTATTTTTCTGGGTGGCAGGTAATTACGGTTTATGATAGTCAATTACGTTGTAATAAGGAAAATGTGCTATTTAAGGCAGCAATTGCATTGCAATGAAGAAAATGTGTTGTTTCAGGTAGCAATTGTGTTGCAAGAAAGAAAATGCGTTGTTTAAGGCAACAATTGCATTGCAATAAAGCAAATGTGTTGTTTAAGGCAACAATTATGTTGCAATGAATTAAATGCATTTTTTCAGGCACCAATTGCATTGCAATAAAGCAAAATTGTTGTTTAAGGTAGAAATTACATTGCAAGAAATAAAATGTGTTGTTTAAGGTAGAAATTGTGTTACAATTTGAACAAGGTCTGGTTTTCTTGCAATTTTGACAAATTTTTGAAGTTGTTGCAGTTTGAATGCGATTTTCCAGATTTGTGAAGGATTTTTTATGTGTTCATTTGATCAAAAAATAGTTGGAAAACACTTGGTTTTGTCTTGAATTATTGGAGACAAACACATTGAAAACAAGTACAAATCCTATGGTTGGCAAGGACTGAATTCATTGGATTCCCACTTGGATTAACCAACCACACTTATTATTAACATATGACTTAGAAGCTTGGCCACACTAGCTCCCCCTTACATGGCACTCACTTCTTGGCTCAACCAAGCTTCAAGTTCTCATAAATCTCCCATGAAAAACTCTTCATCTCTACTAAGAACCGTGAAAATGTGGGACGGCTTGGCAACGACCGTTGCTACACTAACAAATAGAAAGGATTTTGGCAACTACACAAATGGGTTTTAGTGAATACTTGGGGACATAGAACCTCATGAGTGTCCAACAAGCCACTCAAGGATTTAATCACTCTACTAGGAGATCTTATACCTTTAAAAGAAAAGGTAGGTACCTTGTTTCGAATGATACTGTACGGCTAAGGCCTACATATCATGAGGACTTGATAGTTTAGTCTCATCCTTTTATATACTGGCCCAAGTGAAAAACTAGTTGGAGTCATTCCCTCTTTTGAGGTAGGCCCCTCTAAGGTTAAACAAAAGAGAGTTGAAAACTTTATTTTTGGTCATCCAAGATTGTACTAAGGTGCGAGGAGATTTCATACACAAAGCTTTCAATCCACACTCACAAGTTTGTTCATTTTAATGCCCAAATCGAAATATGTGGGTAGCTAAGTAACAACCCCTAAGTTTTTTTTTCCTCAAGATCACAACAAGGCGCAAGAGAATTGCATACACACTAAGGAGTTATCACTATACCACAAGACACATCAACCACTTATTCATTTTAACCCAAGCTTATTATGAGACAAGAAAATTTATTTTTAAGCCAATGCTATGAGAATGCAAGTAAATTTTAGCCTTGATGAGTTTCAATGCAAGTTGTGTTCATTTTAATCCCATGAGTGAATGCATGTTCATTTTAAGCCATGAAGAGTGAATGCAAGTTGTAGTTGTGATTTTTTTTGTTTGCTTTAGGATTGAAAAAGATTTATAAAATCATCAACAAATAATGGTTAGCATGTCCTTCCATCTTGCCACATGTTTCCAACAATAGATTAGTAACCCAAAAAACACTAACCTAATAAAATTGAAAAGAGAAATTTGGAAAGTATTGTCAAAAACCGAAAGTATACCTGCAATAGGAAAATGCATCATTCTTCCTGTCAGATGCATTGCAACAGATCAAATGCGTTATTTTGGCTGTCAAATGCATTGCACCAGATCAAATGCATTGTTTAGGTTGTCAAATGTGTTGCACCAAATTCAAATGCGTTGTTCAAGCTGTCAAATGTGTTGCACTTGATCAAATGCAACTCAGAAAATTGCGTTTGTGGCGTTTTGTACCTGTACCTACAAAAAATTATGAAAATTTGCAAAAAAATATTTTTAGTGTCGGGTTCACCAATGTAACTAAGGCAAAAAGTTAGGTTAGCATGAAAACAAATGCATAAAAAAAGCCCTACCTAAACAATGAAGTACAAAGGAGGAAATAACATAGAACAAAGATAAAGCTTCACCAAACATCCTTCATGCCCTCCATGATTGAACTTCATTGCCCCTCTCCATTTGCTGCAAAATAATTTTTTCCCTCAGATTTTGATGAGCAACTATTGGCCTATGCCAAAGCCCTAAGCAAATATTGAATATTTCACTATTCAATAATTGCAAGTATGCAAGTATGAAGCAAGCCTAAAGTCTAAAACATGAAATCATCAAGTCAAGAGATTCACACATGAAGTGACAAAATGAGGTTGGCATTGCCTTTTTATAGAAAATCCATTTTTGGATGAATGGCCAGGATTAGAAATTGAGAAATGCCCTAAGATCAAAGGCTGAAATTAAATGTGACAATCATCAATTAGGGTTAGGGCAACATTAGGATAAATTTGAAATGAAGGGTTGAGATTTGTTTTTAGAATAATCAAATCAATGGTCAAGAAAGCATGTGACAAGGAGATATTTGGCACAAAAAAAGAGGCAAGTGAAGAATTAAAATAGAAATTTAAAATCAATTCCCTAAAGAGGTTGAGTTGACCTTTTTGAATTAAAAATTAATTTAACTCAAAAGTGGTGGGGCCATGTGACAACAAATAATGATTTTAAATTATTTACTTGTTGGGAAAATAGAAAGTGGGGAATTTTAAATAAATGATTTTAATTAAAATTAGAGGGAAAGTTGAGGTGGACAATAATGAAATAAATTATAAAAAATTATTTAATTATAAGAAGACATAATAAATTAATGATGTATTTAAGTAAATAAATAAAGCTTATTTATTTAAATAATCAAGAAGAGATAGTGGACAAATAATAATTAAATAAAATAAATGTAATTTATTTATTTAAATAGCCAAGAGGAATAAAAATTATGAATTAATTAAATAATTGAGAATTATTTAATTATTAGTCGAATTTGGACCATAGGACATAATTAAATATTTTAATTGTGTTGAGAAGAAGTATGGAGAAAAAATACAGTTTGTAGGCCTAGGTCAATTTTATATGTCTACAACAAGATTTAGTGGATGAGCTTTGTGAGATGAAGTCCTCAAGGGCTTCATCTAACATGTCAAAGTCATCACCACTAAAAGGCTTGAGGGATATGTTAACTTGTAAAAAGAGATATGACATTGTCAAATAACTATGCTTTCTCCAAGTGTTTTCATTTAGTTTATGCTTTTTGTTTTGATATTTTAAGGGTAGTTTATGGTTTCCAATGATTGCAAAATGTAAAGTAATTTATCCAAACTATGAAATGATGCTAAAAATAAAGAAAATATATACATATTTGAAACTATCCACAACCAAAATATGCCAATTTTTTTCCCAATTTCTTTCAAGATTTAAGCAAAAATATAACTATCCTAAATATGTTAAACAAACTGTTTCATAAATGCAATTCTTAGATTTGACAACAGAATAAAAAAGTATAGAAAGAGACAAAAAAGGCTCCCAAAAATTTGGTAGGACACCTATATAAGGATAGGTTCACCCAAGGGTGAATGGTTCCTTGTTCAAGGTTCTGAAAAATGAAAGATGCTAAATTTGTGTTATTGTTGGTGTTTTTGTTTCAAGTTGCAGACTGTGATTTCTATGACAATTTTTTTCAATTTCAGGTGTCTTAATGCAAGTGAAAATAGTGACAAATAGTGAACAAAGTGACAAATTTTGGAATACAATTTTGAACTAAAATTTGAATCTAAATGACTAAAAGACACACTTGATGCAACATCAATGTAATATGTATGCAAAATTATTGCAAAATTTCTTATTTTTTTAATGAATTTAAGTGATGTAAACACATAAAACTAAGCCCTAAATGCAATGCAAAGAACACTAATGTAAAACACACTAATGAAAACCTAGATCTAGGGTTTTGAATGTCTCCAAATTGGAATTAAGATGTAAAAGGTTAGGTTCACCAAAATGAAACATATGAAAAAGGGGGGATGTGATAGGAGACCTAAAAATGAGGGACCTATGCCAAAAAGAAAAAAGGGGGTGTCCACCTAATCACAAAAAATAAGGATGTGAAGTTTGGGGGCATAATTTTCTCTAGATGTAGATATCCATTTGTGTTTATCAACTTTCACTCACTATGCTATCAAAAAAGTGAATAAATGCCTATAGACACAATAAATAAAGACTTTTCCAAAATGGATAATCATTAGGAAATAAATATTCATTTGTTTTCTATCTTCACACATAATGTATATTCATTATGAATAGAGTTTCACTCATAACAAATACCCACTTAAGTTTTTTATATCTCGATCTCAATGGATGCTTGATTTTAGAAAGAAGGTATATAAGTTTAAGTTAGCAAGTACCTATTTTGTTTGATAATTTTAGTCCCACTTTTTTCTCTCTTGAAGTGGACCCAACTTCTTACGATTACCCTCCATAATTTTATTATTACAAATTATCAAAATTATCAGTCCCAACCATATCTAATTAATCTAAAATAATTTTTACATAATTGATTACATTTAAGTTTAATTAACCTAGATTACACATTAAATAAAGTTTATTTTCCTTTACAATATGATTAATTTCACTGACAATTATTTTTTATTATATAACACACAATATTGTATACCTTTTTAAATTTTATCTAAAGCTTCCGGTTTTGACTGCATGAGCATTTTTCATTAGTGTTTTAGATCATAATCTATGATCCATCATTCTCTTCTTTAATTCACTTTATTGTGATGATGGATTATAGATTATGATATCACATAGTCAAATCTAAAAACTTTCAAATACAATAAAACTAGAAATCACACCTTGGTGTGTAATGGGTACACCGAACAAGTGTGGAAAGTTAATTAGGGAATTTTTTGGTCTATTTTTTACATACATTTGTGTAGTATACATGAGGTCAATTGGTAGGTCATTTAGAAAATGACATTGTTTGTGTAACAAAGGTATCAATGGAGAAGTTATAGCTTCAAATCATCTATGCATCCACTTACAAAGATCCAAACACAACTTAAACAAAACCTCTGAATCAGGAAGATAATAAGGTTCCATTACCAATAGGCTCATGTTGTGTTTGTAATAGGAAGAGAGGGAGAGAGAGGGAGATATATGGGGACAAAAAGAGGGAGAGATATAGGGGAAGAGAGAGAGAAATAAGGAGATAGAGATAGAGATAGAGAGGAAGTTAAAGATAAAGATGGAGATGGAGGAGAGGGATATGGTGTTGGGAAAATGTGTCTCAATCTTGTAATTGCATAAGTTACTGTTCATACGTACATAATAAGGGGGTGTGAGGGGGGGTCCCCCCTCCCCATGAGGGGTCTAGGGGTCACCCCCAGCGGGGGCTCAGAGGCAACACTCCCAAAAGCTAAATTTTCATTATATTTTATTATTGTAAATTTGGACCATTTGTCATTAGGTCTCAGATCTGATAGATGATATTTTATTAGCTTGTCTTGCCTTAGAAGTTAACCCTATTTAATGAGGGTGTTGTATTGCGGTTGTGTATTGCGATGTATTCTAAGAGTCTAATATTGGTTGTGTTGCCTCTGGATCTCTAGCTGGTGATACTCCTATGAGAAGCTTGCTCTACAATTATATTGTAATCTTTGTGATTTTTGAATAATACTGGACAAATTTTGGAGTGTGGGGTTTTTCTCCTAAAAGTTTTTTCCCCACATAAATCACTGTGTTGTGGTATGCATGATATTTATGTTATTTCCTTTTTAGTTTCTATAATTGTTGAAAAGATCTGTAAAGTTTTGGATTATCCTCCTCTCAAGATTAGTGTAGGAATTTGTTCCATTATCTTAGCTTCCTTACATATGGAGATAAGGAGAGGGAGAGATAAAGAGAGATGACAAAGGGATATATAGAGATGGAAGAGATAAATATAGAGAGAGGGGGAGAGATAAAAATATAAATATAGAGATAGGAAGTGATATATAGAGAGGGGTAGAGAGAGGGAAAGATATAGGGGTAGAGAGAGATGGATAGATAATGAGATAGAGATAGAAGGAGATATGTAAGAATTTAAATATGGAGAGATAAATCTATAGATAGGGAGGGAGAAACAAGGAGTTTGTGTGTGTATGAGTAAGAGATGGAGGGAGAGATGGAGTAAATAAGAGAGAGAGATACAAATAATGAGATATGAATAGAGATGGAGAGGGAGAGATGGGAAGATATAAATAGAAAGGGAAAGAGTTAGAGATAAAGGAAGTGATAGAGACAAAATTAATAGAGGGAGAGAGATAGAGAGAGGGGGGAATAAAGAGAGATATAAAGATAGAGAGGGATAAAAAATGAATGTGTTTGAGAGAGAGATATTGAGATAGATATAGAGAGGGATAAATGTATAAATAGATAGAGAGGTAGGTAGAAAGGGAGAGAAATAGAGAGAGGATAGATAAATTGAGATATATATATAGAGAGAGAGAGATATATGGATAGAAAGAGGGAGAGATAAATAGATATATATATAGTGGGAAGGATAGAGGGGAAAGAGAGAAAGATATGTAAGGAGAGGTAAGGAGATAGAGATAGGGAGAGATATAGAGAGGAAGATAAATATGGAGATGGAGATGGAAATGGAGAGAGAGAGAGGGAGAGAGAAATAGAGATAGAAAGAGGGGGAGACAAAGAGAGAGGGAAAGAATGAGAGAGGGAGAGATGGAAAGATAGATATAGGAATTTATGTAGGGAGTGGTAGAAAGAGGGAGATATATATAGAGAGGTACATATGGAGATATATATATAGAGAGAGAGAGAGAAATATATGGGAAGATAAAGAGTGGGATATCTTTATATCTCTATCTCCCTCTCTATTTTAATATCTTTTATTATCTCTTAATCTCCCTCTTCTATTTATCTCTATATGTCTTCCCTTCTCTCTTCCTCTGTCTATCTTTCTCTTAGTTCTTCTCTCTATCTATTTCCTTCTCCCTTTCTTTCTCCCCTTACTATTTTTTTGATATCCCTATTTATCTCCCCCTCTCTCCCTTTCTCCCTCTTTATCTCTCGATATCTCTACCTTTATATATCTTTGTCTCCTATTTATTTTTATCTCTATCTCTCTATCTCTCTCTTTATGTGACTATATCTATCTATGTCTCTCCTCTTCACTCTTTTCATCTCTCTCTTTATCTCTCTTCCTATCTCTATCTCTTTGTCTCCATATTTATTCCTTTATATCTACACCTCTATTTTTGTATCTCTCTCTTTTTATCTCTTTGCATCTCTTTGTCTCCCTCTCTATTTCTCTATTTCACTCTATTTTCTCCCTTTCTCTCTCTATCTATTTTCCTCCTAAGTGTGCAATGGGTACACTGAAGAGGTTTTAAAGGTAAATTATCATATCCTTAATAAAATGCCATTCTATCTGGAGCATAGCTCCCTAGGGATGTGTTATCCTTAGATTGTTGGCATGAAATGGCTAATCAAAAGTTACCTTATCTCTTTCACTCTGTAAATTTTAATTTATATTTTAAGTTTAATATTCATTTTATTATATAAATTATAACAAAAATAAAAAAATAGAATTATTCTACAATAATTAAAGTTTTAATAAGATAAATAATTATAAATTAAATTAATTGTAATAATTTTTAATTATTATTTGTAATTTTATTAAAAAAAAATGAAAATAAATTTCAAACTTAAATTTAAATTAAAAACTAAAATAAAATAAACTAAATGGAAAGCCAAAATATATCAAAACCCAAATATTAATAAACATAATAATTTAAAAAATTAATAACAAATAATAAACTAGATAAGAATGTAGTTGTTTTTATTGAAATTAGAGAGGAAAAATCGAGATTGCTCTCGAATCAAAATTTTGTCAATCACACTACACACCAAACTATTACAAAGTATTGACATTATAAAAGCCATTATTCCTATATAAAATTATTTATGAGAATATAACTATCCGAACTATATTTACTTATTTATTATTAACTAAGTATGTCAAGTACTAAATTCTAACACCCCCCTTAGTATTGACATAGAGGAAAACCTCAACCAACAAGACAAAAGAAAATTTCCAATTGTCTTCCACTGAACTGTCCACAATCAATAAGCAATGTGTCACCTTATAATAAGAGAATGATAGCATGACTATCATCAGGAACTTAGAGAAACACATTTGAAGTGATTCTCAATAATTTCATCAAATAATGAAACACAAGCATCTTTCAAAATATCTATAACCTTTTCAAAACCTTGTGGTCCACCATAGTATGGATCAAGAACTTTTGTTTCCTTGCATTGCTTACAATATGTGTACATCAACTTCACCTTCTTGTGACCATCATTATGAAAAGAATACTTCACTTTCCATTCTTCATAAGCCCTCAAGATGACGGCTTTATTTTGGTTGTCCATTGCAAGTATAAGATTAAATTATTTAAAAAATGAAGGTGAGATGGGCCTTAAAATATAAGTTATCTCTATTCCATGTTTCTTGGCTAAATTCCTCATCCTAGGATCTACCGGATTACCCTCATGATAGTCAATAGTTCCAATAGAGTCAATTTTAAACATAGATGTCAATCCCCTTTTTTGCACAACATCACAAAATACAAAATCTATAGTGGGGCTTCGACAAATATTTCAAATATGAATAAAGGACAGGACACGGTGTAATCAACTGAAGAAGAGAATCAATGGTTATGTTGCTGCAAGGCATGATTCACCCATTGTTGCCAATGATCAAGTTACGAGTTTGAAAATGACTAAACTGAATTCAGATCTGCAATAATAGGATATTCATTCAGATGATATGCCCACAAAGATCAATGCAAACTTCTTTTTCTCAACTACTTAAAACCACCATAACCGATTTTTTTAGTTTTTGTTCCATATTTTTATGATGAGCGAATTTGATGGATTTTGAACAATCCAATGAAGAAGCTTTCTTTGGTTTCTATGCCAATCACCCTCTGCACTTCTCAAAACATAACTGTAAGAATAAACAAATACATCAACTATGTAGTCAAAAGATCGCTGGCAGGCAAGGGTCTGCAAGAGAATATGGCCACCAAAAGAGGCATTCGTTGTGTTTGATTTTTCCACTAGAGGGTGGAAGCAATATCTTCACAAATTTTAAAAATGTTGCATTGAACATTAAAACCAAATTAATCTTCATCAAACACCTGATCTACTACTTCAAACGCCTGACACTTCTGCAATATTTTAGATATTATTTTTTATTTTTCAGATTTTGAATATGAACATGAATAGAAAGGAGGAAAAACAACATAAGGAGTGACCAAGATGGAAAGAGAGAAAAAATGCTTAATGAGTGATGAATGTCATGGATTTTCATGTGGTCTGCACTGCTCCTCTGTTGACAAAATGCAAGAATGGTGGATAGACATCAATGGTTGTTACATGTGGTCTGCACTGCTTTTCCCTTGAATGAACCACTTTGGTTGAAGACAAATAAATAGAAGGAAACCAGAGAGGTGAAGCAAACCTGCTCTAATACCATATTGAAATGAGAGAGAAAAACTTGAGATTGCTCTCAAATCAAAGCTTTGTCAATCACATTACACACCAAACTATTACAAAGAATTGGTATTATAAAAGCCATTATTCCCGTATAAAACTATTTATGGGAATATAACTACCCGAACTAAATTTATTTATTTATTATTAACTAAATATGTCAAGTACTAAATTCTAACAGTTTTTCTTTAATTATATATTATGCTTTTTAATAGTTAAAAAAATATAATAGTTGAGATCATTTCAATGGTCTTGCATCCTTTTCTATATTTTTCAACCATTGATTTTCAAAATCAAATTGTTCGCTTCATAGAGAACACCTTCAATGTAATAAACTGTCAAAATTTAATACCTTTTAATTTTTTTAAATATTAATTTTAAAATTAATTTTTTGTTACATCAATATACTAATATATAAATGAATGATTGAAATTAAAATGACTATCATAAAAAATCCTAGTATGATTCAATTAAGAAAGTACCATAAAAATATCTTTAACTTTGCCACTCTTTCAGACAATTTTCCTATTATCTACACTTTTACTAGCAAAAGATCTATAAATGTGGAATCACATTTTCCATTTAAACTCAATACTTCTTATCTTAAAATATCTATTTGTGGTGATGTGTTGATTGGAATTTGGAACTCCATTCCTAAGCTAAAACAAGGTGAATCCTATAGGTTATGGTTGTAGTGCCTCTTGTAATGCCCCACCATGCAAACCCCAAAGGACAACTAAATACAACAATTTACAACACAATTTTTATTTTTTTTTAAAGAACAAATATGCAATGACTAAGAATTAAATAAACATACATTATGATAATTACATAACGACACCTAACTAGTCCCATGGGGTTACATGGTTGCATTACTCACGTTCGTTCCCAACCAATTAACATCGTTATAATTAAATACCAAGTAATAAAATGATAGAAACATCCACTACTCAAGATAACATAATGATACACATACAACTATCCATAACCCATAGAGATGACAAGAGTAGATACATCATTTATTACATTTCAAATTATAGTTCAATATTACAATTGTGGAGCATATTTCCATAGACACAACACATCAAAGATATAATAGTACATTGCACTCTACTTCCCTTATAAAAATGGGAAGAGTACATCCATACAAGTATGATACAAAAAAAATGAATAGAATACATAATGAGATCCATCATAAGGAATTATAGGTCATAACACCAAAACTATCACCAACACTCGAAAGCTTAGGAACCATTGCAACTAGAACATCTCTGCAGCATCGTGATCATCGGTGGGGAACCTAATGGCTGCATAGCACATTCCACCCGACCATGTGAACTTGAAGACCCACCCCCCATGCTAGGAGATGACAAGAGGGTCCCCAACATAAAAATAGGCAAATGTACAAAGCTAACATGACTCCACAATATAGAAGTCAACAAGATAGATACATAATAACAATTACTTCCAAAGGTACAAAACAACAAGGGGGAAAATTACAAACATACTGGTTGCTAAGGGTAGTGTGTCATCACATGGCTCGACATGGGTTACCCAATGTAGAACTTCATAGGTTACTAACCCCCATGCTAGGTTACCTTGGCAACCTCAATTGATCCCCGACCTCCATTCTTGCACATGTGAAATCAACTTACCTTTTTTGAGGACAAGGTAGTTGATTTTCCATTCCAGGCTTTCTTGTCTCATCCCAAGCCTATACAAGCGCTTGAGCCATGAGAGATGCATCCATTATCTTTTGTTAGTGTATTTTCTACCCACCCCCTAACTATTTATTAGGTTATCACTTGATTAGCTCAAATTCCACACGAGTTACCCAAGAGACCACTTAGGGTTTCGACCTTCGTGGGAAGCCACACTCCCTACTAGCAACAAGACCTCAAAATTAGAAACTCAAGAACAAGGGTGTACCATAATGCTCATAAAACCAAGACATGAAAAGTACAACCACATGCGAGGCATGTACCTTCTCGCACACATTCCATAACACAACATTATAAAGGAACATGGTAACACCCACATAAAATCAACCAACAAGAATAAATGTGGCATCAAGCCAACATATAAATCATCAAGAAACAAATACTCCCATCGCCACTAGAAGACAATTGAAACAATCTACCCAAGAACTCAAACATAAAGATGAGAAGACGACAACATCATATGGGCTCCCGATAGATTCCAACACGAATTCGATAAACAAATTCTCCTCAAATAAAATCAACATAAAAGGAAAGACACATCAACTTGAAATCATCAAGAATCAGGTTTAAAATAAAAGCACAAATACCTTTAATGTATTAACCTTTAAGGATAATAACTGATCAATTACATTTTATTAAATCAATCATTACGAAGTCATTTACAAATAATCAAATGGATAGATTTATAAACAACATAATAATTATATTATCTCAATTAAATTTTCTTTTTATTTATAATCGTAGTACATATCACTTATCTAAGCCTTTAACTCACTAATACAATTCAAAGTGATAAATCATAGGAAACATGTAAATAAACAATTGCATTCTTATCTTTTCATTCAAAAAGAGAGATCATATAAATTAACTGAAGAATATTATATAAACATATATATATATATATATATATATACTGGCTGACAAACATGCTACAGACACATCAAATGATCATAAGAACAAGAAATCATCAAATTGAAAGAGGGGTTCGATATCTAGCAAACACAGCTTAATATATGAGTTTTGATTTTCAGTCCATTAAAGACTTAATCAACATCCAATATAAATATTAGCAGCCCTAGTAAGTAATCAATATGCAAACACAATATCAATTGCGTCTTACATCTTAAAACAAAACAATGATCTTGAGAAGATGACTGGCTGCCTAATGAACATGTAAAATACAAACTCCATACCTAGCAACTTCCTCAGATTCTACAACTAGTAAATTGAATCTCCAATTACTCCTAAGTCTATCAATTATCAATATAATTTACATTCAATGGAAGTGAGGCATCAATTGCCAAAAATAAACTAAGATATAAGGTCTTTGAAATCAACTCGCATTAAATAGTGTCAATTATAGCTACTATGCAAAGGATTGGAAACCACAACACAAACCATTGAATATAACTACCTAAATACAATCAGAACCATACAGTATTAAAGGTAAGTGATTGGAAACGAAATCACGGATTGTAAAATAGGATCGCCCTACACAATATGAAAAGAATATACATACTCAAATAAAAACACATAACTACCAAAGGAAAAATATAGCTAAAAATACATGAGTAATCAATACCAAGAACTGCCAGCTACCATGCACAAGTAGGGAAATGAACAAACAAGATACTGCTTCCCTAGGTGCATAAACACAACCTAAAAAAATAAAGGCCATCACTAGGTATCAAATCTCTATTGAATACATGAGACGGATCTAGCAGCAGAACGTGTTTGTTTAGAGACCAAAAATTTCCTATCTTTATGAAGGCTTAAAGAATTTGTGAACTCGCTTTCTACTTGGACAGTATAGAGCTAACGGTGAAAGAAAGTGGATGTTGGCACGAATTGACAAGGTGGATTCTTTCATTTATCAAAATGAGTGCGCATGAAGTCCATGGAATGGGTGATGAAAGATAAAATAATTAAAAGGAACTATAAGTAAATACAATTTGATGGCAAGGGATTGGCTGAAGCCCCAAGTCAGCCCAACACTGGGTAAGGATGTTACATTCTAAAGAAATTACAGATATTCACAATATCGCTATCGATGATATTTTTTTGTAATGCATGCAATACATTTTCATAAATACCAACGTGAATTGCCCAACTTTAGATAAGAGAATCAGTGGGCTACCATAGAAAAATTGATAGACTACATGTGACATTAGAATGTTAATCAATTTAAGAAGAAAATCAAACACCCTCCTGAAACAACATAAATTCAAGCACACCGATAAACAAGATATGTGAACCAATTGACAAAATGCCTCAAACAAAAATCAAATCCTTGAAACTTTTCAAACCAAATAAATCGGCATTATAAATATAGTCATATTATTGTCAGATAGAGAATTTGAATACAATGTCGAATAACATCAATTCCATTAATCAAGTACACAAAACAAACAATGACGAAGGCTAACCTGGAATCCTTCGCTTCATAGAGGGAGATGACAAAATAAACGGTCTCCTTTGCATATCAAAATTCGTTCACCCAAAACAACTTTCCCCAAATTCTACTAACTGTATTATCATATTTATTTTTAACAAAGAACTGTAGGAGAGGAGAATTATTTTATTTTTCAAAAAATGAAAGACTAACCCCCAAAAATCTGAAAAGAAAGCATTATAAAACCAGAGAAACATTTTTCAAGAACCACCCTCAGTAAAAATAACAAGTTTCCCATATTTCCTTTCAAAAATCTGAAATCAAAGCATTAATCAAAATTTAAAACTAAAAACAACTTGCACCCACTTTCTCCAGCTTGAAGCTTTGGACATAATTGCATGCGAAACTTTCCTCGATTAACATTATCACTTAAATTTTCATTTAGAATAATGCCAAAATAATAATTAAATAAACAACATTACTATCTAATTATCAATTTAAAATTTAAAAATATTATAATTGAAATATTATTCTATCTTACAATTTAAAAATATTAATATCAATAATTAAAAATACTATATTCATTTAAATCAACAGAACATTTAAATTTGCACACTAACATAATATTTAATTAAATACTTAAAACTTTCATATAATAACTTTAATAATTAAAACTGATACTTTAATTTAATTAATCACAACAATAATAACCATCATTAAATCAAACCAACCAATTAACAACATTTTAATAATAGAATTAATCAAAGCAACACTAAATTGATTAAACGATATTATAAATTAACAACTATATTAAATGGTTAGACAATATTAATAATACCATTAAAAATAATCAACATACCAACACAAATAAACACTTACACAGTTGACCCAAAGACCAAAGTGGAGAGGCACTACATCTTTCCTCCCTAAACCTTGAATTACTCCTGGAAGTTGCAAAGCCAAGTAAAACATATGCAGTTATGAACAACATCATCACAAGTCACACACAAAGTAGAAGATACTAAACAAGGCAACTGAAAAAATAAATGAACCAACAAACGGGGTTACCAAACACGAGTTGGTGTCCTTTTTTCATCTCCTATTTCTACATCATATCCATTGAGTTTTTTTTTTTTAGGTACACGCAGACCTAACAGTGTGGGTGGAGTTGGTACCCGATACCTGCAACCTAAAGGGGGGTGATCCCACAATAGTGGTTTACAATTTTTGGCCAAACTAGACACTGAAATTATTATTTTTAACTAAATCTTCACATTCGGGCACCTATAGTGGCTAAACCATGAGGAATTTGAAGATAATGCAAAATAGAGTCTCATCAAATTTTGTCTGTAGATTCTAAAAGTATTTTTTTCAATTTTTTTGGAATAAGATTGCAATTTGTTTTCCATCTCCCACGAAAACTAGTTTTTTTCAAAAAACAACATTTTTAAAAAGTGACTCTCACCGTATACAACATAACATTTTTTTGTATGAAGGATAAAATTCTAATTTTTTTGAATTTAGATTTGTAACTAAGATATCTAGCAATTTCATTTGGTCTCATAGTTTTTTATTGAATATTTTTTCCTTAATAGAGTTTTGAAGTCAAACCAATTTCAATTCAGACATAGGCGGACTATATACAACATAATTTTTTCTATATGTATCAAAATTCTTTTTCTTTTTTTTTTAATGGATCAAGGAAATCAATACCCAGCACGAACATATTTAAAAAAATATATTTTGATAATTTTCTATTTTTTCACATGTGCAAAACAAAGAGCTTGATTTTCAGTGAAAAACCTATGTTTAATAAAACTAAAAAAACACATACATAATAAAACCAAAACATATTAAAATTATATTCATGGGATAGTTCATTTCGAGCACTACCATAATCATTTGAAATAAAATTTAAATGAATTCATTTGATCCCCCAAAAGGTAAATCAAAAGTGATTTTTTATCAGCATTTTGATAGGTGTAAAGGAGACTCATTTATAGGTATGGTTTAAAACTAGCGAGGTTCTATCCAAGGGGGTTTGATCTAATGTGGTTTGATTAAAATATCTTCAATTGGAATACTTAAAATGGAACTTTTAAAGGCTTAAAACATTATATTTTCTAAAAATATGTGATTTCAGCAAAAATTAGTTCCTCTCAGAAATTATAAACCTCCCTAACACTAATACAACAGAGGAGAGGAGAAAAAATAGGTTCTAAAGATTCTTAAAAAACTTATGAAATGAATACATACAACATAAAAGAGATAACAGAAAAATAAGCATTCACAGATTGACACAAGTATTTACGTGGGAAAAACTTTTCAGGTAAAAAACCCACCACACCAAGCAAAGATAATTTGTATTACAGTAATGAAGAAAATTACATACAAAGTTCAGTCTTCACTCTCTGATAATCAGCTCACAACAGCACTCAAGTTCACTCACTGTTACAATGCTCTCTTAGCATACAATGAATGCCCACTCTACTTGACTTAGCTTACAACTTACCAAAAAACCGTCACCTTTTGGTTTACATATAAAATAATGTAATTGACTGTCAAGTCTTACATTTGTATTCAATATTACAACTAATCCCATGACTTTGATCCATGTTGCATTGTCCATCCAAACAAGTATCTGATCTTCTCAGATTGCATCGGGTTGCCCAGGCATTTATTTCATGCCTTAATCGATTATGTCTCTAGCTAAAAATCAACCTGCAATAACTGCCTTTTACCTTTTTGGTCTTCTACCAATTGGATGTTTGGAACTTTCCTCGTGTCGTCACCTTATTCATTTGATGTTTTGACTTCGGGTCAAACTCAGTCAAACTCGGTTCGAGCTCATACGGTCTCCACTATACCGAGCTCTCATACCCACCACGGTATGGCGGTGAGCCCACTTGACCCACCCTTGGCCTTTCTCGTGCTATCGCTAAGCTCTCCAAGTCTCCTCACGGTGTGGTGATGATGACTAGATAGATTGTAGGCGGTCATATCACGCTACCGGACCTTGACCGCCAACCTTCTGTGGCAAGGCGATGATCGCTCACCCAGACCACTAACGGTCAACCGTACTACCACGGAGGCCACCAAGCCAACCTGTGGTAGAGTAGTGACTGCCCTGGAAGACCACCAGTGTTCAACCATGCTACCACGAAGGCCACCAGGCCACCCCACAGTAGGGTGGTGACCACCCTGATAGGTTTCCAACGATCACATCGTGGTGAGCTAGTTCGTCGCCCACGATGCGGCAGTAGCCAGCATGATAGACAACTAGCTGCCTACCACAACCATCACGATGAGGGAAGACACCAGTGTGGTAAGATGGTGGCTGCAAGTCCTCTCACCATGGTACCGCTAAGGCTTAAACAAACCACTGTGGTAAAGCGGTAAGGGAAAAAATGATGCATTTTGTGCCAAGTCTTTTCTGACAGAGCCACAAGAATGGAAGTTGAGACATAATTTCCCAACAAGCTCCCACTTGGCAAAGACTTCTAGCTTCCTCTAGACTTTGAAAAATTTATTGATGGTCATAGGCCCCAAGGCCCATCGATCCTGTTCACCATCTGAACTTTTCTGTGCTCACTGGCTTCATCAATGCATCTGCAACATTCTTCAAAGTGTCAACCTTTTCAAGACAAACCTTTCCATCTTCAACCATGTCCCTCACGAAGTGATATTGCACATCAATGTGCTTTATCCTGACATGGAATTTCGGGTTGTTTGCCAAAAAAATGACACTCTGATTGTCACAACAAATAGTAATCTTCCCTGCATTAAAACCAATATCCGAACACAAACGAATCAGCCAAACTGTTTCCTTGTAGGCATGAGTGGATGCCATGTACTCTGCTTTAGTAGTGGATAAAACAACTACAGCTTGTCGCTTGCTCATCCAACTAACTGCTCCACCATTTAAGATGAACGTGTATCCACTGGTGGATCTCCTGCTACCAATGTCCCCTGCCCAATCAGAATCAACATATCCATGAATTTTGAGTGTTCTCTATGATGCAACCAAACTTCCATGGTAACACAAAGCATACTTTGAAGTCCCCTTCAAATATCTGAACACTCTCTTCACAACATCCCAATGTAATCTTCCCAGATTTTCCATAAAGCGGCTAAGAAATCCCACTGATTAGGAAATGTCTAGTCTTGTACAAACCATCACATACATTAAACTGCCAACAACACTTGCATACAACACCCTAATCATGTCCTCCATCTCAATAACAGACTTTGGGAAGACTTCAACAGATAGTTTTGTTCCTTGCATAACTGGAACAACTAGCTTCTTACAGTCATCCATACCAAATATCTCCAGAACCATATTGAAATACTTACTCTGACTTACCCAAAGCTTTCTGCTCGTTATATCCTTAGTTATCTCCATTCCTAGAATATACCTTGTTGCACCTAGATCTTTCATTTCAAACTTTGTAGACAACTGATATTTAAGATTATAAATCATAGACTTGCTATATCCTATGAACAACATATCATCCACATACAATGTAATAACAAGCACACGATCATTTTCAAATTTATAATAAACACAATGATTAGATTTTGATCTAACAAATCCCATAGACAATACAAACGTGTCAAATTTTTGGTACCACATTCTAGGATACTGTTTCAAACGATACAAATATTTCTTTAACTTACAAACCCGATTTTGTTTACCTTTTTCAAGAAAATGCTCAGGTCGAGACATCTAAATTTCTTCTTCCATATTACCATGGAGAAACTTTGTCTTCACAACCATCTGCTCAATTTCTAAATCATAAGTTGCTGCCAATGACAACAAAAATTTGATAGATGTCAACTTTTCTACAGGGGAAAAAATCTCTACATAATCAATTCCCTCAATCTGGGAAAAACCCTTTGCGACCAACCTTGCCTTATACTTCTCAACACTGCCATCAAGACTAGTCTTCTTTTTGAATACCCACTTACAACCAACAGTCTTTCACCCTTTAGGAAAAGGTACAAAAACCCAGGTTTCATTCTTCTTTAATGAATCCATTTCTTCATTCATGGCTTCCAGCCAAGAATTCAAATCAGACATGTTGATTGCTTCTTTTACAGTCCTAGGCTCATCAGTGCTAGTAATCAAGGAATAGACATAGTTCAAATCTAACATTGAGAAACCATACCTTTCAAGTTGTCGCTTTTCACATGTTGATCTTCTTACTGGCTAAGGTTGTGGTTCTTCATCATCAGAACTCTCAGAGGTACTTGAACTCTCCTCAGTTTCAGGTACACCATGCAACTCTTCCTTTTTTGGAGTTTGTGGAATCTCAACTGCATCATTTTTCTTTTCTTTTTGATCTATCTTGAGCTATTGATCACTTGCTAATGGTTTCAACTCATGAAATATCATGCTTCTATTGTACAAAAAATTCTCAGTAATAGGGTTCCAAATCTTGTATCCCTTCACACCAACACCATAGCTGATGAGGATACATTTGATAGCCTTATTATCCAACTTTAATCTTTTCTCATTTAGCACATAAGATTATGCCTCACAGCCAAAGACACAGACATGCCTCAGAGAGGGCTTCTTACCAGACCATGCTTCCAAGGGTGTCTTATCCACAAGAGAAGAGCAAGGAGAACGATTTACCAGATAACATGTTGTAGCCACAACCTCCACCTAAATTTTTTTCTCCAAACCAACACCGCTCAACATACTCCTTGCCTTTTCCATCAGCATCCTATTCAACCTTTCAACAACTCCATTTTGTTGTGGAGTATAAGGTGTTGTTTTATGCCTTTTAATTCCATGATCTATGCAATACCTTTTGAATTATGTAAAAAAAACTCACTGCCATTGTCTATCCTCAAACATTTAATTTTCCTTCCAGTCTGATTCTCAACCAAATTTTTGAATTATGTAAACTGACTACAAACTTTTGATTTAATTTTAAGAAAGTATACAAATACCCTTCTCAAACAGTCATCAATAAAAGAAACATAATATATAGACTTTGATAATGAAGGAACATTAACTGGACCAAACACATTAGAATGAAAATAATCCAGTATGCTAGAAGATTTATGAGGACTTGAGTAAAATGAAACACAATGTTGTTTTCCATAAATACAATGTTCGCAAAAATTGAACTCAAGGTTACAATCATCAAACCCTTCTACAATATTTTTATTCTTCAAGATTTTTAAACCTTTCTCTCCTATGTGACCAAGTCTATGATGCCACAACATAGTCTTCTCTAGTGGGAGTTTTACCTCCAATGTATTTGCAGACAGAGAAGTGTCTTCACCTTTCTCTGCAGGGATTGGTTTACATGACTCTACAGAGGTATTGTTACATTGAACAGGGTGTGCATCCAACTTATACAAAGTGCTAGTATGAACACCCTTAGCCAACACCATTGCACCTCTAGCCATTTTACATCCTTTACTTGAGAAAGAAACTTTTACACCAACATCATTTAACTTACTGACATAAATAATATTACGAACCAAACCTGGTATGTGCACTACACCAGCATTCCTTTGACTCTACCATCAAGAAATTGAATTTTGACTCTACCTCTACCAACGATCTCGAGCCTTGAATCACTTTCTAGGTATACCTTTCCACCATCATACTTCTCATACTTGGAGAACCATTCTCTGTGAGACATCATGTGAAAGGATGCACCTGAATCAACTAGCCAAACATCATCCGATGCTTGAGTTGCCAAGGCTGCAATGAAGGCATTTGCATCACTCCGAGAAGAGTCATTGTTTGAAGCATTCTTCTTCTTCTACTACTTACAATCCTTTCAGATATGATTAGGTTGCCCAAAGTTCCAACATTTCACCTTAGAATTTTTACCAGGAGACTTTGATCTCCCTACAGATTTGGATTTCAACTTCTTGTCTTTCTTCTTGCCTTTCTCCTTTGGTCTACCTCGAATAGCAAGGGCCTCTTTAGCCATCTCAGAAGACTTCCTTCACATTTCTTCAGACAAAAGTAAAACAACCACATCATCCATATTTAATGCAGTTGTCGTGCTTCCAATAGCCATCACCAGATGATCCCAATTGTCAGGTAATGAACATAATAGGAGCATGCAATGATCTTCCTCCTTAGTCTTTACACCTACAAATTCCAACTAAGTAACACTCATGTTAAATGAGTTTAGATGGTCTGCAATAGATGCACCTTCTTCCATTTTCAGGGAGACAAATTATTCCTCAGGAAAAGATTTACCACAGACTTTCCCTAATAAATATTACCAAGCTTCTTCCATAATGAAGCTGCAAACTTCTCTTCATGGACGTTCAAGAGTACAAAATCAGCAAGATTTAGTCTAATCAGACCTCTTTCTTTTCTATCAGTAAGGTCCCAATCCTCTTGCTTCATACTTTGTGCTATAGTTCAAGACACTGCTACCCAGAGGTCTCTATCCACAAGCAAGTCTTCCATTTTGAGTTTCCATATCTCAAAGTTGCTGCCATTGAATTTTTCAATCTCTACTCTACCTGATGTACTCACCATCTCAAATAGAAACAAGTTTTATCAATGCAAGACTTCCACTAGAACAATATTAGCACAAAAAATTGACCTTTCAAATGAGGATAACACAACTGGCCAGGCTCTGATACCACTTGAAGGGAGAAAAGGGGACAGTGCAGAATAACTCCCTAACACTAATACAACAGAGGAGAGGAGAAAAAATAGGTTCTAAAGTTTCTTAAAAAAATTTTTGAGATGAATACATACAACATAAAAGAGATAACAAAAAACAAAAGCATTCACAGATTGACACAAGTATTTATGTGGGAAAACCTTTTTCAGGTAAAAAACCTACCACACCAAGCAAAGACAATTTGTATTATAGTAATAAAAAAAATTACATACAAAGTTGAGTCTTCACTCTCTGATAATCCGCTCACAACATCACTCAAGTTCACTCACTATTACAATGATCTCTTAGCATACAATGAATGCCACTCTACTTGACTTAGCTTACAACTTACCAAAAAACCATCACCTTTTGGTTTACATATAATATAATGTAATCTACTGTCAAGTCTTACATTTGCATTCAACATTCCAACCAATCCCATGACTTTGATCCATGCTACATTGTCCACCCGAACAAGTAACCAATATTCTCATATTACATCGGGCCGCCCAGACATTTGTTTCATGCCTTAGTCAATTTTGTCTCTAACTAAAACTCAGCCTGCAATAACTGTCGTTTACCTTTTTGGTCTTCTACCAATCGGATGTTTGCAACTTTCCTCATGTCCTCACCTTATTCGTTTGACACTTTGACTTTGGGTCAAACTTGGTCTAAGCTCATACTATCTCCACCGCACCGAGCTCTCATACCCACCGCGGCATGGCGGTGAGCCCACTCAACCCACCCTAGGCCTTTCCTGCACTACCGCCGAGCTCTTCAAGTCTCCTCGTGATGTGGTGGTGACAAATAGGTAGATTGTAGGCATACATATCGCGCTGCCAGACCCTGACCGCTGACCTTTTGTGACAACGCGGTGATCACTCGCCCAAATCGCTAACGATCAACCGTGCTATCGCAGAGGCTGTCAGGCCAACCCGCAGTAGAGCAGTGACCGCCAATGCTTAATTGCGCTACCACAGAGGCCACCAAATCACCCCACAGTAGGGTAGTGACCGCCCTGACAGACCGCCAGCGGTCACACTGCGGTGAGCCAGATCGCTGCCCACGGTGCGACAGTAGCTGGTGTGATAGACAACTAGCTACCTACCGTAGCCACCATGATGAGGGAAGACACTGTGCGGGGTAAGGAAGTGACCACCAGTCCTCTCACTGTGGTACCACCAAGGCTTAAAGAGACCGCCACGGTAAAGTGGTAAGGGCAAAAATGATGCATTTTTTCCAAGTCTTTTTTGATAGAGCCACAAGACTGGAAGTTGAGACATAATTTCCCAACAACCTCCCACTTGGCAAAGACTTCTAGCTTCCTCTAGACTTTGAAAAATTTATTGACAGTCATAGGCCCAAAGGCCCATCGATCCTGTGCACCAACAAATGGAGTTACCAAACATGGGCTAGTGTCCTTTTGTCATCTCCTATTTCCACATCATATCCATTGGGTTTTTTTTTAGGTACACTCAGACCTAACAGTGTGGGTGGAGTTGGTACCCAATACCTACAACCTGAAGGGAGAAAAGGGGACAATGTGGAATACCTCCCTAACACTAATACAATAGAGGAGAAGAGCAAAAATAGGTTCTGAAGCTTCTTAAAAAAATTCTGAGATGAATACATACAACATAAAAGAGAACAAAAAAATAAGCATTCACAAATTGACAAAAGTATTTACGTGGAAAAACCTTTTCAGGTAAAAAACCCACCACACCAAGCAAAGATAATTTGTATTACAGTAATGAACAAAATTGCTTACAAAGTTCAGTCTTCACTCTATGATAATCAGCTCACAACGGTAGTCAAGTTCACTCACTGTTACAATTATCTCTTAGCATACAATGAATGCCACTCTACTTGACTTAGCTTACAACTTACCAAAAAACCATCACCTTTTGGTTTACATATAAAATAATGTAATCGACTGTCAAGTCTTACATTTTTATTCAATATTCCAACCAATCCCATGATCTTCTCAGATTGTATCGGGCCACCTAGGCATTTATTTCATGCCTTAATTGATTATATCTCTAGCTAAAACTCAGCCTGCAATAACTGCCTTTTACCTTTTCGGTCTTCTGCCAATCAGATGTTTAGAAATTTTCTCGTGTCATGACCTAATTCGTTTGACACTTTGACTTTAGGTCAAACTCAGTCAAACTCAGTCTAAGCTCATACTGTCTCCACTGCACTGAGCTCTCATACCCACCGTGCGGCATGGCGGTGAGCCCACTCAACTCACCCTTGGCCTTTCCCGTGCTACCGCCGAGCTCTCCATGTCTCCTCACGGTGTGGTGGTGATGACCAGGCATACTACAGGTGGTCATATCACACTACCAGACCCTGACCACTGACCTTCCACGGCAAGGCGGTGACCGCTCGCCCAAACCGCTAATGGTCAACCGTGCTACCGCGGAGGCTGCCAGGCTAACTCGCGGTAGAGCAGTGATCGCCTTGGCAGACCGCCAGTGATCAACCGTGCTACCACGGAGGCTGCCAGGCCACCCCATGATAGGGTGGTGACTGCCCTGACAAACCGCCAACGGTCACACCACGGCCACCACAGTGAGCCAGATCACCGCCCACAATGTGGCGGTAGCCGACGTGATAGACAACTAGCTTCCTACCACGACCACCATGATGAGGGAAGGCACCATGCACAGTAAGGCGGTGACCGCCACTCCTCTCATCATGGTACCGCCAAGGCTTAAACAGACCACCGCGGTAAAGCGATAAGGGAAAAAATTATGAATTTTTCGCCAAGTCCTTTCTAAGAGAGGCACAAGACTGGAAGTTGAGACATAATTTCCCAACACAACCTGCATAAAACAAGGTGTCGAACAAAATATAAATATATGTATCAATTAACAAACACACCGTGAGAGGAAGTTACAGTGTAGTAGGGTGCTTGTGAACGAGTGATGCAACCCTATTCCCCTGACCAAGACCTCATACAATAACCAAAACATCAAATAACATTAATTACATTATAAGCAACATCATAAGGCAATAACTAATAATCAACATAACAAACATAATCATAAGCCATAAGATGCACATAATCAAAATTATCCAAACACACTACTAACTCCATAAATCCAACGTAACATAAACATAAATTCATAATGTCATGCAAAACCATCTAGAATGGTGTAACAAAAAACTATATAGTCTCAAAGTGCATATCATAAGATAATAAGTATCAATGCAGAGAAAGCAACATGAAAGACACTACAACAATGCTAGGATTCTACTAAACCTTCACGAGGTCACCCATGGCCTCTCAAGTCAAATTCCCATCCTTTGTCGGTAACCTCAAAAATTGCACCCTGGTGTCCAAACTGGTGGTTATCAACCGTAGCAAATTCTCGATGTGACTTGCCCACATTGCCCATCGTCAGCTTAGAAACAACTGGCCCCTCACTAAAACCTGTAGTATTCCTCTACGGACACTGCCTAGCAATGTGGCCCTATTGGCTACAAGAGAAACAACATACGCCTCAACCAAAACCTTTGTCACCAGGAGGTGCATTAGATTGTTGAATACTACCCCTGCTAGCCACGGGTTGGGTGCTCTATGTAGATTGCTCAAAATGGTTTCTCTTTTTACACCACCATTTTTTATTCTTCTTGGATTGAGAACCGTCATCACCATGATGAGATTGTGAATTCTTATGTTTAAACTTAGAGCATTGTTTTTGTTGATGTTCACACTTGGCGGGTGCTTGATGACTCCTAGACGAGCCAACTGCCTAAGTCTATCCCCCACAAGAACCAAAACCTGATGAAGGTGTACTACCTATTTGAACTCTTGTGTGGCCTCCTAATGCCATTGACAATTTTCCCTCCACTAAACGAGCCTTCTCCATGACCACCTCCATAGTCCTCAACTCAAATACTCACACTCCTCCACTGATGCGGGTATTCAAGCCCCTAATAAAATGATGCATTAGTATCCCCTCATTGCTACTAATCCCATCATATTATTTGAGCTCATAGAATTGACACTTGTACTACTCTACGATCAATGCTATTTGTTTTAGTTTGTGGAACTCATCTGCACAACGTTGTCTCTAGTACTTTGACAAGAAATGTGCTCTAAAATGCTCCATGAATAACTCCCAAGTCACATAACCAATGTCTAAGTCCAGATTTTGCACTTCTAACTACCACCATGTGGATGCAAATCCTTTGAGGTCCATGATGGCACACCTAGTCCTAGTATTACTGCCGTAAGGATGCATAGAAAAAACATGATCTAGATCAATCATCCAAGTTTCAGCTTCCAAACCTCCCCCTGAAGCCATCAAAAGTCGAGGGATGTGCTCTCAAGAGGTCTCTGATGTGGCCTACTACCACCACATCTTGATCCGCAGTAATATCTCTCCTCGGTGATCTCTCTCTCTCCCTAACCACCCATTTCTCTTCTTCCTGCCTAGGACCTAAACGACCAAGCACCTCCTTTAGTAACTAACAAAGATGGGCCCCTTTTGTACCCGGTTGCCCTAGGTTCTAACCACCACTACCCTGCTCATTGTCATGGGAACTCTCAGAAGGTGTACTCTAGTGATCTGCCCTACGGCCACCACCTCGACCTCTACCACGGCCTCATCCTCAACCCCTAGGAATACTCCTACACAATAATAGAAGGGGAACACACGAGTTCCATAATTAAGCACAAGGTTAACGTAATGGACTCAATTGAACCTAGAGTACCCAAAGTTTGATAACCTTGGCTCTGATACCAAGCTGTAACGCCCCGCCACACAAACCCCAAAGGATAACTAAAGACAACAATTTACAACACAATTTTGTTTTTAAAGAACAACTATGCAATGACCAAGAATTAAATAAATATACAATATTATGATAGTTATATAATGACACCTAACTAGTCCCATGGGGTTACATGGTTGCATTACTCATGTTCGTTCCCAACCAATTAACATCGTTATAATTAAATTCCAAGTAATAAAATGATAGCAACATCCACTACTCAAGATAACATAATGATACACATACAACTATATGTAACCCATAGAGATGAAAAGAGTACATACATCATTTATTACAATTCAATTTATAGTTCAATATTACAATTATAGAGCATATTTCCACAGATAAAACACATCAAAGATAAAGTAGTACATTGCACTCCACTTCCCTTATAACAATGGGAAGAGTACATCCATACAAGTATGATACAAAAAAAATTAATAGAATACATAATGAGATCCATCAAAAGGAAATATAGGTCATAACACAAAAACTATCACCAACACTGGAAAGCTCGGGAACCATTTCAACAAGTACATCTTCGCAGCATTGTGATAGTCGGTGGGGAACCCAATGGGTGCATAGCACGTTCCACCCGACCATATGAACCCGAAGGCCCACTCCCCATGCTAGGAGATAACAAAAGGGACCCCAACATAAAAATAGGCAAATGTACAAAGCTGACATGACTCCACAATCCAAAATTCAACAAGACAAATACATAAGAATAATTACTTCTAGAGGCACGAAATAACAAGGGGGAAAATTACAAACATACTGGTTGCTAAGGGTAGTGTGTCATCACATGGCTCGACATGGGCTACCAAATGTGGACATTCATAGGTTACCGGCCCCCATCCTAGGTTACCCCGACAACCTCAACCGATCCCCAACCCTCATTCTTGCACATACAAAACCAACTTAACTTTCTTGAGTACTAGGTAGTTGATTGTCCATTCTAGGCCTTCTTGTCTCATCCCAAGCATATACAAGCGCTTGAGCCATGAGAGAGAAATCCATTATCTTTTGTTAGTGTGTTTACTACCCACCCCCTAACTATTTATCAGGTTATCACTTGATTAGCTCAACTTCCACACTAGTTACCCAAGAGACCACTTAGGGTTCCAGCCCCCATGGGAAGGCACACTCCCTACTAGCAACAATACCTCAAAATAAAAAATTCAAGAACAGGGGTGTACCATAACACTCATAAAACAAAGACATGAAAAGTACAACCACATGTGAGGGATGTACCTTCTCGCACACATTCCATAACACAATATTGCAAAGGAATGTGATAACGCCCACATAAACTCAACCAACAACAATAATTGTGGCATCAAACCAACATATAAATCATCAAGAAATAAATACTCCCCTCTCCTTTGGAAGACAATTAAAACAATTTACCCAAGAACTCAAACATAAATATGAGAAGACGACAACATCATATGGGCTCCTAATAGATTCCAACACGAATTTGATAAACAGATTCTCCTCAAATCAAATCAACATAAAAGGAAAGACACATCAACTTGAAATCATCAAGAATCAGGTTTAAAATAAAAGAACAAATACCTTCAATCTATTAACCTTTAAGGATAATAAATAATCAATTACATTTTATTAAATCAATCATTACGAAGTCGTTTATAATTAATCAAATGGAAAAATTTATAAACAACACAATAATTATATTATCTCAATTAAATTTTCTTTTTATTTATAATCATAGTACATATCACTTATCTAAGCCTTTAACTCACTAAAACAATTCAAAGTGATAAATCATAGGAAACATGTTGATAAAAAATTACATTCTTATATTTTCATTCAAGAAGAGAGATCATTTAAATTAATTGAAGAAGATTATATAAACATATATATATATATACTGGCTGCCAAAAATGCTACAGACACATCAAATGATCATAAGAACAAGACATCATTTAATTGAAAGAGGGGTTCGATATCTAGCAAACACGGCTTAACATGTGAGTTTCGATTTTTAGTCCAATAAAGATTTAATCAACATCTAATATAAATATTAACAGCCCTAGTAAGTAATCGATATGCAAACACAATATCAAATACATCTTACATCTTAAACAAAAGAATAAAATTGAGAAGATGACTGGCTGCCTAATGAACACGTAAGATACAAACTCCATACTTAGCAACTTCCTCAGATTCTACAGGTGGTAAATAGAATCTCCAATCACTCCTCAGTCTATCAATTATCAATATAATTTACATTCAATGGAAGTGAGGTATCGATTGCCAAAAATAAACTAAGATATAAGGTCTTCTAAATCAACTCGCATTAAATAGTGTCGATTATAGCTACTATGCAAAGGATGGAAACCACAACACAGAGCATCAAATTTAACTACCTAAATACAATCAGAATCATATAGTATTAAAGGTATGTGATTGGAAATGAAATCACAAATTGTAAAATAAGATCGCCCTACACAACACTAAAATAATATACATACTTAAATAAAAATGCATCACTACCAAAGGAAAAATCTAGCTAAAATCACGTGAGTAATTGATACCAAGAACTACCAGCTACCATGCACAAGTAGCGAAAAGGAACAAACAAGATACTACTTCCCTAGGCGCATAAACACAACCTAACAAAATAAAGGCCATCACTAGGTATTGAATCTCTATTGAATACATGAGACTGCTCTGGTAGTAGGACGTGCTTTTGCAGAGACCAAAAATTTCCTATCTTTATGAAGGCTTAAATAATTTGTGAACTCGCTTTCTACTTGGACATTATAGAGCTAACGGTGAAAGAAAGTGAATGTTGGCACGAATTGACAAGGTGGGTGCTTTAATTTATCAAGAATGAGTGTGCCTGAAGTCCATGGAATGGGTGATGAAAGATAAATGAATTAAAAAGAACTATAAGGAACTATAAGTAAATACAATTTGGTGGCAAGGGATTGGCTGAAGCCCCAATTCGACCCAACACTGGGTGGGGGCGTTACATTCTAAATAAATTAGAGAAATTCACAATATCATTATCAATGATTTTTTTTGTATACATGCAATACGGTTTCATAGATACCAACAAGAATCGTCCAACTTCAGATAAGACAATCAGTGGGCTACCATAGAAAAATTGATAGACTTCATGCGCCATCAGAGTATTTATCAATTTAAGAAGAAAATTGAAACCCCTCCCCAAACAACATAAATTCAAGCACACTGATAAACAAGATATGCGAACCAATTGACAAAATGCCTCAAACAAAAATCAAATCCCTTAAACCTTTTAAACCAAATAAATCAGCATTATAAATATAGTCATATTATTGTTAGACAGAGAATTCGAATACAATGTTGAATAACATCAATTCCATTAATCGAGTACAGGAAACAAAGCACGATGAAGGCTAACCTGGAATCCTTCGCTTCGCAGAGGGAGATGACAAGCTAAACGATCTCCTTTGCAAATCCAAATTTGTTCACCCAAAATAACTTCCCCAAATTCTTCTAACTGTATTATTTTATTTTTTTAACAAAGAACTGTTGGAGAGGAGAATTGTTTTCTTTTTCAAAAAATGAAATACTAACCCCCCAAAAATCTGAAAAGAAAGCATTATAAAACTAGAGAAGCATTTTCAAGAACCACCCTCACTAAAAATAACAAGCTTCCCATATTTCCTTTCAAAGATCTAAAATCAAAGCATTAATCAAAATTTAAAACTAAAAACAACACCTTGCACCCACTTTCTCTAGTTCAAAGCTTTGCATGTAATTGCATGCGAAACTTTCCTCAATTAACATTATCACTTAAATTTTCATTTAGAATAATGCCAAAATAATAATTAAATAAACAACATTACTATCTAGTTATCAATTTAAAATTTAACTATATTATAATTGAAATATTATTGTATCTTACAATTTAAAAATATTAATATCAACAACTAAAAATACTATATTCATTTAAATCAACAAAACATTTAAATTTGCACACTAACATAATATTTAATTAAATACTTAACACTTTCACATAATCGCTTTAATAATTAAATCTAATACTTTAATTAAATTAATCACAACAATAATAACCATCGTTAAATCAAACCAACCAATTAATGACATTTTAATAGACTTAATCAAAGCAACACTAAACTGATTAAACGACATTATAAATTAACAACTATATTAAATGGTTAGACAACATTAATAATATCATTAAAAATAATCAACATGCCAACACAAATAAACACTTACACAGTTGACCCAAAGACCAAAGTGGAGAGGCATTACACCCGTCATGTTACTGTTATTCTCATGATACTTTTTTGTGTGTGGTTGATACCATTTGGATATTGTTTATGTTTGATGCATACTTGAGATTGTGTTGGTGACGGTTTCACCGTGTTGTTTTGTTGGTTGACAGTTCTACTTATTGGACTTGGTTGTTTATGACACTGCTACTATTGCTTATTATATGTGGACATATTTGTTTGATGCTATGCTTATGTAGTTGTTTACTGATTTTTTAGTGATGATGTTGTTTAGAATATGGTTATTGTTTGTAGTTCAGGTGAGAGGGACGATGTTGCATCACTCATCCTTGAGCGCTCTGCTACACTTCAATTCTTTCTCACATTGTATTTGGCATTGAATATATATATGGTGTCTCGACACTTGCTTTTATGTAGGTCTGCAGGTACCGGGCACCGACTCCACCTGCACTGTTGGGTCTGACCATGCCCAACATACCTAATGGATATTATGTGGTTTAGGGAGTTGACAAGAAAGTATCCCCATCCATGTTTGTCTTCCCGTTGTTATTTGACGATGATGTATGTCAGTACCCCATTCTGTTATGATATTGTTTTTTTTCATGTCGTTCGTTTTAAGTGTTAAATTAGTAATGTGTTAATTGTGTGGTTTTGTAACATTATCTTTATTGTTTAATTAGTTGATTTAATTTAATGAGGTTTATGATTGTTGTAATTAATTTAATTAAAGTATTAAATTTAATTGTTAAAGTGGTTTTTGCGATGGTGCTAAGTATTTAATTAAATATTAAATTAGTTTATAAATGTAAATGCTTTGTTGATTTAAATGGATATTGTATTATTATTTTGTCAATATTAAATATTTTAGTTGAAGATGGAATAATATTTTTATTGCAATATTGTTAATTTTTAAATTAGCGTTTAGATAACACTATTTATTTATTTATTATTAGGTATTTAAGCGAAAAGAAAATTTAAGTGATATTGTCTAATTCGAAAAGTCAGTGGACAACTTTCTAATTCTTGTGTTCTCAAGATTTTATATCCGATTTTTTTTTGAAAAATGGGGATAATTTTCTTTAATGGCCATTGGGGCTGACAGAATGGGTCTCTGCAAAAAAAATCTTCTGTCATTCAAAAAAAAAAAAAAAGCTTTGCTCTATAAAATTCTTTTCTATAAAAATTGATATTGTAGAAGTGGATTTTGGAAATTCATGGACGAACAAAGCTTGATTGGAAACGCTTGATTTAGAATTATGTCTCCGATAGTTTAACAAGCAAATGACTCTAGGTAGCATCGAAGAATTTTATTATTCTCTGTCAAAAAAACAAAAATGTAATCGAATTGTTTGTGTAAAGGATGTTAATATCATTGTGAAATTAAATTCATTTTGAACCGTTCAAATTGTGGATTCGTCTGTTTTATTTTGATTTTGAGTGTCATCTGCATTCTATCTTTCCCCATCGTTTGTATTGATCATTTCCTCGTTCGTTGTATTTAAATTTGAATTGTATGTTCTGGCTGACAAATTGCCTGAAAACATTGGTATTCCTGAATGCCTACCTTTTTTTTTCCCAAACTTCGATCCCTTCATTTGGTATGCTGGGTTTTATATTTTCGTATACTTGTTGATGCTATTTCCTTATACCACCATAAAAGTCCGCTGAGCCAACTCTTGGTCACCGTACGTCTTTCGTTTCCCCTCTGCGTGTTATGTTTCAGTTTCTTCTGGTTTTTATTCTGTGACTCTGTTGGTTTGCCTGGCTGTGCCTTGAGATTACTCATCTCTGATGGCATCAAATTTTGTGTTGCTCCTTTAGATCTAATGGAATTTTTAATGTTTCATTGTTGCATTCGTCTGTTTGTGTAATGGTGAGTGGAATAGTTATTTGAGTCTGGTGCGGCTGGGAAAATTCCCTTGAGGGCATTTTTTTTAGGTATTTACATGTCAATGTTGTAAACAGTAGTATGATTTTTTTTTGAAATGGTCGATTACTTTCAGCCTTCTTGAACTTTAATATATGCAAATAGAGATTTATATGGGTTGCGCAGTTTCCTGGATATGGTAGATTTGTTGTTTGAGAACAACAGTATATTTTATGAAAATTTATTTATATTAATAGCTATATATAACTTTATATATAGATAGATGTATATATCTAAGTATGTTTATTGTGTTTTATGGAATGAACTTAGTGGATAAATGTTATTATTATGTTGTTTCAATCTTATAATTTTAATATTATTATATATCCATCAGAATGTTGTCATCATATGACTTAGATTAAAAGAAAAGCTAAAATTTGTGAGTACAGATTAGAAATACAACTATTGTGAATTAAAAACTCTGAAATTAGAATTAGTGTACATGATTATATATTTAATATCAATGTGTTTTATTCCAAGATGTGATAGAGGAATAATGGCTATTTTAAAATTGTTGATTTAAAACATAACAGTGATATTAAAATAATGGAATTATTATTTTATAGTCAATAGGATTATTTAAAAGAATACATGAAATGATAAATGAAATAGTGAACAATTACTACCCATGCATTCTTTCAATTAATTTGATATATATATATGAATTTATGTTTAAAATAATGTCAATTATATAATCGTAGATTTAAAACATAATTATTGATTTTGGAATAATGTAATCGTTAGTTTGAAATCAAGATGATTTTTGAAAAGAAAATGTGAATTGATACTAGTACTTGTGTTCTTCTAGTATTCTTGCATTCGTTCAAGTAAGTTAGAAGTATAAATTGAGTGGTTTCTCTATTTAAGTAGTGTAATTTTATTTATGCTTTGAGATTAATTGATATTCTTGGTCAATTATTTTAATTAGAAAATGTGACTCTTTAAATGTATTTAATTGATGAATGAAATTTTTATGTTGATGTTATATTTACTCAAAAGAAGATGATGTTTTGTTTATGTTTTGGGTTGGTTTATTTTGCGTTGACTTTGAGTCACGAGAACCCAAGCCTTATTACTCGTTCTTGGGTAGATGTTTTAGTTACTTCCGGAGGCTAGGGAACTTGTTTCGTTTGGGCACTATGTTGTTTCAGTGCATCTGTGACTCAAGTAGTTTCTATTGTTGGGTGGTACCTCCCTTGTTCTTTTTTTTTGTTACGGTTTGTGTTTATGAAATGGAACATGCCTTTTGTGTTGTGTGTAATGAACACCTTTGATTTTTATGTGAGATGAGGTACACCCCTTGCTTGAATTTGGTTTTGGGTAACCATAGGGAGAGTGGCTCTTCATGGGGGTCAGCGCACAAAGGGGCTATTAGGATAACCCATAGAAGAGTTTCCTAAACAAGTGATAATCTAATTAATGAACTAGTGGGCTTGGATAGTTAAATACTAAACAAGATTATTTATGTGTCGCACCCATGTTGTTAGTGTTTCCTTAGGCTAAGGATGGGATAAGAAGACCTGGTTGGTAAAATCATTGCCCTGTCCTCATGAAAGGTAAGTGATTTTGCATGAGTCACCCTATGGAGCGATGCCTTGAGATAGACAGTCGAGATAACCATAGATGGAGGCAGCACCTTGTGATAGGTTGTCTAGATAATCCATGTAAGGCCATGTGATGACACTCTCCTATTGTACCTGTATATCTTCCCTTGCTTTGATTGCCTCTGGGAGTGTTGATGCTTTCGTTTAACATTGTTATGTGTTGGGTTGTGTTATCCTTGTCTGTTTGACCTTGTTTGGATGTGGGTCCTTTCTTGTCATCTCTTAGAATGAGGGTGGGACTTCGGGTCAAAAAGGTTGGGTGGAACATGCTATGCACCCCATTGGGTTCCCAGGTTGTGTTCGTGATGCGGAAGCGGATGTAGAGTTTTCAGAGCTTCACTTGGTTGAAGAATTTTCTACGCTTTGTACTTAATTCTTCATTAATGTATTATTCTTGTACTTGAAGTACTCTTCTCGTTGATATAAGGGAAGCATTATGTAATGTATTATTGTATCCATGATGTGTTGTATCTGTGGAAATATGTTCCACAATTGTGATATTGAACTATGAATTGAAATGTAATAAAATTATGTATATATATTTTTCATCTCTATTGGTCATGGATGGTGGTATGTTATCATTATGTTATCTTGTGAATGTATGCTTCTATTGTTTATTTACTTGTCATTTAGTTTATAATGATGTTATTGGTTGGGAATGTTTACAAGTAATGCAACTATGTGCAGTTGTTTCTTACTCCTAAGTATGAAAAACTAACCAAGAATGTAAGGTAAAGAACAGAAGACCGCCTCAATTATTAGTCTAAGTAAAGCACAAAAGAGAGATAAAGATGAAAGTGATTATACCTTTTATGCCGATCTCCTTGGTTGGCCCTTGACTGAAATTTGATTGTGTGCTTCTTTGATGGAAATGTGATGGAAAATGGATGGAAGATGATTCAAATGCAAGATGAGGGTGGATAGGTGATAAGTAAACAAAATGGGTGCAAGCTCTTGAATGAAAAATGTGCTTAATGGGGGCTTTAATGGCTTAAGATCATAAGTTTGTTACTAAATGCATGAGGTCCCTTAAAGCATGTAAGAGGGGGGTATTTATAGAGGAATTTGAATTCTCTAGATAACTCAACGGTCAAGATTGAGCCACCATGGCCAAGATGGAGGGCTATGGTGAGTTGAGGACGCATGAGCCCTCAAATCTTGCCATGTGGCAAATGAAGTGTCACAAGGACACATGAGGTGGAAGATGACATGAGATGGAGGTGCTTGCAAGTACCTTGGCATGTGATTGATGTGACCTCTCAATGATCACATGGGGAAGGGGAAAGCTTTGGGAGAATAAAAGTGAATTTTAAATTCACAATGATTGGGAGTATCCTAAGGATAAGACAAGGTTCCAAAAAGGGTAAGCTGAGAAGTCCCTTGGATAAGACAAGGTGCTTATGGAGGAGGCTAAAAAGTTCCTTGTGGATAAAATAAGGCCCTTATAATAGAAGGTTCTTGGCCTTCATGTGACTTGATGTGACCTTTCAATGATCACATGGGAAAGAGGAGATTCCTTGGAGGAGTAAGTACAAATGAATTTTAAATTCACATGGGGAAGACAAAAAGGAATTAAAAATTCCTTGGGGAATGAGAGAGTTGACCAAAGGGGGATTGATTAGACTGAATAATCACTGATTAGAAGACAGTTAGTGGCTAACAAATATTAAGAGCCAACTTGCAAAAGTTGGAGGATGTGACATGTGAGGAATTAAATAAATGTCATATTTATTTAATTCATTTGATGAAAAGGAGAGTAAAGGGGGTAAGGTATTTAATCATTAACTAAATACCTTAGGGATTGAAGAGGGATTAAGGGTATTAATTAGATAATAGAAATATTACCTAATTAACGTGAATAAGAGGATGTTTAGATGAAAAGGGATAAATTTAGACAAATGTAAGTGTCCAAATTTGGATGTCTACATTTTTCCCCTTTTTAAGATGGTGTTATGAAGTAGCATTATTTCAAAGAATGTTAAAACATAGAACCCGAAAGAATATGGTTAGATTGGGAAAGATGCCCCAATCATCAAAAGAGTGAATGGGAAGAAAGATGATGGGGGTGAAGATGAAGATTAGGGATTGAGGATGCCCCCTCGAGAGGATATGTGGGTTTAAGTGAACACGGGTGTGCTCTCAAAATGGATGATACAATGAAAGAGGAGATGAGGAAGATGATGCAAAGTGATGGGTAAGAGAGGATGAGAAGCAATAGGCGATTGGGGAGCACAAATAAATTCCATGAAAAATATGATGTTGCCCCAATCAAGCTACAAGCTAGGATGGACTGATGGTCGATGGAGTTTTGTTGATAACGGAAGGATACATCCCAAAAAAACACAAGGATAGGGAAGAATACATCCTGATGAGAGTTTTGTTGATGAGGGAAGGATACATCTCATCGATGATGATGATGATAGTGTTGTTGACAAGGGAAAGAGACATCCCAAAACAACACAAAAGGATAGGGAAAGATACATCTCGATGATGACGACGACGATGATGATGATGATGATCGGGTCAAGGCTTGTAGCAAGGTTGTGAACATGACCAAGGATGTGATTAGATAATTTTTGCTATATTGAATGGAGTAGGATTGGATAGAGATGTGAGATGGTTAAAATGAATGAAGATGATGGAGGTAAAGATGCAATGTAATGCAATTTTCCATTTTCGGAGCATTAATTTTTGCTATAGCATAAGACACCAAATACCATGGTATGTAGAACCAAGGTAGATTAGTGTCGACTGCATACACAAACACAACAAACAAGAACGTTATCCCAACACCCCAAAGTTATGATGACTTTGGTCGGGCCAGGTATTGGGATAGCCACAAGCACATAAGGATGTCCTTGTATAACACAAGACCTCAGGGGTCTTGGTGGGTACTACGTGGGTCAACCAAGAAGACAAAAAACAAAAGAAAAAATAAGATATGCCCCTATGTTAACTAGTCAAAACACACCATAATATGATAGAGGCTGGTGGCCTTGACAAGTGATGATAGGGAGCTCAAATAATAAACAAAATTTCAAAAGCATCAAAAGATCACAATCAAATTTCAAACGTCCTTTTTCATAGGATCAAGATGATGGATGGGGTTGATGTGGTCTATTTGGAAGGATACATCATGTTGAGACAAAATATGGAGGATATATTGGTTGATCGACATGACACGGGATATCTGAAACCGGTTGGATCTCATGAGACTAATGACCTTTGTTTGTAAGCACCAACTAGGATAGGGGCATACTTGATGACACGACAGGATGACAAAATGACAAAACACAAGACAACAAAAACCTAAAGACCTAGGGGCTTGAGGGTTGATCAAAGATCAACCTTGCCTACATGAAAGTGCAGAGCCCTCGTAGTTTGATAAAAGACTGCACAGATAAAGCAGAAAGAGGATGATGGAGACCCTGATGGATGACAAAGACCAGATAGAAAAATTCCCTGGGGGTGGGTCAAACGATCGACCTTCCCTACGTGAAAGCACAGGGGTGACATAGTTCGACACAAGGCCAAAAATAGATGATGGAAGATGACAAGACAAACAACATATAGAACCCCGGGGTCAGATCAAATGATCGACCTTGCCTACGTGAAAGCACAGGGGCAACGTAGTCCGACGCAAGACCAACGATAGACAATGTACAGGGGATGATGAGATGACCATGATGAGCTAGGATAGGCCGAGCGGATGGGATGGTTGATATTATGTGAAGCTAAGGGATGGGATAGTGAGAAGATGAGATGATGGATAAATGAGTGATGAAAAGTGATGAGATAGTAATAAGATGTGAGGAATAGATAGGAATGATGATAGTGATTTGAACGACATTGGATGGCGTGGGAGTAGCCTATAGCTAGATACCAATGACAAGGGATTATGAGATGGAAGGAAAATAGAGGTAAATGGATGGAAGGATAAAGATGGGGAGATAGAAAGATGCTAGGATAGGTGGATAGAGGGCTAAGGAGTTGGAAAGATGGATAGGAAGATAAGGATTTGGTGATGGGCGGGATGTTTAGATAGAGGGATGGGTGGGTAAGGTTGAACGGAAATAAAAGGATGAGTGGATGAGAGTATAGGAAGATAAGGATTTGGAGATGGGTGGGATGTTTAGATAGAGGGATCATTGGTGGGTAAGGATAAAAGGATGGAAAAGGATGAGTGGATGAGAGTATAGGAAGATAAGGATTTGGTTGATGGAATGGATTATTGGATGGATAAATGGATGGGGAGATAAGGATGGGAAGGATGGGGAGATGGGAATGATTACTTGGAGGGACGAATGGATGATATCTCCAAGGAATTTATCACAACTAAGGAGATTCCCCCACTTTGGATGTGTCATGTGTGACGAGGCAAGAGGGATGAAGGATGGGTAGACACTAGATAGATGTGGATAGGATGTATGGATAAGGAAAGTGGATGGAGATGATAAGGGATATGATGAGGTATGGATGAGGGGAATGTATGCCAAGAGGTGTCCAAAGCATGTATATATGTTTTCCCCTATCTAGGTCAATATCACCAGGAAGATGGAGGGGTTGGATACAAATGGGATATGATGGGTAGGATGTGGAAGATAGGTAGATGTAGGCGATGGAGGAAGGGAATGCATAGGTGGAAGTTGCCCCCAATTGTGGAAGTAAATTGGATGGGGGATTTACGCATGACGCCTATTTTTTAGGTTTTTATCATGGTACTTATCCAAGGCGCCTTTTTTCCAACTTTTCACCATTGGATGAATTATTTTCTCTTTACTATTTTCTTTTTTTCATTATTTTTCTCTGTTTTGATTTTTGTCTTTTTCTGATCTTTTGGAACTGTTCGGATGGAAATACGAATGGATATGGATTCAAAAGACATATGATAAATCAGATGGATGGAGGACACAAGCATCAAGTTCCATATGAGGTAAAAAGAGACCAATTTTGGTACAACCTTATTAGAATGGATGGATTATGCAAGAGGATGGATTAAAGGGGTTTGATGGGGGAGATATAGGGGATAATGGATGGGATGTTGGAAAGTGTATGGATGGAATGATGGAGTAGATATGTGATGGGGGAATGTGTTCAAGACCAATAGTGGCACATGTGGTGGATGTGAAATGATAGAGGGTTGAGGGATGCAGAATGTGGCGATAATTGAGGCATTGGGATAGTGAATTTTGGACATAAGGACCCAAAATAGATTTAGGAGATGGAGGATGTGAATGATTAGTTTTGGGATTAACAACTTTGGATGTTGGTAGGGATTTTTGATTTGTCGTAATGGAATCTTTATTCTTGGGAATCCACATGGTTTTGATTTTTTCTTTAGTGGGCCTTCGTGGCTGTTTGGATTGATTTGGATTTGGGACTTGATTTTTCTTTTCTTCAACATGGAAATTTGGATTTATACATTTTTTATTTGGCATCCAAAATGATTTTAGTAGCAATGTGATGGGTATGGGGAGATGGATGGCGTGGAGAGGATGTGGATGGAGTGATAGAAGTAGGCTTTTGATGAGGATGTGTGGATGGAGGATGCGAGATAGCATGCATGGAGAGGTGCCTTTGTTGATCTTGATTAGGAGTTATGAAGTTATAATTTTTATGTTGTGTACTAGGGATAGGTGATGGATGGATGAGATGGAGGAGGTGAATTTGAGATATAAGGACCTAAAATAGACTGTGTATATGGAGGATGTATGAAGGTTGGTGGAGGGACATAAGGACCCAAAATGGATTTAGAGGATGAAGGAGGAAGATGGATGACTTTTTTGAGGGAATATGATGGAGGAGTGGCGACAAACAATCTGGTGGATCGGTGAGAGGTACCTCTTGTGCCTTTAGAAGAGGATCATTTAGGATGTGCGGAGGTTGTACCAACATCTTTGGAGTGCGAGTCTTGGGAGATATATCCAAGACCGTGTGTGCCTAGATGTTCTTTGACTTGGATGGGCTCTAAAGTACCTTGCTCATGAAGGCCTAAAAATTTTCCTTGATAGTTCATGTTCTTGAGCATGTGGTCTATGGTAGGATGCTTATTCTTTTGGAGGCATGATGTGAGTGCATTAGTAGCTGGAGGAGGAAGGGTGGTGCATATACTTTGATTTTTTTCTGCAAAAATACCACCATGGATGAGTGTAATGTTACCGAGGTGATATAAAAGTGTTGTTGTGATGGTAGGGCTAGGCAATGATGGAGGATCGTGTGATGGAGATGAGGGGATAGCAGAATCCTGATCAGGAGGAATGAGTGATAAGGGATTAGGAGAGGGATGAGATAGGATGACAGGATCCAGATTTATGGCAGTGGGGGATAAAGGTGCATGAGATGGGGTGATTGGATCTTGGGTGCAAAGGGGATCATGGGTTGGAGCAGATGAGTTATTGTGATCTTGAGATGGAGTAGATAGGATGGTAGGATCAGGATTTGATTGAGGAAAGGAATCGTGAAATGGGATGGATGGGGGACTATGATCTTGGGATGGAGTGGATGGGATGGAAGGATTTGGATTTGGAGGAGGGGATATGCTTTTATTCTTTGGATCAAGCTCTTGGCATGAATCATCTTGGAAGGAGGAGCATTGGGGGGACTCCTCAAGTGGGGAAGATGGGAGGATGGAGGATTCATGAAGTTCATGGGATTGAAATTTGGTAATATTAGGAGTAGGAGGAGTGGATTAGATATCTCCAAGGGATTGGGTGGATCTAGCAGTAGAATATGAGGATTCAATGGATTTGATGGGTTTGATAGGCTCAATCATTTGGATGTTTTTAGGAATGGTAATGGGAGTGATAGGTGTAGGATGGAGGAGGGCGTTATCACTAGTTATTGTACATGATAGAGTGGGAGGGCATGGTGTCTCTTTTGTCATGATTCCTTGGCTGACATTTGGAAGGGATATCGTATTAGGTAGGGTGATGGGAATGGATGGAGGATTAGAGATGGATGGAGGACTAGGATTAGGGATTGGTGGATTAGGATTAGACATGGGGATGGGATTGGATGGAGGACTATGAGTGGTTGGAGAACTAGGATTAGGGATTGGTGAATTAAGATTAGATGAGTGAATGGGACTATATGGAGGACTAGGAGTGGTTGGAGGACTAGTATTAGGGATTGGTGAATTAGGATTAGATGAGTGAATGGGACTAGATGGAGGACTAGGGGGAGATGAAGGATTAGGGTTAGGGATTGGAGGATTATATGAGTGGATGGGTGGATTAGGATTAGGATTAGAAGAATGAAAGGGACTAGATGGAGGACTAGGATTGGTTGGAGGACTAGGTAGGTTATGATTAGATGGAGGACTAGGATATAATGTGGTGAAAGGGGGAGTGATGTAGGAGGATACAGATGCTGGATTAGGTTGGGAAGATTGGGATGGTGAGTAATAGTAGGAAGATGTGGATGATGGATTAGGATGGGGAGATGTGGGTGGTAGATTCTCATAGGAGGAAATAGATGGAGGATTAGGATAGAAATATGTGGAGGTTGGATTAAGGTAGGGATATCAGGATGGTGGATTGTTATAGGAAGGTGTGGATGTTGGATTAGAATGGGAAGTTTGAGGTGGGGGAGTACCATAGGAGGACATGGATGATGGATTGGCATAGGAGGATATGGGTACTGGACGAGGATAGGAAGATTGAGATGGTGGATTAGGATAAGAGGAATATTGGGGTGGTGGATTATGATAGGAAGGCACGGGTGTTGGATTAGGTTGGGAAGAGTGGGATGGGGGATTAAGGTAGAGATATTGGGATTGTTGATGGTGGTAAGGATAGGAGTATGGTGATGGTGGATTACTATAGGAGGATGTGGATGTTGGATAGGATAGAGGTGGAGAGGGAGGACATGATGAATATGTAGATGGTGAGGATGTTGGATATCCCTTGTCAGGGGTAGCATAAGGATTGTTAGTAGATACAGATGAAGGCATGGTGGGATAGTTTAGAGGAGTAGTTGGATTTTGGGAGGTGATTGGAGAGATATTGCTAGCAATAATAGCATCAAGGGGATCTATATTACACTCTTTGTGATCGACAAGACTTTATTTATCGTCATCAACGTAGTTAGGATTCCTCTTGACTACTATTATGGGTCGTGCAAAAGAGGGATAAGAATTCATGATGGAGACATATTAGAAGGAAAAAATGAATGATGGAAAGATAAATGGGATGGATTGGAAGCTCAGATGGGGATTAGATGAAACCTCAGATTTGGGAGACATGATCAGATGATATGATAGGATTGATTGTAAACCAAGTTTAGGGGTTTTAACTAGAGGATGTAAGGTGTTGACAATCAGATTTTTACCAGATTTGGCAGTTTTCAAAATTTGTCAAATTTTTCCATTTTAAGAAACTTCATAGGCTTACCTTTGAGAATCCAATTTTTCCCCCAAAACTAAGGTAGGATGAATTTATAGCTAATATCTCAAATCTAAGACATGTATTTTGAGTTATTAATGAAAATGATTTTTTTTAAATTGGAAAAAATCACTAAATTGCGATTTTGAGGGTCAAGGGAAAGTTTGAGGCCCCAAAAAATGTGCCGAAACGAGGTCTAACTGACTAAAGGTCGGTTGGGAATCCACATGCCACCTCATAATTCAACCACCCATAAAATTTCATCCCAATCGGACACCCGAGTCAAAAGTTATGGCATCAAGAAGTTTTTGCATAAAAATCAAAACCCTCAAAACAAAGTCTAGATGATTGGGATGGATGATTTGATGATAGATATAGAATCTAATGATGTTCTAAGAAGCACCTATGTGGTTTTGTCGATGAAACAGTGACTTTCTAAAAATGTTGATGGATGCCTAGAACGAGGAAACGACCACTCGGAATAGGCAAACGGATGCCAAAACGGGGGAACAGAGGCTCGAAATGGTAGGATGAATACTTGGATTGAACAAACGGGTGGTTAGGATGTGGATATTGAGAAATCACATGTTTTGGGTGTGGTCGCCCTTGCTAGGGCCTGGTTGCCCCTCTGGTGAAAAATGGTTGATTATGGTGCAAAGGAGTGTGGGTGCCCGGACGTGGCCACCCATCTAGTAAAAAATGGTTGATTCTAGTGTCGAGGGGCACGTGTGCTCGGGTGTGGTCACCCCTCTGGTGAAAAATGGTTGATTCTAGTGCCGCGTGGTGCATGTGCCCGGGTGCAGCCGCCCCTCTAGTGAAAAATGGTTGATTCTGGTGCCAAGGGGCGCGTGTGCCTGAGCATGGCCACCCCTCCGATGAAAATGGTTGATTCTGGTGTCGAGGGGCACGTGTGCCCAGGCGTGGCCACCCCTCTAGTGAAAAATGGTTGATTCCGGTGCCAAGGGGAGTGTGTGCTAGGGTGTGGCCACCTCTGCTAGGGCGTGGTCTCCCCTGCTAGGGTTTGGTCACCTCTATTAGGGCGTGGTCGCCCCTATGGTTTTTGAACTTGTCCAAATCAAGAACAAGACCAAACAAGTATGATGGATGGTGAAATAGAGTTGCTAAATGATGAAATAGGTTCCCTGAATGGAAAAATAGATTCACTGAACGATGAACGGCTTCCCAGAATGGGTGAACAGTTGGTTAGAAAGGTGAAATGTTGCTCAGAACAGGAAAATAGATATCTAGAATTAGCAGACAGAAAGTCGGGATGGGTAAATGGGTACCTCAGATAAGGGAACAACACTTAAAACGGGAAAACAGTTTGTCAGAATGGGTGAACGGCTTCCCGGAATGCGTGAACAACTAGTCAAAAAGGGGAAATGATGCTCGAAACAAGAAAATGGATATTCGGAATGGACAGATGGATGGTCGGAATGGATGTTGGAAATAGGGGAACAAACTGATGAAATGACAGAGGGGATACTGAGAAATGACCAGTTTTGGGCGTGGTCGCCCCTCGAGTGAAAAAAGTGGTTAGAAATGGTTGATTCTGGTGCAGAGGCACATGTATTCCAAGGCGTGGCCACCCCTACTAGGGCGTGGTCGCCCCTATTGACAAACCTAAACTTGACTTATGTGAAAAAAGGCTAAGACAAAGGATTGAAAACACTTAAAACAACAATCAAAATGGCAAGACTGACTTGATTTGTAAGATATGCACTAATTTTACATAGAAAAGATAGTTCATGCAACACAATCCTAAGATTAGTAAGAAGAGTATGGCCAACAGAGTTCTCTAACTAGGCTAAACAAGGCGATCTAGGGAGTCCTCGATATACGCTCGATACATGAGGCCCAAACTTTGAACACTAGTCTGTCACAAGCATTAGTCGCGAACCCCAACAAGATACTGAAAGGCTCAGACCAAATCTTCACATTTATCTAGCTATCACCCTAGCTTTCACACTCCGTCAATTACGACGCGACTGGATTGGGGTATAGCTTTTGCCTCCCCCCTTTTTATACCCCGTTGGTACACGTGGTTGGGATTGTCCCTTGGGGTGATGAAATCCCCAAGCAAGTCCCACTAAAAAGAAGATGTTAATTGTTTTCAACTACTCTCTAGACTCACACGAAGTGCAAAGGGAAAGCTTGAATGATTTCCACCCTCTTGGGTAACACAAAGAACTAAGTAAGCTATGATTTCTCTTCACCCAGGATTGCCAAATGGCGGAAAGGGATCAGATACGTCGATAGCTTACTTTTTAGACAATGCAAGCAAATTATTTTACCCCCCCTACTTAGTCTATGTGCCTAATTAGTGTAACAAAAACAAAAACAAACAACTAACTAAAGGTCTTGGTCCTCTCGTCCTACAAGAAACAAGTTAGTAGTTTTTCCATCATTCTTTTCCAATCGTAAATTCCCTACACAAATGTTAGTATAAAACCCTTTTGTTTGGACCTGGCCGCCTCTGCTGGTGAAAATAAAGAGCTTAAACGATGTATCTATTGTAGAGAGGTACATATACCCAGGTGTGGCCACCCTTGCTAGGGCATTGTCACCTCTGCTAGGGCGTGGTCGCCCCTCTGATGAACCACAATGAGCTTCTAGTGTTAGTTATCCATAGATAGGCGTCCCTGCAGGACCTGGTCGCCCCTCTAGTTAGACAATGGGCTAAAATGGTGATGTTACCACTGAAGGGCACATATGGTTGGGTGTGGTCGCCCCTGCTAGGGTGTGGTCACCTCTACTAGGGAATGGTCGGATTTTTGAGTCACCTGAACATGCAAAAACACAAAAAAAAAGAAAAAAATATTGATTTTACCATCGAGGGGCGTGTGTGCCTAGGCATGACCACCTCTACTAGGGCGTGGTCAGCTTTCTGAGTCACTTGAACCTGCAAAAGTGCAAAAAAAAAAATGCAGATGTTACCACTGAGGGGCGTGTGTGCCCAGGCATGGTCTCTCTTGCTAGGGTGTTGTTGCCTCTAGCAGGGCATGGCCACCCTTCTGAGTCACTTGAACCTACAAAAGTGTAAATAACAACAAAATTTAAAAGAAAACAACCCATCTATGCGCCCCACTGGGCATGCCAAAAATGTGTGCAGGTGTTTCTTACTCCTAAATATGCAAAACTAACCAAGAATGCAAGGTAAAGAACACAAGATGACCTCAATTATTAGCCTAAGTAAAGCACAAAAGAGAGATAAAGATGAAAGTGATTATACCTTTTGTGTTGATCTCCTTGGTTGGCCCTTGACTGAAATTTGGTTGTGGGCTTCTTTGATGGCAATGTCATGGAAAATGGATGGAAGATGATTCAAATGCAAGATGAGGGTGGATAGGTGATAAGTAAACAAAATGGGTGCAAGCTCTTGAATGCAAAATATGCTTAATGGAGGCTTGAATGGCTTAAGATCATAAGTTTGTTACTAAATGCATGAGGTCCCTTAAAGCATGTAAGAGGGGGGTATTTATAGAGGAATTTAGATTCTCTAGAGAATTCAATAGTCAGGATTGAGCCACCATGGCCAAGATGGAGGCCTATGGTGAGTTGAGGACTCACAAGCCCTCACATCTTTCCATGTGGCAAATGAAGTGTCACAAGGACACATGAGGTGGAAGATGAAATGTGATGGAGGTGCTTGCAAGTACCTTGGTATGTGACTAATGTGACCTCTCAATGATCACATGGGGAAGGGGAAAGCTTTGGTAGAATAAAAGTGAATTCTAAATTCACAATGATTGGGAGTATCCTAAGGATAAGACAAGGTTCCCAAAAGGGTAAGCTGAGAAGTCCCTTGGATAAGACAAGGTGCTTATGGAGGAGGCTGAAAAGTGCCTTGTGGATAAAACAAGGCCCTTATAATGGAAGGTTTTTGGCCTTCATGTGACATGATGTGACCTTTCAATGATCACATGGGGAAGAGGAGATTCCTTGGAGGAGTAATTAAAAGTGAATTTTAAATTCACATGGGGAAGACAAAAAAGAATTAAAAATTCCTTGGGGAATGAGGGAGTTGACCAAAGGGGGATTGATTAGACTGACTAATCACTGATTAGAAGACACTTAGCGGCTAATGACGATAAAGAGCCAAATTGCCAAATTTGGAGGATGTGACACATCCTAATCAAGGATTAGCCATGTGCACATCCCTAATGATGGGATTAGGAGATAGATTAGGATTAAGGAAAATGATGTGACATGTGAGGAATTAAATAAATGTCATATTTATTTAATTCATTTGATGAAAAGGAGAGTAAAGGGGGTAAGGTATTTAATCATTAACTAAATACCTTAGGGATTAAAGAGGGATTAAGGGTATTAATTAGATAATAGCAATATTACCCAATTAACGCGGATAAGAGGATTATTAGATGAAAAGGGATAAATTTGGACAAATGTAATTGTCCAAATTTGGATGTCTACAACAACCATGTAACCCCATGGGACTAGTGAGGTTTCGTCATGTAATGTTGTATGGTTAATTAGTTTTATGGTCAGTGCATAGAGGATATCTTTTATAAAAAGAAATCATTTCATCTCGAGTTAGTTGGTTGTTATCTTCTGGCATTTGTGTGGTTGGGCATTACAACTTGGTATTAGAGCCAAGGTTATTAACACTGGGTACTCTAGGTTAAGTGAGCCCATTAGGTTAACCTTTTGCATAACTTTGAACTTATGTGTTTCCCCTCTAATGTTGCGCAGGATCATGCCTAGGGGCCGTGGTGGTGGCCGTGGAGCTGGCCACTGCAACTCACCACCTTAGAGTCCCATTAATTTGAACAAGAGGAACACCAGGGTTCCCAAAACAACCCTGCAAGCGGTGGCCAAAATCTAGAATAGCCAGGAATTGGAGGTGTGTAGTTGCAACAATTGTTGGAAGAGGTTCTTGGAAAATTGGGTCCTAGGCAGGAGGAGGATCAACAATGGGTGGTCAGAGAGAGAGAGATCTCTGAGGAGGAATGAAATACCAATAGATCAGGATGTTGTGGTTGGAAGTCAAATGAGAGACCTTCTCAGGGCACGTCCTCCCACATTTGACAATTCTAGTGGAGGATTGGAGGCAGAAACTTGGCTAATTGATTTGGATCAATGCTTTTTCATGCATCCCTATGGAGGAAATACTAGGGCAAGGTGTGCCATTATGTACCTCAGAGGATTTGCATCCACATGGTGGTGACTAGAAGAGTAGAAACTGCATCTTGACATCGGTTCAGTGACTTGGGAATTATTTTCAGAGAGGTTCAGAGCCCATTTCTTATTTGACCACTAGAGACAACACCGTGCAGATGAATTTCATGAGTTGAGATAGCTGGCAATGTTTGTTGAGCAGTAAGAGCGATGTTTCTATGAGCTTAAGTAGTACACCAAGATTGGTAATGATGAGGCTATGCTAGTGCAACATTTTTTCAGGGGCCTGAATGCCTGAATTAGTGGTGGAGTCTGAGTCTTCAAACTGAAGACTATGGAGGTAGTTGTGGAGAAGGGTCGTCTTGTGGAGGAAAATTTAACCATGGCATTAGGAGGCCACATAGGAGTTTAGATTGGTGGTGCACCTGTCTCTAGTTTTGGTTCTTGAGGTGGGTAGTCTCAGGTTGTAGGCCCTTCCAGGGGTCAATCCATGCCCACTAAGGGTGGTCAACAACAATAATATCAATAGTCTCAGTCAAAGCATAAGACTTCTCAATCTTAGCAAGGTGGAAAACCTTAGTCTAGAAATAATCGTAGTTGGCAAAGAGTGCAACGTGACATTTTTGAGCAGTCGACATAGAGTACACAATCTGTAGCTAGCCTGGGAAGCTATCAATAGTCTAATGCTTCGTCGGGTGTTAGAGGTTTCTCCCATGGTATAGGTTGTTTCAATTATGGTCAGTAGGGACATATTGCCAGACAGTGTCCGCGAAGGAGCACTATAGGGTTTAGTTAGAGGTCGGCAGCTTCAGAGCTGGCGGTAGGAGATGCTAGTAGGTCACATAGGGTTTTCGCAATGGTTGACAACCACCAGGTTGATCATTAGGGTATTGTGGTGGAGGCATCACGTGTGTTACAAGTCACTCATATTTCTATACTCTTTGATTCTAGTGCGTCGGATTCATTTATTTCCCCTTCAGTAGTTAAGCGTTGTAGACTAGTGACAGCAAAGCAAGGCATTAATTCATGGATTTAATTGGCCTCTAGGGTGAAGGTGTCAGTAGAATCCCTTGTTCCAAGATGTAGGTTGGAAATTGGGTTGGTTGTGACTTCGGTGGATCTTCGAATTCTTCCCCTTGGTTCCTATGATGTCATTTTGGGGATGGATTGGCTAAGTGCTCACCGAGCGATAATTGACTGTCACTGTAAGTCTATTCATTGTCTAGATGATTCGAAAGGTGAGGTTGATATTGTTGGCATACATAGACCTATCTCCTTACGAATGATTTATGAAATGCAACTAAAGAGATGTTTTTGTGAGGGATGTCGGTTGTTTGCAGTCATGGTCAATGACATGGATATGGAGGAGGGTCAAGAGGTGACTCTATATGATTATCCTCTCCTTAAGAATTTTTCAGATGTGTTTCTGAGCGATATTTTGGGGATGCCACCTAAGTGTGACATTGAATTTAGAATTGATCTTGTACCTAGAGCTCAGCCTATCTCTAAGGCTCCATATGGGATGACGACTCGGGAGCTTCGTTTGTAGTTGGAAAAATTGCTTGCAAAAGGGTTTATCCATCCTAGTATTTCCCCTTGGGGAACACCAGTCATATTTGTGAAAAAGAAGGATGGTTCTCTCTATCTATGTATTGGTTACAAATAGTTGAATAAGGTGACGGTGAAGAATCGCTATCCTTTGTTTAGAATCGATGATTTGTTTGATCATATAAAGGGAGTTGTGGTATTCTCAAAAATTGATCTCAAGTCGGAATACCATCAATTACAGATTACTGAGGAGGATATACATAAAATTATATTTCACACTTGGTACAGGAATTACAAATTCACTGTCATGTCATTCGAGTTGACGAATGCACCTTTAGTTTTCATGAGTTTGATGAATGGCATTTTTCGGACCTACTTGGATTGGTTTATGCTCATGTTTCTCAATGATATCCAGATTTATTAAAAAACCATGGAGGTGCATGAGGAACATTTGAGGTAGGTGTTGTAGTGCTTGAGAGACAATCAATTGTTTGCAACTCTAGCGAAGTGTGAGTTCTATAAGGCAGAAGTGAAATACTTAGGGTACGTTATATCGAGAGAAGGTATCATCGTGGATCCCTCAAAGATCCAAGCCATTATTGATTGGCTTGCACCCACAAATGTTCCTGAGATTCACAATTTTATGGGTTTGGTAGGTTACTATCAGTGGTTTGTTCAAGGCTTCTTGAGGATTGCACATCCCATCACTTCTCTTCAGAGAAAAAGGAAGAAATTTGATTGGTCAGGAAAGTGTCAATCAGATTTTCAAACTCTTAAGGAGAAGCTGACTAGTGCACCTATTCTCACAGTACTTGATCTTAATAGGGACTTTATGGTTTGTACAGATGCCTCCTTCGAGGGGTTGGGTTTATTTTGATGCAAGAAGGTCGTGTGATTGCTTATGAGTAGTGTAAGCTCAAGGATCATGAGATGAATTACCCCACACACGATTTGGAGTTAGCCACCATTGTTCATGATTTGGTGAGGTGGAGGCACTTCTTATTGGGGCATAGTTTTGATTTGCATAGTGATCATCACATTTTGCAGTATATTTTTACGCAACCGAATCTTAATGCTAGATAGAGGAGATGGATGGAGTTTCTTTGCGAATATGATTTTGATGTAAAATACATCCAAGGAAAGGAAAATGTAGTGGTGGACAATCTAAGTCTCCGTCAACATGAGTTATCTTTTGTGACTCTTGATATGGACTTGAGGAGTCAGATACTCACAACACTTCCTTCTGACAGTTGGTTCCAGGAGGTGAAGTCAGAGATTGATTCAGGTAGAGTTTTGGAGGGAAATTTTGTACGTTATACTCTTGAGTTCGATGGAATTTTGTGGTGTTTGGGTTGCATGTATGTACCTCCCATTGAGGGTTTTCATACCCTAATCATGATTGAGGCACATCGGGCTCCCTATTCGGTCATCTAGGAGTTAAGAAGATGTATGCTGATCTTTGTCCGCTATATTTCTGGGCTGGAATGAAGAGAGATATTACAAATCTTGTGGCGATATGTCTATAGTGTCAGAGGGTAAAAGAAAAGCACCATCATCCCGCAGGTCTTTTGCAGCCCCATCTCGTTCTTGAGTGGAAATGGGATATTATATCAGTAGACTTCATTGTTGGCTTGCCTATGTCTTCACGTCGGCACAATGCTATCATGGTTATTGTTGACAGGTTGAACAAGGTGGCACATTTCTCTCCCATTCGATCATCTTATATTGTATCGTTTGTGGCCAAAATTTTCATGGAGGACATTATGAGGCTGCATGAAATCCCACGAAGAATAATTTCTGATAGAGATCCGGTGTTCACTTCTACTTTGTGGACATCTTTGCAGCGTTCCTTAGGAACCCAGTTGAACTTCAGTTCTGCATACCATCCAGAAACATATGGACAAACCGAGAGGGTCAACCAAGTTCGGGAGGACATTCTTTGTATGTACGTCATGGATCAACAGTCCTGTTGGGAAGACTATTTGCATCTGGTTGAGTTTGCATGCAATAACGGTCACCATAGTTTGATCGAGATACCACCATTTCAAGTGTTGTATGGTCGTCTGTGTCAGACCCCTTTGAGTTGGGACCGTCTCGAGGACATAGTTCTTCTTGGTCTAGAGATTCTACAAGATATGAAACAACAAGTTGCTCGCATCACAAACCACCAGGTAGCGGCTCAGGATAGGAAGAAGACGTGTGTCGATGTGCATAGGGTCGATCGCCAATTTTCAGTTGGTGATCGGGTGTTTCTTTGAGTGCGTCCATGAAAGAGCCCCATCCGTTACAGGAAAGGCTCTAAGTTGGCACCTCATTTTGTGGGTTCATTTGAGGTTATGGAGAGAATTGGACCCGTTGCTTGCCATCTATCCTCGCCACCCATTCTATCGTGCATACATGATGTGTTTCATGTTTCTGTACTTAGGCCTTATTATCCTGATATATCTCATGTACTTGATTGGAATGCATTACAAGTAGAGGATGGGAAGCTCGCACTGGAACCCATGGTCGTTCTTCAGCACAGGAGGCTCATTCTCAGGGGCAGAGAAATTGAACAAGTTTGGGTCTAATGGGACCCTAATGATGAGACATCAACGACATGGGAGGATGCATCCCACATTCGAGAGTCTTTTTAATACTTGTTTTCTAGCTTCCAAGAGTCAGCCTAGTTCTAGGGGGAGGATGTAGTACCTCTCACATTACTATTATTCTCATGATAATTTTTTGTGTGGTTGATATTGTTTGGATAGTGTCTATGTTTGATGCATACTTGAGACTATGTTGATGAGTGTTTCACCATATTGTTTGGTTGGTTGATAGTTCTTCTTATTGGACTTGGTTGTTTATGACACTGCTACTATTTCTTATGATATGTGGACATATGTGTTTGATGTTATGCTTATGTAGTTGTTTACTGATTGTTTAATGATGATGTTGTTTGGAATATGGTTATTGTTTGTAGATCGGGTAAGAGGGACAGTGTTGCATTGCTCATCCATGAGTGCCCTGCTACACTGTAATTCTCTCTCACGGTGTGTTTGGCATTGAATATATATATGTTGTCTTGGCACTTGGTTTTATGCAGGTCTGTAGGTACCGAGCACCGACTCTACCAGCACCGTCGGGTCTGAACCTGCCCAACATACCTAATGGATATGATGTGGTTTAGGGAGTTGACAAGAAAGTATCCCTATTTGTGTCCATCTTCCTGTCATTGTTTGATGATGATGTTTGTCGGTACCCCGTTCTGTTATGGTATCGTTTTGTTTCATGTCATTTTTTTTAAGTGTTAAATTAGTAATGTGTTAATTGTGTGGTTTTGTAACATTATCGTTATTGTTTAATTAGTTGATTTAATTTAATGAGGTTTATGATTGTTGTAATTAATTTAATTAAAGTATTAAATTTAATTGTTAAAGTGGTTTTTGTGATGGTGCTAAGTATTTAATTAAATATTAAATTAATTTGTAAATTTAAATGTTTTGTTGATTTAAGTGAATATTGTATTATTATTTTGTCTATATTAAATATTTTAGATGAAGATGGAATAATATTTTTATTGCAATATTGTTAATTTTTAAATTAGCATTTAGATAATACTATTTATTTATTTATTATTAGGTATTTAATTGAAAATGAAATTTAAGTGATATTGCCTAATTTGAAAAGTTGGAAAAAGAAATAGATTAAGCAAGCTAATTACATGTGTAGTGCTAATTCAGAATGTCAGTGGGCAACTTTCTAATTCTTGTGTTCTCAAGATTTTATATCCGATTTTGTTTTGGAAAATGGGGATAATTTTCTTTAATGGTGAATGGGGCTGGAGGAATGGGTCTCTGCAAAAAAAAATCTCTGTTATTCAAAAAAAAAGAAGCTTTGCTCTGTAAAATTCTTTTTCTAAAATTTGATACTATAGAAGTGGATTTTGGAAATTCATGGAGGAACGAAGCTTGATTGGAAACACTCGATTCAACATTTTTTCTCTGATTGTTTAACAAGCGAAGGACTCCAGGTAGCATCGAAGAATTCCATTATTCTCTGTCCAAAAAAAAAAATGTAATTGAATTTTTTGTTTTCAAAATTTGCGTGTAAAAGATGTTAATATCATTGTGAAATTAAATTCATTTTGAACCGTTCAAATTGTGGATTAATATGTTTTATTTTGATTTTTAATATCATTTTCATTCTATGTTTCCCCATCATTTGCATTGATCCTTTCCTCATTCATTTTATTTAAATTTGATATGTATGTTATGGCTGGAAAATTGCCTAAAAATATTGGTATTCCTGAATGCCTACCTTTTTTTTCCAAACTTTGATCCTTTCATTTCATATGTTGGGTTTTATATTTTTGTATACTTATTGATTCTATTTCCTTTAACCTCCATAAAATATCACTGAGCCAACTCTTGTTCACCATACGTCTTTTGTTTTCCCTCTACGTGCTATGTTTCGGTTTCTTCTGGTTTTTATTTTGTGACTCCTTTGGTTTGCCTGGTTGTGCCTTGAGATTACTCATCTTTGATGACATCAAATTTTATTTTGCTCCTTTAGATCTAATGTACTTTTTAATGTTTCATTGTTGCATTCGTTTGTTTGTGTAATGGCGAGTGGAATAGTTATTTGTGTGTGGTGTGGCTGGGAAAATTCCCTTGAGGGTGTTTGTTTTTGGTATTTACATGTCAATATTGTAAATAGCAGTATGATTTTTTTTTTGAAATGGACGATTCCTTTCAGCCTTCTTGAACTTTAATACATGCAAATAGAGATTTATATGGGTTGCGTAGTTTCCTAGATATGGTAGATTCACTATTTTAGAATAGCAGTATATTTTATTAAATTTTATTTATATTAATAGCTATATATAACTATATATATGTGCATATTTATATATATAGTGTAATGCTCCGCCAGGTAACCCTAGAGGAAGTTGGAATAATCTATGAAAATGCACAAATTTTTTATTTATTTAAAAGTACAATATAACATGAAAGTTCACTATCTATCACCAACATCCTCTAAATACATCTATAGTGTGATTAACTATTCAAGAAATAAATGTTTATACATTCCAAACATGAAATTACATCATAAGATAAGATATACATCAAGATTCCAATATAAAATTAATTCATCAAATAAGATTTACATCGCTCATTCCTAGAATGAGGTAGTTCATACAAAAGTGTTACATAATACATGAGACCTCCTCGAATACAAATGAGGGTTAATAAAATACAAGAGCCATCTATAACAATAATCAAGCATGGAATATAAAAGTTTGAATCCACGAGCTCTCCACTGGAAATCTCGCCATCACGAACTGAAGTAAAGGGGACCCAACGGTGTAGGGTGCATGTTCCTCCCAACTAAGTGGTACCCGAAGGCCCACCCCTCATACTAGGAGATAGTAACAAGGATACAAGACCAAACCTACTACCTCTAGACATAGGTTGACACATATTGAACTAAACTAAAAACAAGAACCTTACAATCAAAAAGGTCACATTACTTCTAGTGTTACACAATCGTTTATATCACAAAACTAACAACAATTGACTTAGGAGGAGTGTCATCAAAATGTTGCATGGGATATCCTAGTAAGTCTTCCTAGGCCTCGACCCCCATCTTGGGATATCCTAGTAGCCTCTCATGACTCCCAACCCCACATGCAGTCCAAAGTGGAATAGACTATCTTTCGTGATGACAAGATATCAATCATGCCATTCCAGGCCTTCTCGTCTTATCCCAAGTCTATACTAGCACAAGGGTCCATGAGCGAGGCACATTAATCTTATTAAGTGTTTAATACTACCCAATCCCCTAACAAATTAATTACATTATGACTGGCTAAACTAACTCACAATGAGCTATCCTAGTACCACTTTGTGTGTTGACTCTCATTGAAAGCCACTCCCCTAAGACAACCTCATGGAACAATTTCACTACACAAGGCAAACTAGTGCTACTACAAATATACCAACCCCAATCAAAACATTAGGGAAACACTTCCCCGTTCGTGGAAATCGGGTAATCATTGATAAAGGCAATGCACTATCTAAGGGTAACAAACGTTGACTCAAAAATAATTCACAACCCCCAAATTCCTATTATGACTGGAAGACTTAACATTTCTAAACCAATTTTCCCAAATAAGTAAACAGAGGAAATAACATGCAAAGGCAATCATATAGGAAATAAACTACTTTCGGATATATTAAATCCAATTTCCCTTCTTGAGTGTTATATAGTAAAATAATTGCCCAATAAATTTAATAAAATCAAAACCCTTAACAATCAGAGAAGGGAAATTATAAGTTATCAGTAATTCAATTTCCTCGATTACTTTTAAAACAATAATAATTTCACAGAAAGAATTCATCTACCAGCTCTTCTACTTGTGCATATATATGCATGCACCCATTTTAAATAAAAAACATTAATTATATATTTAAATATATATACATTGAATATATACATAATTATTTATTTATATATATAATTATGTATATGCCCATAATATATATACATTAAATATATTTCAAAATATATTCAAAGAAAATAAATTATTAAATATATATATACATATTAAATATGAACCAAATATATATATTATATATATTAACATAATAAATATTACAAAATCGAAAGTCACAAGAGCGAGATCAATTTTAAAAGAACGCAAGGGAAAGGTTGTGGCACCGACTGTACCTTTGTATAGTCGACAACCCATGCCCATGGGGGGATGTGCTGCCATGGCAACCGCACCTCCCCAAAGACAAGGTACGGTGGGGCGTGCACAACACCCCCACCAAACCCAATACAAATATTTTTTTAAAACATACAAATAAATAAATAAAAACCTCTATAAAATACGAAAATTTGTCGTACAAACAGCTCAAAGAAAATATTTACTATAATTTCAATAGATAGAGCTTAATAATAAATATATATATATATTGTATATATATATATATGTGTGTGTGTATGATAAATACATATACACATATATGTATATATATAATATAAATATATTTAAGGTATTCAGCACAATAATTTAATTGGGGAAAAACTTTTCAAAAAGGCCATTTACAGGAAAATTTTACAAACACAACAAAAAGCCAAATTTCACAAAGAAAATTCTACAAATGAATTTCTCAACCAAATTACAGAGGAATCTTTTAACCTCGCCCAGACAAGAATATTAAGAAGAAAGAACAAAAAAAAATCTCACAAATTAATTTCACAAGGATATTGTTAATCAAAGGTATGTCAAATGGTAACATCAAAATAGAGTAACATCACATCACAACATATAATCCACATCGCTCTATAAAATAGCGATCAAATAATAAACAAGTATCAAAGTATATCAAAGTATAAGAGCAACCAAAAAACAAAGCAAAGCAAGGTAGGACACTGTTTGATACAAAAAGCAAAATGGAGGGGTATTACATATAGATGTATATATATCTAAATATGTTTATTGTGTTTCGTGGAATGAACTTAGTGATCAGTATGATGTCATCATATCACTTAGATTAAAAGAAAAGATAATATTTCTGAGTACATATTAGAAATATAACTATTGTGAATTAAAAACTCTGAAATTAAAATTAATATACATGATTATATATTTAATATCAATGTGTTTTATTCCAAGATGTGATAGAGGAATAATGGGTATTTTAAAATTGTTGAGTTAAAACATAACAGTGATATTGAAATAATGAAATTATTATTTTGTAGTCAATAGGATTATTTCAAAGAATACATGAAATGATAAATGAAATAATGAAAAATTACTACCCATGCATTCTTTCAATTAATTATATATATATATGAATTTATGTTTAAAGTAATGTGAGTTATAAAATCGTAGATTTAAAACGTAATTATTGATTTTGGAATAATGTAATTGTTAGTTTGAAATCAAGATGATTGTTTACAAGAAAACGTGAATCGATACCAGTACTTGTGTTCTTTTAGTATTCTTGCATTTGTTCAAGTAAGTTAGAAGTATAAATTGAGTGGTTGCTTAATTAAGTAGTGTAATTTATGCTTTGAGATTAGTTGATATTCTTGGTCAATTATTTTAATTAGAAAATTTGACTCTTTAAATGTATTTAATTGATGAATGATTTTTTTACGTTGATGTTATATTTTCTCAAAAGAAGAGTTAATGAGGTTTTGTTTATGTTTTGGGTTGGTTTATTTTGTGTTGAATTTGAGTCACGGGAACCCAAGCCTTATTACTCATTCTTGTGTAGATGTTTTAGTTACTTCCAGAGGCTAGGGAACTTGTTTCATTTGGGCACAATGTTGTTTCAGTACATCTGTGACTTAAGTACTTTCTGTTGTTGGGTGGTACCTCCCTTGTTCTTGTTTCAGGGTTATGGTTTGTGTTTGCGAGATGGAACATGCCTTGCGTGTTGTGTGTAATGAACACCTTTGATTTTTATGTGAGATGATATACACCCTGGTGGAACCCCTAAAATTTTCCTGGTTCCACTGAATTATTGAGGTTAAACCCTAATATTCATTGCCTTAGTGTTCTAGTTTTTCAAATTTTCCATGTTCATGCCCTCATTTGGATTTTGGCCTTCTATTTTTGAGTTGACTGGTTGTATTGATTCCTGGTATTTTCCTTAATTCCTCATGGCTTTGAGTCTCATGTTTTTATCGGCCCTTTCATTATCCCGTCCGTCATGACTGGGTGGTCCTTTTAAAGCAACCTTTGGTGCACATGTTGTATGTTTTCCTTAAGTCGAGCTTTAAGTATTTACATCGCCTATCGCTTGTTCAATTTTAAATTCCCTTGTGCAACCCATGATGAGGGACACCCTTCCTCTTTTGTATCGGTCGCATGTTTTCCTTTGCATGTTCATTTGTGTCCATGAGGAAGTAACATCCGATGAGCGATGTGATGAAAATTTTGACCCATCTCTATCCCCTTAACTATAGTTGGTTGTTATGTGCAAGATGAAGCAGAACCCGCGACTGCCCATGCCTAGGTTGTGTTCAATCGCTAACGTGCAACGTTTCACTAGTTGAGGTTGGTATGCATGGGGATAACATGTGATGGACAATGGAATGAGTATGTGGTTCTTGACGAGTAGTCATGGTTTACTTCGTTGGCTTCTCCATTGTCGTGTGTCGTCTTTGGCAGGTTAGGATGAAACCCACGATCGCCAATGGGTTAAGTTGCTTCGTCGTGTGGGCTCGTTTTGTCACGGGTTAAGATGGTTCACACAGTTGTTAATGCGTGATGAGAGATGTGGTTAAGTATCAATGGTCAGGATCCTTTCATGACTATGATCTACGATTGATGTTTCATCATCGGCTTCTTAGCCATCGCTTGATGAGACTCATATGGGAAGGATGAACTAGCGATGGATGATCTATTTCGGTTTGTGGCTCGTATTTTCCTTCCATTGTAAGGATCAACGACACGCATGTCAAGATTTATGGTTTTGGGATATGACCGAGTACGTGGCAATTTTAAAGAACTTCTTCGTTGTTTCTAAGTACAACTAATAAAGCAAGTGGTGATCCTTAATGATCCTCGTTGATTGAGTTTTAATCCACGATGATCGACGGTTGAGATATGACATGCAAGTGATTGATTTTTTCAGTAACGCGAGCGAACTAGGATGGCCATTAATGTTAGCATGCTTTGAAATCCTTTATTTATTGTGGATTGTACTTGAGAGTGTTCACCATTCTATTTCAAATTAGTGCCTTTGGCTAATTATCACGAGTGCTAGGCAAAATGTTTTGCTACCTAGTGAATTCTCACTGGGGTGGTGTGTTCATGCTTTGATGAATATGTTGTTCTTGCCGCATTTCAGTAACTTCTTTTGTATCTGGTGCTGGTGTAGCTCATGTTGCCTGTATTTGGGAGTCTCTCCGAGTAATGGTAGCTAGTTTTTCTCGTACACATCTTGTATCAGGTTCGTGTTTCAAACAAAATGAGCCAACTGACCTCTTCTTCCACTCCAGTGCATAGGTCATGACGTCTGAGCTCACAAGAGCCACTGATTTATGAACATGAAAATACAACTACAGTCAAGGAGGCACCAACCATTCTGAGGGCTAAGAGGAGCGCTCGCAAGAGGACCAGAAGAACTATTGTCAGAGATGCTTATAATCTTCGACCAAGAGCCTGTTCAAAAGAATTAGTAAAGTTTGAAAAGATGGGGCCTGAGGCGTTTGTGAAAGAATTAATGAGGACAGAGGCAGGCCTTAGGGTTTTTTCTGACAAACCCAACTCTCTAGTGATGATTAGTGATAGTTCCTCGGAGGAGACTGAAGGAGTTGGCCTTGGTAGTGGCCATTGCCTTGTTGCTCTTGTGCCTTATACTGACTCGGAAGAGGAGGTAGTGGTTGCAACTCCACTCTCTGTAAGGCGGTCATGTGAGGGTGATTGTTCAGCTGGTGACAAGGCTAGGTGACGCCTGTGCACTTTGATTGCTAGTGATTGGGTCTTGGGTGCAGTGATGTGTTTCCTGACGTGGGTGGTTCGAGGGGTTTAGCGTTGCTGAAGTTGATGGTGACTTTTCCTCTTTTTGGCAAAGTGCGGATTATGATGGCGATGCCTTTTGGAAGGCTTGTGTGGCATCTCCAGTCGATGGCTTGGCGCCTCTTTTTTTTGTTTTCTTTCCAATGATGTGCAAGTGAAAATATAACTATTTGGGAACGAAACCCTACGAGGCAAAATGACCTCAAAATTATCAAAAATGTAACTGTAATGAACCCTTTGCTTGTTGCTCCCTTAACCTATAAAAGGGATTTCAAGGTTCATTACAGGACAAATCTTTTTCTTGAGTCTCAAGAATGGCTTAGGTAAATGCTGGATAAAAATGCAGTATAGAATGTATGTAGGATAGACTAGGGTATTGTCTTGGGTTTGAGTCCTGTATATGATAATCTTAGATAATTTTGCATGAATTTTTGATATTGTGATAAATCTGTAAAATCGAAGCATCTACTCTCTTGTAAGTAATGATTACAATACTATTGTATGCACGCAAAAATGGTTTGGAGCATTATATTAACTAAATACTTGATATTTGATGAATATTCTTAATTCCTCTACTATTATAAATAAATTGTTAAATTTATTTATATGGTTCATATTCTAATTCTTCTTTTCCAAAATTCATTTTCTTTCTAAATTAGTTAAATGGACAAATTAAATCAATTTTTTATTTAATTGATTTTCCCTCTTCCTCTTAAATTTGAATTTTTAAATTCAAATTGGCATATTCTTCTAAAATTGGTTAAAATGCACAAATGAATTAATTTGGCATCTTGCTAATTTACCATCTCCATTTAAATTGATTTCTTTTCAATTTAAGCACATTTCTACATATTTCCTCTAACCACCTCCAACTCACCCGCCACCTCATCATGTGTCTCACAAAAATGAATTTTTATAAATTGGAAAATATAAAATATCTTCAAAAAAATTGCAACAAATTTGGAACTAACTGAGACACATGGCTCCTCCTTCTCTGTGATTCCTTTTAACACTTGGCAATTTTCCTTGTTAAAGGGAACCATCCCCCTGATTCCCTCTAACTTCCTAATGCTCTGTCATTGATGTCGCGGGATTGTAATCCCGACCGTCCATTGTTGGCACATCACCTTGAACCTTAGAAAATCTATAAATAGAACCCTTTGCTACAACTTTTCAACATGAAGATTTGGAAAAGCTTATGCTGCTAAATTTTAGTGCATTTGTGAGAGAATTTGGAAAGGGTTTTAGCTCATTATAGTGTTATAATGGCAATTTTATTTTGGATAGTTTAGTTCATTCCATCTTTCATTTAGCATTTACATTAGATCACCCTCATCAATTTCAGCATCTAGATTTTAGTATTATTTCATTATAGGATCATTTAGTTTTCAAGCATCAAATATTGAAAATCCAAAAACATAGGAATGTAGACTTCATTGTAGTATCTTGTATATTGAGTTGTCAATATTTGTAGGTTAATGTGCAATAATAATAAGATCTAAGAGCATAATTTGCAGGACTCCTTAAGATTAGAGAAACATGGAATGAATTAGAAGGATAGTTGTAGCTTTATTTCTGCTATTTAGATTTCCTTTGATGTAATACATTGCATGAAGGTGTGTTACACTGATATTACAGGACATATTTCATACCACACATAAATTGGTGCCCACAGTGGGGCCCAACCCTAGATTTAATCTATTTTTTGTTGAGTTTTATTTTGCAAGTTCCGTCAAAATATCTGAAACGACGCATACAATTTTTTCTCCAAAAAATTAAGACTTTGTTTCAACACATTGAGTTTCTTCTTTCAGTGCATTGGGTTGTTCTTCCAATGCATTCAAACTTTGTTTCGGCGCATTGGGTCTTTGTTCTGACACATCTCATTGCTATTTCGGTGCATCAGGGAGTTTTTGAATTCTATTTTTTACTTTTCTAATTTAGCGCGTTCATTTGATCATTCAACGCATTTGGTTATTCTTTCAACGCATTCAATAGTTTAGCACATTCGGTCTGATTTTTAGCGCATTTGGTTACTGTAATGACGCATCTGGTTTTTACTCTAGATTTTCCAAATTTTCAAAACTAATTCTCTATTTTTCTATTTTCAGGAACCTTTCATGCAGTCAAAGACCTTGTTGAAACACATAAAAGACCATTGTCAAAGAAGAATGGAATAAAACTACTAACTGTTGTCTGCAGGGTTAAAGATAGTTGTTATTTTCCTTTTAGTTAAGTTAGGAATCTAGCATAAATAGGAAGGTTAATTTACAACCATGTCTTTTTTGTTTGGAGTGGTAGGCGAGTATGCTCTCCCCTTAACTTGGTGATCAGAAAGCTAGACCCATTCATTTCTTTTCATTTTCACCTTTAGAGGGCATGCCTTGGTGGGACAAGAGATAATCACCCCAAGGGAATGACCCAAAATGTTAACAAGCTAAGGCCAAGCCCTTCCAGTCGGTATATAAAACTGGGACTTGAGGAAAGTTCAAAGACCACGAACGGTTATGTCGACAAGAGATTCCCTTAGTACTCGTGAGGTACGTAAAAACCTGTAGAGATTAACCTCTACACGTTGGAAGTACTCCTTAATGGAGCTAATCCTACCATATGTATAGCCCACCCATAATGGAACGCCCTTACTAAAAACCCCTTTGTTGTAGTAATCCCAATTACCTTTCTATTCTTTGGTGCAGCAATGATCATTGTGAAGGCATCCACATTTTTGCAATTTTTAGTAGAGACAATCAACTGGCCATTGGAGATTCATGGGAGTTGGAAGCTTGGTTGTCCTAAGAAGTGAGTGCACTGTAAGGGGGAGCCCATGCAACCAAGCTTTTGAATTCATCCACTAAGAATATGTGGTTGGAGTAAAATTCACGTGGAACCCAAAAGAATATTGTCTTACATAGCCTAGGGAACGTACTTGTTTGATGTGTTTTAAAACCAATTTCAAAAGAAAACATCACACAAACTTATTCAATCACTGATTCACAAGAAAATCCAACTCAATCAGTCCAAATTCACTGTCAAACTGTTGAAAACTAGAAAAACTTTCCAGTTTGGTGCATCCATACCCAGTTTCAGCGCATTCATAGCATTCTCCATCGTATTCATTTTATTTCTTAGCGTATCCCACTTATATTCCCAGCATATGCTCTTTCAATGCATCCATACCCTATTTCGGTGCATTTAAACCATTCTCCAACGCATCCATACCCTATTCTGGTGCATCCAGGATTACCTGCAGTGCATCTGAACCATTCTGTAGCGCATCTAAGTTTCAGCACATTTGGGCCATGTTTTAGTGCATCTGGTAACTTTTCAAACCGAAACCTGAATTTGATCTCCTTTCTGCCAATCAACATCTAGTTTGGATTTTCCCTCTTAAGCAACACCTTTTCATTGTCCTAAATTTTATGTTGAGGGATTGGAAATTGACTAAATTTTTCAAGAAATCCCTTACCAAAAGAATCAAGAAACCCAAGAACCCACTTGGCTATAAGAAACTTCTGAAAAAGAGATGTTTCTTATATCAAAGTAGGAAAGTCTTGCTCGATTATCTAACCTTCATCCATAGGTATCACAACTTTGATAGAGGGTATATTAACAATTTTTCTCTAGAGCCTTTATCTTCATGAGCCTATTATCAACAAAGGGCTCTTTCACAAAGACATAATCATAGTCAACCATTCGTCATTCTTACATTTTGCAACCTACAATACAATACTCTAACTGTCCAAATCAATTCCTACAATAGAAAAATCATAGCCTCAAACTTGTTGAAACTAACATTCTCAAGTGAAAATCTCTCATCTAATTCTTGATCAAGCATTCAAAAGTCCCTCCTCATCATCCCATTTTCTGATTTAGCGGCTGCATTTCACCATCAAGATTTATCATCCTTCATCAAGATTCATCATCCCTCATCTCGAAATAAAGCTTGCTCAACCAGATTTCAACCAATTCTTTCAGCACTCCCCAAACTTTGGTCAAACATTTAGAAAACTTCCATCACTTGTATGCCCATCTTAACAAGGTTGCAAAAGTGAAAACTAAACCAAAAGAAAATCTAAAACCAAGCAATCAAAAACCAAGAAACCATGGCAGAAAGAGAAGAAAATCCCTTTTTTGGAATTCGTCCAGATGAAGTTGAAGAGATAACAAAAGAAATAATAGAGCGAGCCCAACAAGACCCAAATTTCCATAAGTTCATGGAAAATATTTTTGAGAAAGAAGGAGAGAAATACCTTTTAATGTTGGAAAATAGAGGAGTCAAATTACTTGACAATTTCGATATCACAAAATTACAAAAGACCCCCAAGAAAATGGAAACCGAAATACCCATTGAAGCAAGAAAAGAAACAAAGACCAATGATCCCATGGATGCCTTGACACAAAAAATACAAGCCCTTAAACAATAAATGTAGAACATGCAAACAAGGGCCACTAAGAGGTATTCCATACAAGATATATGTCCCTACCCATTCGATCAAAGTGTTAACATGATATCATTCCCTAAACATTGTGAATTTCCCAAATATGACAAGTACAATGGGAAAATTGATCTGATAGATCACGTAAGGGAATTATGAATGACGAGTCTTGAATTTTACCACGAGGATACATATTTGATGATATTATTTCCATGTAGTTTGGGAAGACAGCATATGCAGTGGTTTTCACAATTACCTTCGAGAATTAAAAATTTTAAAGAATTGGTTAACAAGTTTATCACCCAGTATTTGTATAATATCCAACACAAAATTAAAATGAAGGACCTTTGCAATGTGAAACAAAAGAAAGGGGAATCATTCCTCATATTCTTACAAAGATGGAGAAGGTTATTTGCAAGATATCCCTGACCCATACCGGAAAAAGAGAAGATAGAGGTATTCATTGATAAATTGAATGATGACATGAGCTATATGCTCGAATTACAATGCCCTCCAACTTTTGAGAAATTGATCAAAAATGGAATCAAGATTGAGGGGGATTTGGTCAAATGAGGAATATTGAAAATATATAATGTAAATAATTCATCAAATTCCCCCAACAATGATAAACCAAAGTTTTGATAAAAGTATAAAAATAATGACAATGATACCCCTATTGAAATGTGCAATGCTAAACCGGTCTTCAATTTTTCAAGAAGTTCCTCAGATACCAATCAAAAGACCACCCAAACTGCCAAACAAACCAACAATCAAAATGCTAACCCGGGGAATAATAAAAATAATCAAACATCATCATCCAAGACCCTACCCTATCAAACATCAAACTACCGTAGAAAGTTTACACCTTTGGTCAATCACATGAATCTGCCCTAAGGGAACTTATTGCGGAAAATCTCATCACTTTACCTGACATGCGAGCTTTTGAACCCAAAGTAAAATCATCATGGTGGAATTAAGCCCATTATTGTGAATTTCATTGATGCAAAGGTCACCTCACCAACAGTTGCATGCAACTGAAGCATAAAATACAAGATTTGATTGACAATAAAATCATAAGGATCGAGGAACCTCAAACTAACACTGACCATGAGGTATTCAAAAACCCTTTGCCTAATTATGACAAAGGAGAATCTTCTAACAATAATGGAAAAGGGAAGAATGTAAACTATGTTCAAGATACTATTATCCTTAATATTCCAGCCATTGAAGATCATGCAAATGACATTGAAATCAGTAATCCACCAGGTCCTTTTGCAACCAATCATCCAATCAATAACACCAATATCCTTTTTAATCAAATCCTTAATATCCCGCAAGATGTGGTTGTAACAGATAATCAAGTTAATGTCATCAAAATCAATGCAAAACAAGACAGTGTGTAGTCAATGTAACCACAAGGGCTCAAAAAAAAAATGTTATAAAGGGCAGTGCCTCCAAAAAACCTATTGCTACATCTCATCAATACAACATTGTTGATTAGCTCTAGAAAATCCCTGCACAAATATCAATATTGGAGCTCCTTAAAATCTCACTAGCCCACAAAGAGATTCTGGAAAAAGCTCTAGTCGACACGACAATGCCAAACGGTCTAGAAGTTTGTGTTTTCCAAGCCATGGTGGTACACCTAGTCACACCTCACTACTTGTCCTTTTTAGAAAATGATTATGTATCACTCACCCATCCTCACAACATAGCCCTTCATATCGAAGTCCTGATCCATAAAAGTCATGTCAAGTGTTTCATTATAGACAAGGGAGTTGGACTCAATATTTGTACTTTAAAACTTGTTTGTACACTAGGATTCTCTGAAAATGTAATAGATCCAAGAAAGAAGATCACAATCAAAGCATATGATGATGAAGAGAGAGCTTCAAAATGCTTGATTATATTGCTCAATCAGGTGGGTCCAATTCATAAAAATGTGGTTTGTCAAGTTTTGGACAAGGATTTAACATATAACATACTCTTGGGTCATCCTTGGATCCATGAAATGTAGGTTGTACCCTCAACATATCATCAGTATCTAAAGTTTCCATGCAATGGACAAGAAACGAATATTCCTGCTAATTCAAATAGTCCTCAACAATGCAATGCCCTTAAGGTTGTCCAGGATGTATTTGTGCCTCATAATCATGAAGCTCCTAATTCCACTCCTGATACTCCCAACAATTCCAGTTAAGCTAATCCTTTATCCACATCCTCCCATGAAGAAATTCAATCAAGTTCATCTTCCAAACAGCCAGAGAAACAGGAAGAACCTAGTCCTTCTGCATCTACCAATTCTAAAACCCAGATCAATTCCATGACCAAACAATTTGAAGAGAAAGTCCAAATGAAAGACAAATGAAAGACAAAGGTGTCAAAGAATATTCCATTGAACAATCCCTCTGCCTCTCATAGTTAATGTCACCAAAATCCTATGGTCAACCATCAACCTCATCCCAAACATCCTCACAACCAATCATTCTTTTTATGGTTGATTCGTGAAAGAAGGCACCCAAGCAAAAGAATCTGATGACAAATATGTTTTGAACTGGCTCTACAAAGATTAAACTGATTCTCAAGTTGTAACAACAAATGTCCAAACCACTCATTATGGAAAAGGATTCTCAATCCTGGAGAAGATGGGATACGATGGACAAGGACCTATCAGAAAAATAAAAGAGGGTATCATAGAACCTATCCAACCCATCATAACCAATCCAAAGGACAAAACTGGGTTGGGGTATAGGGAACATCGACAAAAGGAAGAAACAAAGGAATACCCAAAAAAAAAATTTGTTGAACAGATTCTACAACTACAAGCAAATGATGTCTATGAGTCTGATTCCAATAATTATGAATGGGATTCATTGTCAGAAGAATCATGCCACAACAATGATGTTGATATAATACATAAATATACTCCCACACTTGAGGAGGGACAAGGCTCAGGACTTAGACCACTTGAATTATGATCGCTCGATATCGATGGTTCAAGTGAAGATGATCAAACAAATAGCAAGACAAATCATTCAGAAGAGAATGACATCATAGACCTCAATTTGGCCATAGTATTATTTGATGATAAAATTTCCATTAGGACCCTTACGTCCTCTGACTTAAACCCATCTGATGACACTCTACCATTACTGCATCTTTAACTAATAGATTGGGACCAAACCGAACCTATCAATATCTCCACTTTTTCAAATGATGAGGCCATCATAAATTTCCTCTGCATCGTAGACCCTGAAACAGTCTCCACCATTGAACATCATAGCGGAGCTTCACAATAGGAGAGTGTTGAATTTCGCAACTACAAAATAAATGAAACAAAAGAAAGATTTGATGGTGAAAACCATTCTATGGCAGTATGAGATCAAGACATAGTAAAAATAAGGAGCACATCTGATGGTGAAAACCTCTCCAAGGCATTGAAAGATGAGAAATTTGACACTCTCCCAAAACACTTCTAGGAGAGATCGAAAGTTCTAATCGAACCAACACAATCCATCAATGTTGGCACTACAGAAACAATAAGAACTCTTCATCTCGTAGAATCATTGATAGAACATGAAAAGCCCAACTTTGTCAAATTATTTGAGAGACAAGTTAATTTTGCTTGGTCCTATGATGACATGCTAGTGATAGATCCAAACCTCATCATACATCATTTGTCTCTTCCTTCGGGAATCAAACTAGAAAAACAAAAGTTAAGAAAGATGCATCCTCATATTGCATTGTTGGTGAAGGCTGAACTAAAAATGTTATTGGATGTCAAATTCATCAGGCCTATTGACTATGCAGAGTGGATATCTAATATTGTACATGTCTCCAAACCTAATTGCAACATAAGGATTTACACCATTTTTAGAGATCTCAACAAGGCTTGGCCGAAAGACGATTTCCCCTTGCCTAACATAGACATCATTGTGGACTTAACAGCAGGACATGACATATTATCACTAATGGATGGATTTTTTGGATATAACCAAATCAAGATAGCTCTTGAAGATCAAGATAAGACAACCTTCATGTGTCCATGGGGAACCTTTTTTTGGAACATCATGCCCTTTGGGTTGAAAAACATAGGGGCCACATATCAGAGAGCTATGACAACCATCTTCCACAACATGATGCATACTTTCATGGAAGACTATGTGGATGACTTGTTGGAAAAATCCTACACCAGAGAAGGACATTTGGAAATATTAGACAGACTGTTCACCCATCTAGAGAAGTTTAATGTGCGTCTAAATCTGAATAAATGTGTATTTGAGGTAACATCAGCAAAGCTACTTGGGTATATAGTGTCAATAAAGGGCATTGAGGTGGACCCTGCGAAGGTGAAAGCTATAATGGAGATGCCTCCCCTGAAAAACATCAGTCAGTTAAGATCCCTCCAAGGCAGATTCCAGTCCATCAAAAGATTTATCTCGCAACTGGATGACAAGACTCATCCTTTCACTCATCGCCTACATAATAATGTTTCTTTCCGATGGGACGAGAAGTGTGAAGCAACTTTTAATTAGCTAAAACAATACCTGATGAGTCCACCTGTTCTAGCACCTCCAGTAGAAGGAAAACCTCTTCTATTATACATCGCCATGACTGATAGATCATTGGGAGCCTTGTTAACACAAGAATATTTAGCAAGGAGAGAGCAATTTATTACATCAATAGAACTTTAAATGGTTATGAGATCAATTATACACCCATTGAAAAAGCTTGTCTAGTTGTAGTGTTCACTACGCAACAATTGCGACACTATATTCTTACTCATACCATCAAGCTCATCGCCAAGATAGATCCATTAAAGTATCTCTTAAGAAAATAAAATCTGACAGGAAGACTGGCCAAGTGGGCAATGGTACTCAATGATTTTGACATCCAATATGTCGACAGGAAATCCATCGTCGATCAACTAGCTGAGGCACCACTTCAAGATGATCATCCCCTCTATATTCAATTTCCAGATGCATATTTCCTGACAGTAACAACAAAAAAATGGGTGTTATACTTTGATGGTTCCTTCACTCAGCATGGATTAGGAGTAGGAATCCTATTTATCACTCCCCTAGGCAACACCATTCCAAAATCCTATCGCTTGATGTTTCCTTGTACCAACAATACAATCGAATATGAACACTCATTATCGGGATCAAGATAGTTGTGGAATGGAAAATTACAGAGCTCTAGGTTTATGGGGATTCTCAACTAGTCATTAATCAAGTCAACAATGATTACCAAATCAAGGATGATAAATTGATAACCTACAAAAGAATGATTGATGACTTCAAGAATTATTTTATCGATATAAAATTTGGTCAAATCCCAAGGAGTGACAACGAAGCTACGAATGCTATGGCTACTATTGCTTCTTTGTTGCAAATTTCAAAAAAATGCAACCGTTATGAGTTCATGGTGGAGAAACTATTTACCCTCACCTATAATGACTCTGAGTCCCACCTTATTTTCCACCTAGACGATGCCAATACCTCCATCTATGAAAATATCTACACTTACCTAAAATATAATACCCTTCCTCTCGATCTTTCCCGCAACCAGAAATGAAATTTCATCCGCCAATGTAACTGTCATACCATTATAGCGAATGTACTTTACCAACGAGGTCTTGATGGAACTCTCTTATGATGTCTAGAAAGCGACGAGTGTGAAAAAACTTTACACAAGGTCCATGAGGGTATTTGCGGAACTCATTCAAGTGGTTTAACCCTCGCTAAGAAACTCTTTCGTCTAGTATATTACTGGATGACTATGGAGAGAGAAGCCTTTCAATTTGTCAAGACATGTCAAAAATTTCAGATCCAGGGTAATCTCATTCATGCACTTGCATAAGAATTGCAACCCTTTGCATCGACATGGTAATTCTGTCACTGGGGGTTGGATCTTGTAGGAAAAATTCACCTGCCCTTATCCAATGGACATAAGCTCATTATCATAGCGAAAAAGTACTTCACAAAGTGGGTTGAATTTGTGCCTCTAATCACCATCAAAGGGAAGCAAATCTCCTCGTTCATCTTGAACTACATCATTTGTAGACATGGTATCCCTCAATCCATTGTCACTGACAATGGAAGACCTTTTAAGAATTAGGACATGCAAGAACTTTGTGAGAGATTCCATATCCAACATCAGTTTTCTACACCCTATTACCCTCAAGGAAAAGGCCAAGCTGAGGCCTCAAACAAAACTATTCTAAAAATATTAAAGAAAATCGTCAATGATGTTGGACGTGACCGACATGTTCAACTGAACCTTGCTTTGTGGGCTTATCGTACAAGCATCTAAACACCCATGACAGCCACACCATATGCACTTGTTTATGGATTTTAAGTTGTCTTTCCAATCGAGGTTGAGATACCCTCACTCTGGGTATCCTTGAAAGGTCTCATTGCAAAAGAAGATTACCATGTGCCTAGAATGCAGGAGCTAAAATTGTTGGATGAATTTCATTAGTTGGCAGTGGATACCTACAACTCTATCAACAAAGAATGTCTTGAATCTACAATCACAAAGTCAAACCTAGGACTTTTTAAGTAGGTAATATGGTACTGAAAGAGAATCCCCGTAATCAGCAGGATTGGGAAAAGAAAGTAAAATTTGAACCTAATTGGTTAGGTCCCTTTGTTGTGGTATCAATCTTTGGATCATAAGCATATCAGTTATCTACACCCGAGGTGGATCTATTTGAAGAACCAATGAACAACCTTAATTTGAAAAAATTCTACACTTGATTCATCCAGTGCATATTAAAAGTCCTGAAAAAATCATAAAAACCAAAAAAAGTCTTGAAAAAATCATAGAAAGTAGAAAAAGTCCTGAAAAAGTCATAAAAAGCAGAAAAAGTCTTGGAAAAAATCATAAAAAGCAGAAAAATTCCTGAAAAAATAGTTGCCCTGATGAAAACCTGGCAAACAGACGTCTTGTTGACAACAAACAAAATCAAAAAGATCAAAAATATAAAAATAAAAATTAGAAAAGAGAAAAATACAAAAAAAAAGTGAAAAAATAAAAAAAATGGTCGCCTTGATGAAAACCTGGCAAACAGGCATCTTGGTAACAACAAAAAAACCATTAAAGTTGAAAAAAGTGCAATAAAAACAAGTGGTGAAAACCTAGCAATAGGCACTATTTGTGATTGGGTCGACTCCTCTGTTTGTTCAGGCCTGTGAGTGACCATCCACTTCTCTATATCCCTATGCATTCACGTCTATCTTGCAACAAGCTTCATGTCCACATCTAGTTGTTGCATTCATATCCCACCTTGGCTTGGTTATCATTGTACATATCCATAATAAATTGGTTTGTTCTCATTGGGGGAAAAAACCTTATGTCACTGGGGGAAAATCACCGTTGAGCTTAACTCAGCAGACAAGCAATTAGCAAACCACAACATCAAAACAACAATCATAATATCCATCAAAATTTGAGTATAAAATATCAATCCAATCCAATCCAATCAATCAAATCAACCATCAAGTCAAAGCAAATCATCTCATAACTGAAGGATCATCTTCTAAATCATGGTTGGATCACTTTAACACACATGTTCAATTGCATGTATCGTGATTGTTGTTATCATTTCTCGGGAGTTCCTCGATGATGTCACAAACTAGAGGCACTGTGATTAAGAATGATATTTTATTTGTCTGTTGCTTGTGAGTCAATTATTACTACTATGAAAATTGTCGCAGGACATGCTCTACAAATTGTCATTGATGACATTCTGAATTTGCATAGGAACATGATCAACTCTTGTTTGTTTACACAAGTGATAGTCAGGTCATCATGGTCTATTTTATGTTGTCGATGTTTGTACTATCTTTCAACATAATAAAATACTCAACGATGACAACATGCACAACGAATAAGATTGACAACATTGCATAGATAGAATTGCATTTCATTTTAGTCTGCATCTGCACTATAGATTTTCTAAGCTGGTCATTCTCAAGGCTGATGTTATTTCTTTCTACAAGATTGAGTATACTTGACATAACAAAAAAATCATTCATTTTCATTTCCATTTCATACATTCATTTGCATGTGAAATATTCCAAAAATAAAGTATAGTACCATCATCATTCACAATCCATATCATCACATCAAGGTCATAATAAATGCATTTATTTCATTGATTCATAATTCATCCATAGTTGTTTATCATAATAGCCTCATAAGTTCATTCAACATCATAATCCATTAGCATTCATAATCATAATCCATTTCACATATTTGCATAGAAAATACCAAAAACATGGAAAATTGAATTACATTTCATTTGCATCATAACATTCATCACATAGTATCATAACATAAAAAAAATCGTACATCCATTCATCTACATGTACCACATTTGCATCCATAAATCATACATATTCATACATAATCATCCATTTGTAGTGCATAATAAAACCATTTGCATCAATACATCAATATACATGTGAAAAACAAAAAAAATCACATTTCATGTCATTTGAATCCATATCATCCATCTCATAATTGCATCATTCGTCAATACATGCATCCATAACATAATCATATCGAACATGGCATAATAATATAAAACATAAATTAAATGCATCCATCCATAATAAAACATCAACACATAAGATCATCAAACACCGCCGCATATCATATAACCTCATAAAAATATGTCAAGTATACAATCATATAAAATTGAGAAAGTGATACATCAAAAATGTGGCACAAGGTCGAGTCTCTGAATCAAAGTATAAAATCAAGTATGTCCGGGAGATCCTGTGGTGCTATCACCTGATGTGGTCGGTCTTTGTCCAACCCTTGATGGCCCTACCCCTGATGGTCATGTCCCTGGTGGAGGTCTGCCTGGTGGAAGTGGTTGTGTGACCCCTCTGTTGGTCGTGTGGGAGTGAGAGTGTCTGGATCTATATCTGGCGTAGCTGACTCACTATGTTGTTGGTACAACCTCATGATATGTGACTTTGTAGTATTCTACCTCCTTGGTGGATTCTCTGAGCTCTCTAACCAGATCATCCATACATGTACCCTACACGGTTGTCTGGATCCTATCTGCCACTTCCACTGCTTGCTCTATCTGCCTCCTAAAATCATCTCTCTCTGCAGTAAGTGTAGCTACCTGGGCCTGTAGTTGTACCATATGTCCCTGGATCTGCACCTGTGTCGGAGCCTGTGCCTGAATCTGTGTCTGGGCCTAGGCAAGTTGTCCCTGAAGTGTTTGGACCTATGCCTGCAAAGCCTGAACCTATCCCTCTAGCCTGACAATTTTTACCTGTTATCTCTATGAGGGTATCCACACTATCAATGGTCGCTACCCACCTAGTCCTGACCTCCACCTCTTGGGGACGACCCCAAAGCCTTGTGCAACAACACCTCCTCCACCACCTCCACCATCCCCATCTCCATCTCCCCCTCCCCCTCCATTGCCTATGTCATCACCACCAACCTCACCCTCTACCTCCTCACCTCCTCCATCTCCAAAATCGGTGTTATCTCATCAGGGCTAGAAATCTGTGGAAACAGATGCATATGGAAATACTCTACGTAGTTCGTTGTCATATGAGCATCTATGACCTCAGGGTGGTACTGCAAGAAAATTGGTTGTAGGTCATAATAATCTGTGTAGGTTGCATCATAGTCAATCATTGGTCTCCACTCTATTATATCTTTCCTACGCCTAGCATAATGCACTACCCCCTGTGGCATCCCCTAGATGCGACCATAATATCGATGCACCCTCCCAAACATAAACCTCTCAATAATATATGTTATCCTGCCTATCAGGTATCTGCTACAAAAAGTGAAAGGTAACTTTGCACCATCCTCTGGCCATGGCTCACAACCCAGATAAGGTCACCATATCACAATGTCAAGGTCATCCAAGACTCACCTCCAATACTCTAACTTTCCCAGCTTATGCTGGACAAGTCGCCCTGAGTACCCAAAAATGTAAGACCATCCTGTTGGCCACACCCTGTCTCCAACTGGTTGTGTAATCACAATATGCTCTGAGGCCCAGAGCTATAAAGTGTGCAGTTTACTAACAAAATGGTCGCCCAAAGGTACACTACCTAGTTCAGATCATGATACAAGTGTGATAACATGCACGAACCCCAAGCATACCTCGTACCATGGGTAATCATGCTTTCTAGAAATCACCCCTAGCCAATTGAAAGGTCCTTCGACCTACGGTTGGGGAAAATAAATCCTCCAACAAAGCTTGCTAGCACACAGGGTAATGGTTGTTGAGTCACAATCAACTCCTACTAGGATATCTCATAGCCTGTAAGTCCATCATCATGAAACATCTATTGTAGGGCGTTTTTCCCTCCCTACTCAACATCATACATAACCAAGGTCCCCACAATCAGTATCCTCAGTATCCGATAAAAATCCTCTGATTCACTGTCATCTCTCTCATCAGAAAATGAAAAGTGTTGTGGTCGCTACGCCACCTCTCTGCAAGTGTTGTCAGTAGCCCCCGGTTAATCCAATACTGGGGCATGTCAATCAGGGAAGTCAGACCACACTGGTCTATAATGGCAAGATCTGTCAGAGTCAATTGTGGGATCATATCCCATGTCCTTGGAAAGTGCTCATAAACCTGAAGGTTCCCTAAACCCTCCTAGAATAAAAAAAAGCATCAAGTCAGCAAATCATTCGATCAGCCTATCAATCAAAGCACATCATCTAATCAAATCAGCTTGCGTGAGATTCTAATCAAATCTTGAGGAGCACCTAACCTATCATTCAATTCTCATTTTTCATGAGATCAATCAATTAACCTATCATAATCATCATTCCTCACCTATCATGAGGACGATTATCAATCAATCTATCGATCTTGTCACCGTTCCTCACTTATCATGAGGATGATCATCAATCAATCGATCAATCAACAGATCCAATTCATCGTTCCTTTCCTATCATGAGGACGATCATCAACCTATCATATTCACCATTCCTTGCCTATCATGATGACTATCATCAACCTATCAATCAACATCATCCTATCATCAACTGACGTGATCATAAATCATCAAAATCTAGGAGGAATTCATCAAAAACATCAATTTTGACTGGATGCGCTAAAACATGGTTTCTATGCACTGATTTACCAAATGTGCTAGAAAAACTGTTGGATGCGTCGAAACAGAGTCTAGATGCACTATTTTATTGATGTGTTGGAAAATGGATTTTATGCACTGGAACAGAGTCTCGATGCATTGTTTCCTAGATGCGCTACATTATCAACTCTATGCGCGACTCTATCATATGGATGTGCTAATTGTCAAATGCACTAATTGTCAGATACACTAATCTATGGACCTAATGCGCTAAAGCGGATTCTATATGCGCTAATCTAATTATAGAGTCCTAACCTAACATGATGCACTATTATAGGCTTCCTATGCATTGAAGCGGGTACCCTATGCGCTATTTCGCCTACCCTATGAGCTAAAACGTGAAAAAAATTCAAATTTTCAAAAGGAAATAAAGGAGGAAAAATCAATTTTTTGAAATTCAAAAAGAGGTTTTCGGGGTACGTACCGGAGGTCCATACGCGGTTGGATGTTGGTGGTGGTGAACTCGCTCGAATCGATGTGTGTGCCATGGAATTTTGTCCATCTTTTCTCTACAGACTCTCAGTTTTCAAAATGCTTAAGTTACAAATAAACTTATCTTTTACCCTTTTTACCTTTTTAAAGGTTAATTAAGGGGTAATTATGGTGGCATTTTATTTAATTTTTCAAAGGGGTCTTTTTCATCAACTGATCGGCAGTGTGGCAAAACTCTTCTAATTTTCACGAGATAAGTCAGGCCATCCTTATCAAACCTATCGATTATTAGAAAATCATCAAAATTTTCAAAAATCATCAAAAATTCAAAAATCCATGATTTACCACTCGAGGGGGCATCCTTTCATCATTGTTGTAAAATTAGAGTCTGGGGCATGTCGATTTTTTTTACCATCATAGTCGGAAAATTTTATTCTTTGAAGCAACGTGGTTGCGCACATCACTTCAAAGAGGGGCAAAATGTATGCACGCAAAAATGGTCTGGCGCATTATATTAATTAAATACTTGCTATTTGATTAATATTCTTAATTCCTCTACTATTATAAATAAATTGTTAAATTTATTTATATGGTTCATATTCTAATTCCTCTTTTCCAAAATTCACTTTCTTTCTAAATTAATTAAATGGACAAATTAAATCAATTTGTTATTTAATTAATTTTCCCTCTTCCTCTTAAATTTGAATTTTTAAATTCAAATTGGAATATTCTTCTAAAATTGGTTAAAATGGACAAATGAATTAATTTGGCATCTTGCTAATTTACCATCTCCATTTAAATTGATTGTTTTTCAATTTAAGCATATTTCTACATATTTCCTGTAACCACCTCCAACTCACCCGCCACCTCATCATGTGTCTCACAAAAATGATTTTTTATAAATTGGAAAATATGAAATATCTTCAACAAATTTGCAAAAAAATTGGAACTAACTGAGACACATGGCTCCTCCTTCTTTGTGATTCCTTTTAACACTTGGCAATTTTCCTTGTTAAAGGGAACCATCTCCCTAATTCCCTCTAACTTCCTGATGCTTTGTCGTTGATGTCGCAGGATCGCAATCCTGACCGTCCATTGTTGCCATATCACCTTCAGCCTTAGAAAATCTATAAATAGAACCCTTTGCTACAAATTTATAACATGAAGATTTGGACAAGCTTATGCTGCTAAATTTTAGTGCATTTGTGAGAGAATTTAGAGAGCATTTTAGCTTAGTTTTGCATTTTAGCTCATTGTAGTGTTATAATGGCAATTTTATTTTGGATAGTTTAGTTCATTCCATCTTTCGTTTAACATTTACATTAGATCACCCTCATTAATTTCAACATCTATATTTTAGTATTATTTCATTATAGGATCATTTAGTTTTCAAGCATAAAATATTGAAAATCCAAAAACATAGGCATGTAGACTTCATTGTAGCATCTTGTATCTTGAGTTGTCAATCTTTGCAAGTTAAATTGCAGTAATAATAAGATCTAAGAGCATAATTTGTAGGATTCATTGAGATTAGAGAACCATGGAATGAATTAGAAGGATAGTTGTAGCTTTATTTCTGCTATTTAGATTTCCTTTTATGTAATGCATTGCATGAAGGTGTGTTATACTGACATTGCAGGACATATTTCATACCACACAACTATAAATGGGAAACCAAATGTTTTATCATTTGTCTTTCAATGTTTAATTGAATGTACAATTTTATTCTTGTTTTAGCCTAAGGGGTTAATTAAAATACTTGAAGGGATTCGTAAGTTTGTAAGAAATTGCCCAGGATTCTACTAAGAATTTGTGTTTTGGTAGCTATGAATTTTCATAGTGTATAGCATTATGAGGATAAGCCATTAATTTTATGATTTATGCATTACCAACTATCATGTATTCAACTTCGTTCCAAGTTGATGAAGCACAAACTTATCTTATGTACGTCTTTGTAATCTAGTGAAGCACCTAAAATACCTAGTCGAGGACTCATAATGATGACAACACTAAATCAAATTTTATTTATTCTGAGATGCAAGTCTAAAATAACACCTTGTTCCCAACAAATAAAAGGTTATTTGTGTGAAATCCGTCCAAACTTTCGTTAAGTAATGTCTATTCGCATAAAGGGGAACCTATTTATGTAGGAAGTTCACTCTTTTAGTAGAATCCCTTGTGAACTCCATTGGGAAATACCCTCCTTGCTCTCGCAGAGCCTAAAGTGTAGGGGTCGAAGGCTTAAAACCCTTTACCCATCGAGTTGGTCATTCATCTGTAAGATTCTTGATAATGAAGGTTGGCTACCTTCTAGATCTCTCTTAAGGTGTACTAGAAAAAACACCAAAGGGATTGGCGACTCTGCTCGAGAAGAATTTCACTCACCAGACGCAGATCATTGAAACACAGAGTCAAATGGTGTAAATAGTATGGACAATTTATTCATATTTTAAATAATTCTTCATCCTGGTCAAAGAGTGGGCTGCAACATAACTCAAAAGGATCTAAAAGTGAATCTACTAAGGAGTTAGACCCAGAACGTGTTGATTTGATAAGAAACTTTGTTTCCTCTCAACTGGAGGTGGCGACTCTGACTAAAGAACCTGACAAAGGATATGTTGAAGTTCCAGATCCGTTTGCTCAAAGAAAAATCTAAGTGGATGTTGCAGGAAGGCCAGGTATTTTTGCATTATTCTGTAAACAAATTATGAGAATTCTTTTATTTTAAAGTGTAAATGATTCCCAATCAAGTGAAAAAAGCACCAATTAAGGGAAAAATTAGTTGAGCTTTGCATGTTTCCCAATGAATACTATGGAAATGTATGTAGTTATAGAGGGAGCACATAAATCTTGATCTTAAGCAAATGGTACTTGAAATTTATTATGAAAGAAGCTTGAGGTTTTGTTTTTAGTGAAATGAATTTAAGTATCCCTAGTTGCATATGTAGCAAATCTTGCTAGGTACAACAAGATGTTTGGTCAGGTTATGTCCTCTAACAGAAATGTAAACAATGGCCCCCCCTGTCTCATCAGGTAGGTTTTAATAGTGAAAGGTACAATGCCTTGGATTTCAATGGAATTTGTGGATACCCAAATGTTGTACCATACAAGATCAGGGATAAGATACCAGTATTTAAAGGTGAACACACTGAGTCAGAAAATCAACATTTGAAGGACTTTATTGATGTGATGGGAGAATATGAGCTAACCTTTGAAGATGTAGTTATGAAATTGTTTGTTCAATATTTGAAAGGAGATGCTAGACACTGGCTATTTTATTTGTATGTGTCCTCAATACACTCATGGAGAGAATTCAAGCAAGTATTCATGGAACGATTTGGAGAAAGGATTGATCTAGTCTTGGTTAGGAAAAAATTTATGGATATGGAAAAGGATGAGAATGAGTTGATCCCTTCATTTAATCTTTGGTTTTCAAAGGTGATAAGGGAGATCCCAACACATATAAGACCAAATTATGTCGAATGTTTGGTTGTGTACTTGGGAGAATTTGATAAAAATATGAGTTACATGTTGAGAGATAAGGAACCTACAACATTACAAAAACCATATCACATTGCCATAGACTTTGAGGACAATTTGAAATACTCGATGATGAGGGGAGGTTTTAATATTTGTGATGAGAGTTTAAGTACTCCCATGATACTGCTATGGTAGATGAGTCAATCAACAGTGAGTTGGGATAGGGGAATGAGATCCCTATTGTTCCAATCCCATCAATAACACCACATGAAGAGTATGATGTGGTTGAAATGGATTGTGTGCTTGTGTATAACAGAGGTGACCGAGCATTTGCAGTTCGGAGGTTGTGTAACATGAAAAGGAATGAAGGGGAATCCCTTGACCATCTTTTCTCTAGGTTCATGATGCTTTGCTTGGAATACCTAGAAATTGAGTGTTCTTTCAAAAGAAGTGAAGCCTCATGCCTTGAGCCAGGTCATTGATTGGATAATGATTTTTGAGGGAATTCAGAGTGAATTTACTAGAAAAATTTCACCTCAAAGTGGCATCGATAAAGCCCATTACCAAGAGGATCATGAATCTTTATTGTTAGGACGAGACAATGTGTCTGAGAATGAACAGTGGGTTAATGATGTTGCTTTTTTGGTGAGTGATGTGGTTGTTGAGACACAATACCAAAATGATGAAGTGGTGCCTTATTTTCATGTTGGGGATATTGTGAGAGATGAGCAGGAGCAAGGGGAGGTTTCATATTCTGGTCTTACTAAAGATCGTGACATACAAACCAGTGGTTCATCTAGTGACGAGCTGGATTCAGAGCATTGTTTTGTTGGATACAAGTCATCCTATGAAGTAGAGATATAATTTGTGGCCCTGAATAGAGGATATCTTGGTGGTTATGATGGGATTCAAGTGGCTGAGGGTGGAGAATCTCCTCATGTGATGAGTTTTCAGAATGTGGATCCATAATTCTAAGTATAAGTGATGAAGAGGACTTCGATGAAGACTTTCAAGGTATGGAAGGTTATGACCCACACACCAAAGAGACATGGGTGAATGTGAATGTAATGAGAATGTGGCATAATCCCCTGTATGATGAACCTTAACCAATAGATGATATGATAGGAGGTAATCCTTATTGGTGTAGGAATAACCCACTATTTGTTGTAATCTCTAATGATCTCATGACAGATGTTCCCTGTAAAGATATTAAAGATGATATGAATGAAATGACTGAGAGTGAATACCAAAGTGGTATGAATGACTCTCATTTTTTCATCATAACTATTGACCTGGATTAGTTGGCCCTCCAAGCATCAAACGGATGTAATGATCAAGGTATTGATATTGATATTGGAAATAAGTGGACGGAGGTTGGGAATGTTGTTTCCTGTAATATTACCAACAATACCACTGCTAGTGAGAATATTCAAGGTGACTCCATAGAAGCATGTTATGACAAGGTAATTTCTGGTGTGCTTGCACCTGATCTGGTATATTTTGTTGGCCAGTATGACTATGTGCTTGATTTTTTTGCAAATTTTTTCCAGCTTTTGGGCCTTATCACAGATTTGTTCCCACTAAATAATGATAATACTCACCTTGACTGTAAAGGGGATATTATTAATAATGGATCATTTCTTTTTGATATCACAAGAGTTGAGTCCAGTATACAACAAGCCACGTATGAAGGATTCTAGATGATGTCCAAGTTTACAACCAGACAGACTATCAATGTTTTGTCTTGTCATCTCGATCAGGTGAGATTTGTGTCCTTTAGGCTAACAAAAATGAAAATAGTATATAGGACATGAATGGGGATGCCAATTGAAGTAATCTAGATTACCTCGGAATGCTTGACCCATGGATGTGCTCATTGCAAGAACAAGAGAACAAGGTTTTTAATAGAGGTAAGAATTGAGTGTCCTTTTTGTTTGGTGGTCTGGGGGCCACCAAACCATACCAGAACAATAAGAGCTCAAGGCATACTCAGGATCTAATCGTTCATTTCAAATGGTCTGCTTCTACCTAGGATTCTAAGATCTTGCTATGCCTACAAGAGGCATACATCCCCAGTTGGAGCCACTGGTGGAACCTCTAAAATTTTCCTAGTTCCACTAAATTATTGAGGTTAAACCCTAATAGTCATTGTTTTAGGGTTCTAGTTTTGCAAAATTTTCATGTTCACACCCTCATTTGGCTTCTGGCCTTCTATTTTTTAGTTGATCGGTTGTATCAGTTCCTGGTCTTTTCCTTAATCCCTAATGGCTTTGAGTCTCGTGTTTTTACCAGCCCTTTTGTTATCTTGCCTGTCGTGACTGGGTGGTCCTATTAAAGCAACCTTTGCAGCACATGTTGTAAGTTTTCCTTAAGTTGGGATTTAAGTATTTGCATCACCTATCGCTCGTTTGTTTTCAAATTCCCTTATGCAACCTGCGATGAGCGATTTCCTTCCTCTTTAGTATCGGTCACTTGTTTTCCTTCGCATGTTTATTTGTTTCCATGAGGAAGTAACACCCGATGAGTGATGCGGTCAACATTTTGACCCATCGCTACCCTCTTAACTATCATTGGTTATTTTGTGCAAGATGAAGTGAAACTTGTGACCGCCCATGCCTAGGTTGTGTTCCATTGCTGAGGTGCAACGTTTCATTAGTTGAGGTTGGTATATATGAGGATAACACCCGATGGGTGATGGAATGAGTATGTGGCACCCGACAGGTAGTCGTGGTTTGCATCACTAGCTTCTCCATTTTTGTATGTCGTCTTTGGTGGGTTAGGATGAAACTCGTGAATGTTGATGGGTTAAGTTTCTTTGTCGCATGAGCTCGTTTTGTCCCGGATTAAGATGGTTCGGGTATTTGTTAACGTGTGATGAGCGATGAGGTTAAGTACCAATGGTCAAGATCCTTTCATGACTATGATCTACAATTGATGTTTCATCACTAGCTTCTTAGCCTCCGCTTGATGAGTCTCGTATGGGAAGGATGAACTGGCAATGGGTGATCTATTCCGGTTTGTGGCTCGGATTTGCCTATGGTTGTAAGGATCGACGACGTGCATGTCAAGATTGATGGTTTTGGGATATGGCCGAGCACGTGGCAGTTTTAAAGAACTTCTTCATTGTTTCTAAGTACAGCTAATAAAGAAAGTGGTGATCCTTAATGATCCTCATTGATTGAGTTTTAATCCACGACGATCGACGGTTGAGATGCGACATGCAAGTGATTGATTTTCTCAATCATGGGAGTGAATGAGGATGGCCATTAATTGTAGCATGCTTTGAACTCCTCTATTTAATGAGGATTTTCCTTCAGAGTGTTCACCATTCTATTTCAAATTAGTGTCTTTGGCTAATTATCATGATCGCTAGGCAGTAAATTTTGTTGCCTGGTGAATTATCATTGGGGTGGTGTGTTGGTGCTTTGACGAATATGTTGTTCTTGTTGTGTTTCAATAGCTTATTTTGTATCTGGTACTAGTGTAGCTCGCGTTGCCTATATCTGGGAGTGTCCTGGTAACAGTAGCTTGTTTTTCTCGTACACATCTTGTATCAGGTTCATGTTTCAAACAAAATGAGCTAGTCGACCTCTTCTTCCACTCCAGTGCATAGGTTGCAATGTCTGAGCTCGTAGGAGCCATTGATTTATGAACTTGAAAATACAACTGCAGTCGAGGAGGCACCAACCATTTTGAGGGCTAAGAGGAGCGCCCACAAGAGGACCAGAAGAACTATTGTCAGAGATGCTTATAATCTTTGACCAAGAGCTTGTTCAAAAGAATTACTCAGGTTTGAATTAAAAGAGGGGGCCTAATGCATTTGTGAAATAATTAACGACGAAAGAGGTAGGCCCTAGGGTTTGTTCTAACAAACTCGACTCTCTAGTGGTGATTAGTGACAGTTCCTCAGAGGAGACTGAAGGAGTTGGCCTTGGTAGTGGTCATTTCCCTATTGCTCTTGTGCCTTATACTGACTCAGACAAGGAGGTGGTGGTTGCAACTCCACTCTCTAAGGCGGCTAGGTGAGGGTGTTTGTTTAGCTGGTGACAAGGCTGGGTGACACTTGTGCACTTCGATTGGTAGTGATTGGGTCTCAAGTGCGGTGAAGTGTTTCTTGACATGGGTGGTTTGAGGATTTTTTTTTGCTGAAGTTGATAGTGGCTTTTCCTATTTTTGGAAAAGTGTGGATTACGATGGCGATGCCTTTTGGAAGGCTTGTGTGGCAGCTCCGATCGATGGCTTGGCGCCTCTTTTTGCCTTTTTCTTTTTCGTGATGTGCAAGTGAAAATATAACTATTCGAGAATGAAACCCCACGAGGAAAAATGACCTCAAAATTATCAGAAATGTAACTGTAATGAACCCTTTGCTTGTTGCTCTCTTAACCTATAAAAGGGATTTCAAGGTTCATTATAGGAAAGATCTTTTTTTGAGTCTCAAGAATGGCTTAGGTAAATGCTGGATATAAATGTTGTACATAATGTATGTAGGACAGACTAGGGTATTGTCTTGGGTTCAAGTCCTATATATGATAATCTTAGATAATTTTGCATGAATTTTTTATATTGTGATAAATTTGTAAAACCGAAGCATTTTCTCTCATGTAAGTAATTATTACAATACTATAAATGGGAAACCAAATGTTTTATCATTTCTCTTTCAATGTTTATTGAATGTACGATTTTGTTCTTGTTTTAGCCTAAGGGGTTAATTAAAATACTTGAAGGGATTCGTAAGATTGTAAACAATTGCCTAGGATTTTGATAAGAAGTTGTGTTTTGGTAGCTATGAATTTTCATAGTGTAAGGCATTGTGAGGATAAGCCATTAATTTCATGATTTATGCATTACCGACTGTCATGTATTCAACTTCATTCCCAATTGATGAGGCATTGATTTATTTTATGTATGTCTCTGTAATCTAGTGAAGCACCCAAAATACCTTGTTGAAGACTCAAAATGATGACAACACTAAATCAAATTTTGTTTATTATGAGATGCAAGTCTAAAATAACACCCTATTCCCAACAAATAGAAGGTTATTTGTGTGAAAATCGGCCAAAATTTTGGTAAGTAATGTCTATTTGCATAAAGGGGAACCTATCTGTGTAGGATGTTCACTCTTTTAGTAGAATCCCTTGTGAACTCTGTTGGGAAATACCCTCCTTGGTCCCACAGAGCCTAAAGTGTAGGGGTCGAAGGCTTAAAACCCTTTACCTATCGAGTTGGCCATTCATTTGTAAGATTCTTGGTAATGAACGTTGGCTACCTTCTAGAGCTCTCTTAAGGTGTATTGGAAAAAACACCAATAGGATTGGCGACTCTGCTGGGGGAAAATTTCACTCTCCAGATGCAAATCATTGAATCACAGAGTCAAATGGTGTAAATAGTATGGAAAATTTGTTCATATTTTAAAGAATTTTTCATCCTCTTAAAAGAGTGGGTTGCAACATAACTCAAAAGGATCTAAAAGTGACTCCGCTGAGGAGTTAGACCCAGAACATGTTGATTTGATAAGAAAATTCATTTCATTTATTTCCTCTCAAATGGAGGTGGCGACTTTGACTAAAGAACCTAACAAAGGATATGTTGAAGTTCCAGATCCGTCTGCTCAAAGAAAAATCTAAGTGGATGTTGCAGGAAGGCCAAGTATTTTCACATTATTGTGTAAAAAAATTATGAGAATTATTTTATTTCAAAGTGTAAATCATTCCCAATCAGGTGAAAAAAGCATCAATTAAGGGAAAAATTAGTTGAGCTTTGCATGTTTCCAAGTGAATATTGTGGAAATGTATGTAGTTATAGAGGGAGCATATAAATATTGATCCTAAGAAAACGATACTTGAAATTTATTATGAAAGAAGCTTGAGGTTTTGTTTTTACTAAAAGGAATTTGAGTATCCCTAGTTGCATATGTAGCAAATCTTGCTAGGTACAACAAGATGTCTAGTCAGGCTATGTATTCTGATAGAAATGTAAACAATGGGCCCCCAATGTCACATCAGGGGGGTTTCAATAGTGAAAGGTACAATGCCTTGGATTTTAGTGGAATTTGTGGATACCCAAATGTTGTACCATACAAGATTAGGGATAAGATACCGGTATTTAAAGGTGAACAGACTGAGTTGAAAAATCAACATCTATATGACTTTACTGATGTGATGGGAGACTATGAGGTAACCTTTGAAGATGTAGTTATGAAATTGTTTGTTAAATCTTTCAAAGGAGATGCTAGACATTGGCTATCTTATTTTCCTATGTCCTCAATACACTCATGGAGAGAATTCAAACTAGTATTCATGGAATAGTTTGGAGAAATGATTGATCCAGTCTTGGTTAGGCAGATATTTATGGATATGGAAAAGGATGAGAATGAGTTGGTCCCTTCATTTAATCACTGGTTTTCAAAGGTGATAAGGGAGATCCCAACACATATAAGACCAAATGATGTCGAATGTTTGGTTGTGTACTTGGGAGAATCTGATAAAAAGATGAGTTACTTGTTGAGAGATAAGGAACCTACAACATTACAACAACCATCACATTGCCATACACATCAAGAGAAATTTGAAATACTCGATGATGAGGGGAGGTTTTAATATTTGTGATGAGAGTTTAAGTAATCCCCATGATGCTGCTATGGTAGACGAGACAATCAACAGTGAGTTGGGACAGGGGAATGAGATCCTTGTTGTTTCAAGCCAATCAATAACACCACATGAAGAGTATGATGCGGTTGAAAGGGATCGTGTGCTTGTGTATAACAAAGGTGGTCGAGCATTTGTTGTTCAGAGGTTGTGTGACATGCAAAGGCATGAAGGGGAATCCCTTGACCATATTTTCTCTAGGTTCATTGATGCTTTTCTTGGCATACCTAAAAATTTTAGGCCTAGTACCCTGATGTGCATTGATTTGTTTTATGAATTATATCAATCTAGATTGAGTGTTCTGCCAAAAGAAGTGAAGACCCATGCCCTGAGCCAGGTCACTGATTGGATAAAGATTGTTGAGGGAATTCAAAGTGAATATACTAGACAAATGTCACCTCAGAGTGACATCAATGAAGCTTGTTACCAAGAGGATTAGGAATCTTTGTTGTTAGGACGAGATGATGCATATGAGCATGAACAATGGGTTAATGATGTTGCTTGTTTGGTGAATGATGTGGTTGTTGAGACACAATATAAGAATGATGAAGTGGTGCCTGATTTTCACCTTGGGGATATTGTGAGAGATGAGCAGGAGCAAGGGGAGGTGTCACTTTTTGGTCTGACTGAAGATCGTGAGATACAAACCAATGGTTCATCTGGTGATGAGATGGATTCAGAGAATTATTTTATTAGATACAGGTCATCCTATGAAGTAGAGATATAATTTTTGGCCCCAAACAAAGGATATGTTGGTGGTTATGATGAGATTCAAGTGGTTGAGGGTGGAGAATTCTCCTCATGTGATGATTTTTCAAAATGTGGATCCATAATTCTGAGTATAAGTGATGAAGATGACTCCAATGAAGACTTTCAAGGCATGGAAGGTTGTGACCCACATACCCAAGAGACATGGGTGAATGTGATCAGTGCAATGAGAATGTAGCATAATCCCCTGTATGATGAACCTTCACTAATAGATGATATGATAGGAGGTAATCCTTATTGGTGTAGGAATAACTCACTATTTGTTGTAAGCTTTGATGATATCATGATAGATGTGCCCTACAAAGATGTTAAAGATGATATGAATGAAATAACTGAGAGTGAAAACCAAAGTGGTATGAATTACTCTCATTTTATCATCATAACTACTGACCTGGATCAATTGGCCCTCCAAGTGTCAGACGGATGTAATGATCAAGGTATTGATATTGATACTGGCAATAAGTCAATGGAGGTTAGGAATTTTGTTTCCTATAATATTATCAACAATACCACTGCTAGTGAGAATATTCAAGGTGATTCCATAGAAGCATGTTGTGACAAGGTAAGGTCTGGTGTGCTTGCACCTAATCTGGTATATATTGTTGGCTAGTATGAATGTGTGCTTGAATTTTTTACAAATTCTCCTTAGCTTTTGGGCCTTATCACATATTTGTTCCCACTAAATAATGATAATACTCACCTTGACTGTAAAGGGGATATTATTAACAATGAATCATTTCTTTTTGATATCACAAGAGTTGAGTCTATTATATAGCAATGCACGTATGAAGGATTCCAATATGATGTTCGAGTTTGCAACCAGGAAGAATATCAATGTTTTGTCTTGTCATCTCAATTAGGTGAGATTTGGGTCCTTCAGGCTAAAAAAAATTAAAACAGTATATAGGACATGAGTTGGGATGCCAATTGGAGTAATCTAGATTACCCTAGAATGCTTGACCCACATATGTGCTCGTCACAAGAACAAGAGGACAAGATTTTTGATAGAGGTAAGAATTGAGTGTCCTTTTTGTTTGGTGGCCTGGGGCCACCAAACCATACCAGAACAAGAAGAGCCCAAGGCATACTTGAGATCTAATCATTCGTTTCAAATGGTCTACTTCTACTCAAGATTCTGAGATCTTGCTATGCTTGCAAGAGGCATACATCCCCAGTCAGAGTCACTGGTGGAACCCCTAAAATTTTCCTGGTTTCACTAAATTATTGAGGATAAACCCTAATAGTCATTGCCTTAGGGTTCTGGTTTTGCAAAATTTTCAGGTCCATGCCCTCATTTAGCTTCTGGCCTTCTATTTTTGAGTTGATCAGTTGTATCGGTTCCCAGTCCTTTCCTTAATCCCTCATGGCTTTGACTCTTGTGTTTTTACCAGCCCTTTCATTATCACGTCTATCATGACTTGGTGGTCCTCTTAAGGAAACCTTTCACGCACGTGCTGTAAATTTTCCTTAAGTTGGGCTTTAAGTATTTGCATCACCTATCGCTCGTTCATTTTCAAATTCCCTTGTGCATCCCGCAATGAGTGATGCCCTTCCTCTTTTGTATTGACCGCTTGTTTTACTTTGCATGTTCATTTTTGTCTGTGAGGAAGTAACACCTGATGAGCAATGCAGTCAATATTTTGACCCATCACTACCCCCTTAACTATCATTGGTTGTTTTGTGCAGGATGAAGTGGAACCCGCGACCACCCATGCCTAGGTCGTGTTCCATCACTGAGGTGCAACTTTTCGTTGGTTGAGGTTGGTATGCATGGGGATAACACGCGATGGGCGATGGAATGAATATGTGGCACCCAATGGGTAGTCATGGTTTGCATTGCTAGCTTCTCCATTGTCATGTGTCATCTTTGGCGGGTTAGGATGAAACCTGTGACCGCCAATGTGTTAAGTTGCTTCGTCGTGTGGGCTCATTCTATTGAGGTTAAGATGGTTCGGGTAGTTGTTAACATGTGATGAGAGATGTAGTTAAGTACCAATGGTCAAGATCCTTTCATGACTATGATCTATGGTTGATGTTTCATCGTTGGCTTCTTAGCCATCGCTTGATGAGACTCATATGGGAAGGATGAACTGATGATGGGTGATCTATTTCGGTTTGTGGCTCGAATTTTCTTGTGGTTGTAAGGATCAACAATGTGCATGTCAAGATTGATGATTTTGGGATATGGCTGAGTCCATGGCAGTTTTACAACACTTCTTCATTGTTTCTAACTATGGCTAATAAAGCAAGTGGTGATCCTTAATGATCCTCGTTGATTGATTTTTAATCCACGACGATCAATGGCTGAGATTTGACATGCAAGTGATTGATTTTTTCAATCATGTGAGTGAACGAGGATGGCCATTAATTGTAGCATGCTTTGAACTCCTCTATTTAATGAGGATTGTCCTTCAGAGTGTTCACCATTCTGTTTTGAATCAATTCCTTTGGATAATTATCATGAGCACTAGGTAGTAATTTTTGCTACCTCGTGAATTCTCGTCAGGGTGGTGTGTTGGTGCTTTGACGAATATGTTGTTCTTGTTGCGTTTTGGTAACTTCTTTTGTATCTGGTGTTGGTGTAGCTCATGTTTCCTATATATGGGAGTCTACTGGTAATGGTAGTTTGTTTTTCTCGTACACATCTCTTATCAGGTTCGTGTTTCAAACAAAATGAGCCAACTGAGCTCTTCTTCCACTCCACTGTGTAGGTCACGATGTCTGAGTTCGTAGGAGCCATTGATTTATGAACCTAAAAAGACAATTGCAGTCGAGGAGGCACCAACCATTCTGAGGGCTAAGAGGAGTGCCCACAAGAGGACGAAAAGAACTATTGTCAGAGATGCTTATAATCTTCGACCAAGAGCCTGTTCAGAAGAATTAGTCATGAAACGTAAGTGATTCTACATGAGTCACCCTATGGAGCGACACCTTGAGATAGGCAGTCAGGATAACCATAGATGGAGGCAGAACCTTGTGATAGGTTTTTTGGATAATCCATGTAAGGCCAAGCAATGACACTCTCCTACTGTACCTTTATATCTTCCCTTGCTTTGGTTGCCTCTGGGAGTGTTGTTGCTTTTGTTTAACGCTATTATGTGTTGGTTTGTGTTAGCCTTATCTATTTGACCTTGTTTGGATGTGGGACCTTTCTTGTCATCTCCTAGCACGAGGGGTGGGCCTTCAAGTCCACGAGGTTGGGTGGAACATGCTACACACCCCATTGGGTTCCCAGGTTGTGTTTGTGATGCAAAAGCGGATGCAGAGTTTCCAGAGCTTCACTTGGTTGAAGACTATTCTTCGCTTTGTACTTAATTCTTCATTAATGTACTATTCTTGTACTTGAATTACTCTTTCCATTGATATAAGGGAATCATTATGTAATGTATTATTGTGTCCATGATGTGTTGTATCTGTGGAAATATGTTTCACAATTGTGATATTGAACTATGAATTGAAATGTAATAGAATGATGAATGTATCTTTTTCATCTCTATTGGTCATGGATGGTGGTATGTTATCATTATGTTATCTTGTGAATGTATGCTTCTATTTTTTATTTACTTGGCATTTAGTTTATAACGGTGTTATTATTTGGGAATGTTTACAAGTAATGCAACCATGTAACCCCATGGGACTAGTGAGGTGTTGTCATGTAATGTTGTATGGTTAATTAGTTTTATGGTTAGTGCATAGACAGTTTTTTTTTTAAAGAATTGTTTCATCTCTAGTTAGTTGGTTGTTGTTATGTGGGGTTTGTGTGGCGGGGCATTACAATGGTGGCAGGCTGCTATATCAAAATGTGTTGATTTCTTATGAGCTTTTAGTAAGAGATTGGCTTGGTAGCGAAATTGTAAAGAAAAGTCCCTACAAGGTAAGTTGGAGTTGAACAAAAAATTTCCTAACTTGAACCCCTATAACATTTCTATCCAAGCTTCTATAGCCTCTATTGAAAATAAGCTATGTAAATTTGATAAGCACAAGGGTCAACGAGCTAAGATCAAATCTGGATTGCACTGGTTAAAAGAGGGTAACAAGGGGTCCAAGTATTTTTTTAATTATTTAAACTATAAACATAAAAAGGAGTTCATTGGACCAATACAGGGTGAGGGTGCAAGAACTTATACGAACACAAATGATATCATAAACATGTTTCAGAATTTCTATGAGAAATTTTTTAGGGAGAAATATCATTAGCACGATGCTCAATTGATTTTAGAATATATCATCAAAGAAATTATTCCTAGAAAGGTGGACCAAGATTATAGTCGTTTCATTGATCGCAACCTTTCTATAGATGATTTGGAACATTTTGTTTTTCTATGGCCCCTAACAAAAGCCCAAGTTTTGATGGGATATCAATTGAGTTTTGCCAAACCATGTGACAGCATATTGAGGAAGACTTTTACTTAGTTTATTTGGAAGCAGTGAACCAAAGATAATTAGGACCAGATATTAACAAAGGATTAATCAAGTTTCTCCCAAAAGGGAAAATTACAGACCTTATTTCTGGATGGCGACCTATCACATTGCTCAACACCTGTTATAAAATTATTGCTAAAGCCTTAGCTAATAGGTCAAACCAATGGTAAAGAAATTGCTAGATCGGAGCAGACTAGGTTACTTGGTGGTAGATTTATACTTGATAATTTAATATTGCTTTGGGAAACAAGTGAATGGGCCCAATAAACAAGGAAAAATGTTTTGCTGGTTAAACTTGATTTTGATAAGGCTTATGATAGGATGTGGTGGAGGTTTATTAGTAAGATGTTGCAGTGGATGGGATTTGGTCCCAAAATTTGTAATCATTTTCAAATGTTATTCAATGAGGTGAATGCCTAGTTGGTGATCAATCAAGCTATGTCTAATACATTTCCTTTACAACGTTCAGTTAGACAGGGTTGGTCATTATAATTGTTTCTATATGTTTTAATTGTTGATGCTTTTGGTTACCTGCTGCAAAAATATAATCAAATGAGTTTGATCAAGGGCGTTTCCATTCCCAACAATACAGTTGTGACAAATTATCATTTTGTTGAGAGTAGTTTGTTGTTTATTCAAAATTTTGAATTAGAAATCGAGAATGTTCTATAGGTTTTAAATTTATATTACGAGGTGTTAGGATCCAAATTGGCTCATCATAAAATTGAGTTCATAATTATCTAAGATAGTTTAGTTTCTGATTGGATCACTAAAGATTGGAAGTAGATAAAATATGGGTAGATTACTAGGTATCTTGGCATACCCTTTGGAGTAGAGGTTACACTTCATGATATGTGGAAGTGGTTTATCAGCAAATTGAGAGCTAAAATATTTAATTGGGGAAATAAATTCTTGTCTTTAGCTGGTAAAATTCAAGTTATAAACAAGATATTTTTGGCATCACATGTTTATTATTCCTCTTGTTGGATGCCCTCTAAAAAAATTTATGAAGACCTAAATAAGCTCATTCGCTAGTTCTTGTGGGCTAAATGGGATGGAAAAATGGGTTTTAAGGTCTCCTCTTGGCTACACTATATACAACCTAAGTGCAGAGGGGGGTTAGGCCTTTTGGATCCTAGAACACAAGGGATTTTCTTATCTACAAAGTGGATAATTAGAGTTGTTTCAAGAGGAGAACCATGAAATTGTTTGGTGTGTCATTGTATTATGATGGTTGCAATGAACAACATGTGGCATAATGTGAGTTAGTTGGATAAAAAAAATTGGCTCAGTTTGTTCGTGTTAAGGCCTCTTTTTCACTGCAATCTATATGGAAAGCTTGGCAACAAGTCTATAAGTTTCTAAATTGGAGAGGGGATTCCTTACAATGTGGTTTCAGCTTTGCAACCTCTTCTATTTGGTGGAACAAATAGGTTAAATATCATGGACAACCTCTCGTTGTCTCTTTTCCTAAACCAACCCTTTATTTATTCAAAAAAGGAGTTAGATAGTTTAGTGACATATGGGATTTTGATTCCTTCGATTGGGACAGTTGACAAGATATCAAATATGTCTTTAATCTAAACAACGGGTTTAAGAGTTACACGATCTTTATGAAATCATTAATTCTTGTAGAGCTTCTAATGAAAATTTGCACTTCTTTACATTGCAATTTCTTCAAAGACTGGTTGTGGATCGATCAATACCCATTCTTATGTTTTTTGAAGAAGATCTACTTAAATTTCCTTTCACACATAAATTTGAATCCAAGACAATAAAAAATGGAGTTGGTGTTTCCCAGAAAAAAAAATGGTGAAGACTTAGTGGTCAAATTTGGAAGTCCAAGGCAGAGGCTAATGCTCAAATTGTGGAATAGAAAATTTTGCATCATAAGTTCCCTGTAGGGGATAGATTAAAACATTTCAAGGTGCAAGCAGCCAAATGTTTGTTTTTCCAATGCAAGGAAAACATAAAACATATTTTTTGGGACTGTTTTAGAGCTAAAAAGAAGTGGAATATTATGTTTAGTCATTTCCTTGTTGTGTTTGAACATGTTTTAAGCTGGAAATAAGCAATTTTTGGTATTAGACTTCATAATAATATTGTTGTTGATACTATGAGAGTATATTTTGTTGCATTTATGGAAAAGTAGATGTTTAGCTATGCTTTCTAATCACATTTTGCTTCAGGAAATAGATATTTTAAAGTTTTACTTTGACATCCTATTCCAATTCATCATTCTATGTTCACAGCAGAGGCATGGACACAAAGATAAGGATAGTAACAAGCATCTAGAGGTTATTAAGCATCAATTCTTACAGCTACATAGAGGTGAACTCCACAGTGCCAAATTGATACAAGAATTTTGTAAGTTTAAAGTGTAAGTCCTCATGTTATTGTACCTTTTGAGTTCCTTTTTGTATTGTTGGATGTTAAATCCCAACTAGATTACTGTTATTGTGATTATTATGTTTGTTGGTACACTTTGTAAGCTACTTTATGTGTTGTTGTTCACTATTTTTCAGCTCGTTACTATTTTTGTAGAACTTGTTGCATGTTGGTTTGTGTTGTAAGCTGTCGATTTTTGTTATATTCCTTTCCTTTACAAACCTCTTTTTGGATTGTTATTTATTCTATGTGTTTTCTTCTTTTTCAGCGTGGTTCAATACAAAATATTGGGGAATAAAAAATTCTTTAAAATAATAAAATAATAGAATTATAAAATAAAAAGAACTTTGCCTTGCAACACGCCCCCCACCTTGTAAGAAAGATGCACCTAAAACGTCTTGGTCAAATTCTTTTTTAATTTGATAGTTGTGTATTTTATATGATTATTCTTAAATATTATCTAATTCAATGATCAAAGATCAACTTAATTAATAAAAATAAAATAAATATTTATTATTTTTTAATGTAATAAAATATGAAATTATTATTAACTATTTAATTATTAAAATAAAATAATTTATATAAGATGATTATGTCATGCCTATGAAATCATGTTATGCAAGGGCCCACACAGCATAACGCCCAACTAAAAGCAGATTGACCATTGCCACCATTAATAGGTTCAGAGCCATGTTAAGTCAAATTAAAAGAAACGCCTTACCTAACTCTGTTAAATTTATCCACCAAGGACTAGATAGTCTTTTTTTCACTAGAACCTTTTAGTGTGCTTCCATTTCATATCTTGGGACTGTTCTGCACCATAAATTACTCCTCTTGCTTCACTTTATTTTGGGTTTGTAAGATTTGAACTCCCGACCAGCATGAGGTTGATACTTCAAAAGCTTAAACATTAAGTATAATGTTTTGTCAAATGATTATGTAAATCATATTTAGGCTATTCAAGAACTCTTAATTTCAATATAAATTGTTTTTAGCTATTGTAATGTGATTATTTTTGTTATATATGAAGTGTTAATGATTTTAGAAAAAACAATCAATTTTGAGTTTGAATAAAGTTTATAAAGTGTGAAAAAGTGAGGACTTGGAAAAGAGTGAGTTTATTGATTTATAAAAAGTTTAGTTATTAATAAAATTATTGAAATTTTTTTATTTTTTTTTATTCTTTATTTTATTTTAATGATTTGTTTTCTCAGAGTTTTATGATTATGTTCTTAGAATTTTGTCTTCTATTTTAATATATTTCAACTTGTAAATAAGATAGCTAAATTATTCACTATATTATTATTATGCATCTATGTTTTTGTTATTAGATGAGAAAGGTAGTTTTGATTGAACTATTATTTCTTTGGTTATGTCTATCATGGGCTAGTATATATAGAATTGTTTGAACGAAATTACAAAATTCAAAACTATTATCCATGTTTTACTGCATATCTTATGTATTTTAAATGTTTCAGATAAACACGTGTTCCTTGAAATTTTACATGTGATATTAAACTAAATTGTATAGCATATTAGATGTAATCAAGGGGGAATTCACTTAATCAATAGCAACAATAGATTATCTAGAATATATTTCTACCATTACAATTTTAAATAATGTAGGCTAGTTTGTCAATCCTATAAAAATAGTGATGGATAAGATTTATGATGATTTTGTGTTATTTTCCCTCGGCCTACATAGTTGTATTATTCTACCATTGTTGATGTTTTATACAGAAAACTTGCCTATAGCTATAGCCTTGACTATTGTTCTTGTACCATATTCAAAATATCTACTAATGCGTCCATTATTGCAAAATTCTCAATTCTTTTTAATTTAATAAACTGTGAATTGTATAGAGTTATATGTATATAGATGATAATGTTTGTTATTGCATTATAGAATGACTTCTTTCTATAGAACTACATATCTTTGCATTCATTTTATGTCCATATAGATGGAAATAAATTGTCTTAGCAAGGTTGTGCATTGTGTGACTACATTAGAGGAGGTGTTTTTTGCTCGATGGTAGTTCAAGTGTTTATGTTTCTCTAAATTTTTTACTTTGTTTGGTTTGTGTTAGTTTGTAATGCAAGTGATGTGTAATATGTTTTTGAAGACCAATCCCTCAAATCTTGAGTTTATTTTGATATTACCTGACGCATGAATAATATTTCACTTGGATAAAATATTTTTGAGATTTTAGAACACCTACCTTCCCTACCTAGTAGTGGTAACACTAAAACATGACCATCATTTGTACATTCTTCTTACATATCATTTTTATATTTTTTTATAAAATAATTGTATTTACTTACTTCAACATATATTTTTTCTTTTTGTAAGCAATAAAATCATAGTTAAGTGATAAAAATGTAATTAACTTCAAATATATTGAAATTAGAATGTGTGTCAAGTGACCTTTGGTCTATTGGTGAATCTGAATAACTCATAAAGAGTCCATTACAGATCATGTCTTGCTAAGTTCAAATATCATTAGCATTTAAAGAGATCAAGTTGTGATCATACCTTGGGTGACTTTGGCATAATGCATACTATAGAAGAAAAATTTAAAATAAGGAATGCAAGTGCAAACTAATAGTCTACTTCTACCTTGAATTAGATGGTAAATGAAACATAAATAAAACAATGCAAACTTAGACAAGCATTATACCTTTCATGAATTTTTTATGGCTCTAAAGTGATGTGTTGATATTATTGAGTGGCATGTTGAGTTTCTCTTCAAGTCCCCAATTTGATAGCATATACCTACAAATTTTCTCATATGAAAATGCTTGGGGATGTTGTGAATTTCTAGAATTAAGGGGAGAGGAATGGAGGGCTAGGATTTTATGAGAGGATTTTTTAATTTAAAATTGAGATGGAAATGATAATAAAATGTTGATGGCCGGTGGATAAAGGCTAGGGTTGACTTTATTAGATTGATGGACAAGTGATGTAGTCAAGATCAAGGGGTCTTATCAAACTACCCAATCTTGCAGCCTTAACATGTCATCCAATCCACATTAACATATAAATGAAAAAGGAATCTGAAACATATCTTTATTTCAATATTCATACACATTCATACATGAAAATTCCTCAAGATTAATTACATATATGGAGGATTCAACATTGAATAAAATTCAAAAAAAATTACAAGCTTTTCTAGACACATCTTGTCTAGGAGTCTTCAAATCATCATGTCTTCAAACCTTCTTGGCTTCACTCATCTTCTAAAACTTGATTTTAATCTTTATTATGTAGCTCTCATGGTTGCATTGAACACCTACAACACACCTGCAAAATATTTTTTCTCTTCTATTCCTCTTCTCTTCACAAGATGATTTTCTACACTCTTTCTTATGCAACAACTCTCAAGAGCAACCTGCAACTTCTTTCTCCAACCTTTTTGTTGTTGATTGCTACTTCTTGACACTGCTAAAGGTTGTATTTATAGAGGGTTTCAACAATGTGAAACACCAAAAAGTGGTTTCCAAATATGCTCTTTCATTGACCCTTAAAATTCTTGCAGAAAATGAAATAAAACATAGTTTGTTGCTTCCAAAAGAGTCACCCAAAGTTTTTGTACCATACCAAACATCTTGCTATTGTATATACATGTGAAAAATAGATAAAAACTAATAACCAAGTTGTGCTCATTCACTCCAAATTGAAAATTGAAGTCATTACTTTGTTTTCCAAAAAATACTAATTTTTTTCTCCATTTTGGGAACCAAAATTGAAAGAATAAGACCAAATGGAATGCCAAGAGTCACTTGTCTCCTACACACTTCCTTGGGCATATAAATTGAGAAAATTAATTATTTCCTTCAAAATCCCTTCCACCATGGTAAATAGACCATTTCAACCCCTAGAACCTTGAAATTATCTAATTTTACAAATCACATTAAACACCCTACTTGACCTTGATATATGAAATGGAAATAAAGTCCTCACAAATAAATTATCGTATCCTTACAACACTTCTCAATATTCTCTTGAAGCTCAAAAATGCAAAAGACTGAACATGAAAATAAAATATATTTTTGGTGATGTAATTAGATTGATGGAATTTTAAATTAGAGGAAATGATGACATATATTTTTGGATTTTATGAAGGAGAATAAATAATTTTATTTTTAAATGATAAAGAGGATGTAGGATATATATTAGCTTAGTTAATTGAATAAACTAATTTATTTAATTAAAATCAGTATAAATTAATTAAAGGAAATTTATTTAATCAACTGGTGGAGAATGGATAACAAAATTAATTAGAATGAGGATAACTATGGATTAGTTAAAATGTGAGGGTGAAATTTAGGTGTTTGTAGATACCCCTTAGTCTTTGGCTCTTAGATAAAAGAGGTTGATTATTCATGAAACTTTTATTCACTCTCTTGATATCAATAAGTTGCAAAAATAATAAAAAATTGTTATGAAGAACCTATCAAGAAAAAAATTATGTGGTCTACTTATGCAATCTACTATATTGGAAAATATTAACTTCAACATGCTAGAGTTAAAAAATATTACAATACGAATGAGACATAAAAAATAATTTTGAATAGCAGCCTAGCCAAAGTAATGATCAAGGACAATGATTCTTATCAAATATAATGTCAATGTAGTGTATAGAGGACCACTTTTGAAAAGATAAAGATGTGGATATGAATGTTTGATTGGGTAGATAAGATGCATCATGGGGTTAAATCAGATAGGATGACATGCCATTAAAATTTATACTCTTTGAATGGATGACAAAGTCATGTTGATAACCGTGGGACATTATTTTAATGTGGCTTTTTATTTTTGTCAAATTTATTCATGAATTTTGTTCTAAGAGAAAGTAGTTACTATTTTCTATAAAAAAAATGAGCGCAAACTACATAATCTACCTCTCTTTCTTGTCATAAAATTATAGTATTCTACAAAATGAGAGCAAGCCACCTCATCTACCTCTTTTTGTTGTTGTAAATGGGATATACAAGAGTCACAACTAATTCTAGTTGTCCTTGTCACTCATGATGACCAACAATGAATCCTATTAAAAATGGTTTAGACATTGACAATACATAAAGCATACGACATAACAATCACTAGAGCAACAATTGAAAATATATAAAATATCAAATTATCACCTTAACGACAATATCATAAATTCAATAATTATCAAATCAAAAAACATTTTTTTAAAATTTTCATTCAAAAAATATACATACATATAAAATAATATGTATATAATCTTAAAAAATAAAAAAATAAAAATTTAAAAAATATTAAATTATATTAAATAAAACAAAACAATTTTAAAAATCATATTTAAAAAAAATAAAAATGTTAAACTATTTAATAATACAAATAATTTATTAAAGATATAAAAAACCTATCAAACTTTAGAAATTTAAACCTTTAAATCCAATTACTAGTTAAACATATATTAAAATAAACAATATTGGTTATCTTGAAATACATGCTTATAACTCATTATAAACGATCTTATTATTATTTTTAATAATTATGCAGATCACATGATGTTAACTCCCTTCAAATTCTAAATAAATAATAATAATAATTGGGTTCTTGAATCCATAAATATAAATTATGTATAAAACAAAAAAATTAAGAAAAAGAAAGATGTAAGTGACAAGTCTTGGAAAATGAGATAAAAGATTCCCCAAACAAACAAAACTATAATTTATTTTTCTATCACTCAATAAAATATTCCACCACTTTCATAATAAATTCCAAAGGTGGGTAACATTGATGGATTGATAAAATGTATTAATACATTCTACCCTTTATTAAACATTTGTTTCTTTTTTCTCTACCATTTGAGCATGGACTTGTTTTAGTGCATCTCAATTTTTTTATATAGTTTGTTTCGAAAATTGTGTGAAGACAAAAATAATTGCACCGTTTAAAGGTTCTTTAAATAAATTATTTAAGTTTATTTTTTGATTGGTTTGTTGGAATATAATTTGTATTCATTATTTAAATAAAATTTAAAAAAAAAAAACATTTAATAGCAATATAGTGGGGTAAATATTTTAGGGGATTTTAAATTTTTTATTTCAAAATTTTGCATCGCTTTATCATGTTTGTTTTTTAAAATATCTTTGAACTCTTAAATTAATTATAATTTGTTTTTAGTTATTTCAATATGACGATCAATTTTGAATTTGAATAAAGTTTATAAAGTGAGGATTCGAAAAAAAGTGATTTTATTGGCCTATAAAAGTTTGGTTAGTAGAATTATTGAAAAAAATTTAAATTTTTTTTTTTTTCTACTTTCAAGATTTGTTTTCTCGAAGCTTTATAATTGTGTTCTTAGAATTTTATTTTCAATTCTAGTGTATCTTAATTTGTAGATAAAATAGATGAATTATTGACTAGATTACTATTACTCATTTATGTTGTGTTATTAGATGGAAAATATAGTTTTGACCGAACTATAGTTTATTTGGTTGTGTTTACCATGGACAAGTATATATTTATGCTTGTTTGAATAGAATTACAAAATTTAAAATTGTTACCCATGTTTTCTTACAAATCTTATATATTTGAAATGTTTAGCATAAATATTGTTTCTTGAAAACCATTCCCTTCAACCTTGAGTTTATTTTATAATACCTTACATAGGAATAATATATCACTTGGTTAAAATATATTTAAGATTTTGGAACACCTACTTTCCTTACCTAGTAGTGGTTGTAGACACTTGAAATTGACATATTGTCATTTCACTTAACTACCTAACCATTTCCCTTATAATTGATTGAATAAATCTCTATTTATTTGATTAATTATTCAATTTTCATCTTTTTATGAATTAATAAAGTTGTTATTTATCACTATTCATCCAACTCCATTCTTAGCCAGGTAAAATTATTAATTGTCCTTCTTTTATATTCCACCTTAGATAAATAAATCCAATTATTCATTTATCTAAGTCATCCATCCTCATCCCCCAAAATTAAATAAATATGTCTATAATTTATTTAATCCTCTTTTTCTATCCATTTTTATTGAGTATATATAAACATGCACCTTTGTACATAAGGTATGGGTCTTTGTACATGTGACATGGGTCTTGGTAAGTGTCTCATGGGCCGAAGACTTACCCATACTCCCAAGGTACTCCAAAATAACCCTTTCCATCTCGTCCATCCACATCTTCCAATAAAATCCTCAACCATTGATTTTCCTTTAATCCTAGACCCCTTTCCATTCATCAACCTCTTGGAGACACTTGTCCTATCCTCATCAACCCAATCCTCTAATTGATCTTAGCAATCCAATATTTCATCTAAAAACCTATAAATTGGATGCACCTCAAACCATTTTGATATATTTCCTTAGAATGCAATGCTATATTGTTAGTAAGAGCATTCACATATTACTATTTTGGAGCAACCTCCATAGCTTGGTGCAACAAGTATTGATGTTGGTGAGATTATTTGTTATTTTTATCAATATTTGCTAACCTTTATGCTTAATGGAGTGTTGCATATATTGTAAGTAGAATAGATTAATATTAGCTTAACATGTTCTTGTATGCTCTAATTTGTATACATACATAGTGGCAACACTAAAACATATCTATCATTTGTAAATTCTTCTTACATGTAATTTTTATATTATTTTTTATAAAATAATTAAATCTTACTTTAGCACATATATTTTTCTTTTTTTAAGTTGTAAAATTATAGTTAAGCATAAAAAAAAATTAGTAACTCCAAAAATATTGAAATTAGAATGTGTGTCAGAGCGGTCTTTGGTCTACTAGTGAAGCCAAATGACTCATAAAGAGTCCATTATGAATCAAGTCTTGTTAACTTCAAAGTGTGTTGATGTTTTAAAGGGTAAGGCTGAGATCATGTCTTCGGTGTCTTTGACATAATGGATACTATAAAAGAGAAACATTTAACTAAAGAATGCAAGTGCAAACAAATAGTATATATCTACCTTGGATTAGAGCATAAATGAAAGGTAAATAAAAAATACAAACTTGAAAAATCATTATACCTTCCATGATTTTTTTATGGTTCCAAGGTGATGTGTTGATGTTGTTGAGTGGTATGTTGAGTTGCTCTTCAAGTCCTTGGCAATCTAATAGCATATACCTACAAATTTTCTTGTATGGAAATGCTTGGGGATGTTATGAATTAATAGAGTTGAGGGGAGCCGAATGGAAGGCTAAGATTTCATGAGAGTATTTTTTTAATTTAAAATTAAAAGAGAAATGACAATAAATGCTAGTGATTGGTGGATGGAAGGTTAAGATTAACTTGATTAGATGGATGGCCAAGATGCAAAGTCAACTTGCATCTATATTGAGAGAATTTTGAATTAGAAAAAATAATGATGTAGATTTTTGGATTTGATGGAGGAGAATAAATATTTTATATTTTTTAAATGATAAAAGAGGATGAAGGACATTAGCTTAGTTAACTAAATAAACTAATTTATTTAATTAATTAACATTAAGACAAACTAATCAAATAAAATTTATTTAACTAGCTAATGGGGAAGGGATAACCTGATTAATTTAGAATTAAGGGAATTGTGTATTAGTTAAAATGTCAAGGTAAATTTTAGGTTTTCACAAATATCCCTTAGTCCTTTGGTCTTAGCTAAAAATATTGATTATTATGAAACTTTGATTCTCTCTCTTCATATTAGTAAGTTACAAAAATGATCAAAATGTGTTATAAAACTTATCAACAAAAAAATTATAATGTAGTCTACTTATGAAATTTATTATATTAGCAAAGCTTGACTTTACATTAAGCTCATCGGAATTAAAGAAACATTACAAAATGAATGAGACAAAAATTAATTTTGAATAACCATAACCAAAATAATGCATCAATTACAATGATTCTTATCAACTTTAATGTCCATGTAGTACATAGAGGACTACTTTTGAAAAGATAAAGATGTTGATAGGAATGTTTGATTGGCTAGACAAGATGGGTCATGCGACTAAATTAGATGATATATAATTATTACGTAAAAAAAAAAATTAAAATTTTAGGAAGAATGTATCGCATGAAAAATTATGTCATACCATCAAAATGTATGCTCTTTGAATGGAAGACAAGGTCACATTGATAACCATTTGAGATCATTTTAATGTGGTTTTGTGTGTTATTTTTGGCAAACTTGTTCATGAATTTGTTCAAAGCCAAAGTAGTTACTATCATCTACAAAAAACGAGATCAATCTACCTCTCTTTTTTGTTATAATTTATATCTCTACAAAAATGAGAGGAAGCCACCTCATCTACCTCATTTTGTTGTCCTAAATGGAACACACAAGAGTTACAACTAATTCTAGTTGTCCCTATCACTCATGGTGACCAACAATGAGTCTTGGTAGAAATGACTTTGATCTTAACAATACATAAAATACAACTTACAAAGATCACTAGAACAACAATCAATGCTGAAAATATATAATATCATATTCTCACCTTAACGACAGTGCCATAAATTTAAACATTGTCAAATCTACAAATACCTTAGATTCTCATTCCAAAAATATACATACAAATTGATATGTATAAAAACCTAAAAAACAAAAAATAAAACTATATCTAAAAATACTATATAAAAAATTAATTATATTAAAGAAATAAACTAATGCTTAATATAATATTTTAAAAAATATAATTCTTTAATAAATTAATAAATAAAAAATAAATCTATCCAATTCTACAATTTATATTCAAAACTTAAAGGTAGACATCTATATTAAACCTTTAAATCCAATTATTAGTTAATATATATTAAAATAAACATTATTGATATATGTTGAAATTCATGCTTATCACTCTTTATAAACGATTTCATTATTTTTTAAATAATTATGCTAATCACATGGTGTTTAATTTTTAAATTCTAAATAAACAAATAATAATAAATGGGCTCTTGAATCCATAAATACAATTATGTATAAAACAACAAAAAAAACTAAAGATGTGAAGATTCTCCAAACAAACAAAACCTATAATTTATTAATTTATTTTTTCTAGGATGTCAGTTTAAAGCAAATATTCCACCTCGTTCATAATAAATTCCATCAGTACGATAATCATTATGGGTATGAGGAAAGTAGACATAATGTACACTTTGCCTTCTCATCATTTTATTTTGCCTTCATAAAGCAACCCCACAAAGACATAACATTTCTTCTTGTTCTTTAGAACCTTTTAATGTGCTTTTTCTACACCATGATTACTCCTTTTGCTTCACATTATTTTATATCTCTAAGGTTGGAACTCCTGACCAGCATGGGGATTATATCTCAAAAGCTTTTTCTATTTAAAAAAGTTGTGGCTAGGACTTGATAAGTCATTCTTTCTAAAGATTTTAAGTATTATATTTCTCAAATTATTTTCTAAATTAGATTAGACAGTTTTGGGATGATATTCTTGAACCTTCCATTGAATTATAAATTGTTTTGTAAGCTATTGCAATATGATGATTTTTATTATATTTGAATTTTGTATGGATTTTTTTTAAAACAATTAATTTTGAGTTCAAGCAAAGTCTATCAGATGTAAAAATTCAAAATTATTAGAATGGTTGAACACAGATTTTTTCTTTGAGTCTTTTAAGATATATTTTCTAAAAGTTTTAATGATTATGTTCATAGATTTTTGTCTTCAATTCTAGCATATCTCAACTTGTAGATAAGATATTGAACTCACACAATATAGGAGAGAAAGACGAAGCGTTTGAAGCGAACCCGTAACCCTAGTCGTCATTTTTCTCTAGTTTTTGGCTACTCTCGGCCTTAATGCGGCTCAAAGTTGAAGCTCGACTGATGGGCAACCCCTCTCACACACAAGTTAAGGAGAATACAACAAATTGCAAGCTGGATTCAAAGGAAAACGACCACAATGAAGTTGTGAATCTGGAGACGCCTTTGGAGAAAAGCCCAACCATTTCCAATGAAGACCTAGACGAGCCTATGTTGGAAGAAAATCCAGATAAAACCTTGGAAATACAACTCCTTGATGATGTTATTGATGTAATTGCAGAGTGCCAAAATAGAATTGTGATTTTGTTTTTTCTAAGAGGTGTGCCTTCTGAAAATGAGTTTTTTAAATGGGAAAGATTAAACTGGGAGAATCGGGGATGGGAAATAGAGGCTATGCGAGGTCTTGGAAAGGGGTATGTGTCCTTTATGTTCAAATCTAGAGACCATGCCCAGGTTGTCTTGCAATATGGGACATGGGTAATCTGTGGTCAAATATGTTATCTACAAGCTTGGAATTTTAATTTTCACCCTGAAGGCCCTTCTCGTTCTCGCTATTCTATGTGGGTTGAGTTGCCCTTTCTCAATTTCTCTTTTTGACCCTTCATAAAAAACATTGTTGCTCACCTAGGCAGAGTAATTTGGTGTAAGCATAGTTCAGATAAATTTTCAAGCCTTAGGGTTCATCTTAGGGCTTGTGTGGAAGTCGATTTAAACAAGCCCTTGCCATAGATCTTAAATTTGGTTGCCCCTAGTTTTGAGTTGAATCAACTAGTTGTTTATTTAAATAAGCCAAATGCATGCTTCTACTATTGAAAAGAAGGCCATCTGATCTACGAGTGCCCAATTAGAAAACAAAAAATGTTCCAGACACCAACAATCTCCTCTCCAGCTAGTGACATTTATCCTCCCCTAGTCATTTTCCTCATACCATTCAACACTCTCATCCCTCATCACCTACCTTAGAAAGTACTCTTGTTCCTCATTCCAGCCCTAGTAGTACTACTGGTGTTCTTGGTGAGATAGTCCCATCTTTCAAATATGTCGTTATGTCAGACGACTGGATAGAGGTTAGAAAGAGGAAAGAGACTTCCCCTCCTTCTTCCTCTATTTCTCAGTACCAAGTGCATTCTCGTTCTCCCCCCCCATTCTGCTTCTAAAGCCCTTGCTCATGATTCCTCTTCCCCCCCTTGCCCCTTTGCTCCTCACCAATACACTCTTGCCCCCCATTATGCTTCTAAAGCCCTTACTCGTGATTCTTCTTCCCCCCCTTGCCCCTCTTCTCCTCACCAATACACTCTTGATTCGTCCCTTTCTCCTTCTCGAACTCGTCATCATTCTAGATCTCCTTCTTCCACCTCTCACGATTGTGAAGTTAAGAATTCAGATTTGCATAGTGAAAATCGGTTTAGTGTGTTGACCCAAGATGAAGAATCCTCCCCTCATCATGAATTATAAAATATTGTCTTGGAACGTGCAAGTTATTTCTCTCCCCCTTCACAAATATAAAGTCAAAGAGGTTGTTATGAAATGGAAACCTGATGTGTTCTTCCTTCAAGAAGTCAAAACTAGGGGAATTAAGCTTGAAATGTCCTTATGTAAGGTTTGGGGTCATGTCATGTTTTTTTTTACTTCTCATATTGAGGGAAAAGGTGGAGTTGTTACTGGGATTGCACCCTGGATTGCTAAGCATGTTATTGATAAAGGGGAGGATCCCTCACACAACTTTGTTTGGGCCCTTAATTTTATCAATGGACAACTCATTGGTTTTTGTTCTATTTATGCCCCACACTCTGCTAAAAAATGTGTGGAGTTATAGAACCAATTGGCTAATAACTTACCTAGTATTGAGTGGTTAATAGTGGGTGACTTTAACATGGTTGAGCATGCTCATGATCGCAACTAGTCTAAAGATTTTAATCTCAGTAGAGATGAATTTGATAGTTGGATTTTTTGTCAAAACTCCTTGGGAGTGGTTGATCCTATTCATGATAAGATTGCCAGGCATTAGAACAATTGGTACACTTGGTCCAATTGCAGATTGGGGTGTGATAGGAAACTAAGTAGGTCGGATAGATTTTACATAGCTCCTACTTTACCCCTCAATCAAGACTCTTTGGGTTTGTATGTTCAGGTGGACCTTTCCACCACTCTCTCTAACCATTACCCCATCATTTTCAATATAGGTTTGTCCTCAAAATTAAACTCAGATAGTTCATTGGCTTTCAAACTTAATGTATCTCACTTAAATAATCCTTCTTGTCTAGTTTCTCTTGAAGGCCTTTGGAACTCCATTCCCAAAATTGATGAGGGGGGGTCTTGGATAGATTGGTGGTGTGCTACTATAAATAATTACACTAGTTTTTTGTGTTCATTTGGCAAACAAAGGGCTAGGAAACTTAAACAGAAAGAAATATTCCTCCAAGGAAAACTTGTGCATGACAAAAAATTTCTTAATGCTAATCCTAATAACATCGAAATTCAAACCTCCATTGTTGCTATTGAGGCTCAACTATGTAAAATTGATAATTATAAAGGGCAAGGGGCCAAAATCAGATCCAGATTACATTGGATAAAGGAAGGAAATAAGGGTACATAGTACTTTTTTAATTATCTCAACTATAAACATAAAAAATAAAGAATTGGTGCTATAAAGGATGAATCAAATGTCTTATAAAGTAGCCCCACTGATATTTATAATGTTTTCAAACGTTTTTATGAGAACCTCTTCAAAGATGACCAATGGGAGGGTATTCAACAAATTCTTGAGGATGTTGTCAAAGATCATATTCCTAACAAAATTGACCTAGGGTACATCCAATATCTTGATAGATCATTATCATTGGAAGAATTGGAACATGCTCTTTTCTCTATGGCCCCTCATTAAAGTCTGGGCAACGGCGGGCTTCCTATGGAATTCTACCAGGTTATGTGGTAGCATATCAAGGAAGACTTTTACTATTTATATTTGGAGGCCCTTAACAAAGGTTCCCTAGGTATGAATATTAATGGTGGCATAATCAAACTCCTTCCTAAAGGAAAGATGACATACTCTATTTTTGGTTGGTGCCCTATCACTTTATTAAACACTCCATATAAAATAATTGCTAAAGCTCTAGATATTCAAATAAAACCTTTGGTGAAACAAATTGTTAGAACAAAGCAAACAGGTTTTATTTCTGGAAGATATATTCTTGATAACCTTATGTTAGCTTGGGAAACCTGTGAATGGGCTCAATAAACATGCTAGAATACTATTTTAATTAAACTTGACTTTGATCAGGCCTATGATAGAATTCGTTGGAGCTTTATTATTAAAATTCTACATTTGGTCTCATATTCAAATGCTTTTCTAGGATGCTAATTCTCGAATTATTATCAATAACATGATGATTGATCCTTTTTTATTACAACGATCCATTCACCAAGGATGCCCTCTAGCGCCTTCCCTATATGCTCTTATAGTTGATGCCTTGGGTTATCTTCTTCAAAGTGTTATTAATCAACAACTCATAGCAGAGTTTCCATCCCTCAAAATGTTGTTGTTATTAACTCTCATTATCCTGATGACAACTTACTCTTTTTACAAAATTTTGAAAAGGACATCTCCAATCTGATGGAAATTTTGGAGCTTTATTGTGAAATTTTAGGTTCTAAACTAGCTCATAACAAGACAAAACTCTTAATGATTCAAGTTGGGGATGTTCCTCAGTGGATTCCCAAAGAGTGGAAACTAATAATACATGGAGAAATTATGAGGTATCTTGGTATTCCCTTCTGTATTGGGGATTCTCTTGGTGATATGTGGAATTGGTTTCTTGATAGGCTTAAGCAGAAACTCTTTAACTAGGGGTATAAATTCCTTTCCTTGGTTGACAAAATTCAAGTTGTTAACAAGATTTTCCTTTCTTCACATGTCTATTATTCTTCATGTTGGATGCCTTCTAAGAAAGGATATGAGGATCTAGTCAAAATTATATGCAAATTTCTATGGGAAAAGTGGGATGGTAACCCAAGATATATATCCACCTCATGGTCTTATTATACTCAGTCAAAGCATAAAGGAGGATTGGGCCTCATAGACCCAAGAACTCAAGGGATTTGTTTGACCACTAAATGAATTATTAGAGTTGTTAAAGGGGATGAACCATGGAAGATCCTCATTCAATATCGAATCAATCAATCTTCAATTAAAGGAAAATGACAACAAGTGGGCTGGTTAGATAAAACTATCTATGCTTCATTTTTCTCTGTGAAGGATTCTTTTCCCCTTCAGTCTATTTGGAAGGCTTGGCAATATGTTTGTCACTTGTTGAAGTGGAGAGGCAAAGATTCCCTGCAACTCAGTTTCAGTTTTTTGCTTCGTCTATTTGGTGGAATAAACATATCCTCTATCATGGTCAACCCCTTGCATTAAGCTTTCTGAAGCATTCATATTCTTTGTTCAAGAAAGGGGTCTATAATGTTGGCAATTTATGGGACTTCCATTCAATGAGTTGGTCATCATGGAATGAGGTTAAAAATTAGTTTACCCTTAGCAACAAACTTAATTATTTTTTGATTTGTATGCAATCCTTGGTGCCGGTGGAGTTGTCTATGAAACTTTGTACTCCAATTCAATGCAATTTTTTTAAGGACTAGTCATGGTTACCTTCATACCCCTTCTTGTTCCTCCCTCTATAAAGGATATATTTCAAGCTGCTTCCTAATCTCCCCTTAAAGTCAAAGGTGAATTCTAAATGGAAGTGTAGATTTAGTGAGAAGTTTTGGTTAAAATTATATGCTCAAATTTGGAACTCTAAAGTTAATGTTGATGCTCAGTTAATTGCCTGGAAGATACTACACTTTAAAATGCTCGTTGGGGATAGGCTAAAATGTATTATGATCCAACCAACTAACTATCCATTTTGTCACATGCATGAAAATATGAAGCATATTTTTTGGAATTGCCAGTTGGTTAAAAGGCTATGGAATTCTATGTTCAATGATTTTTCTATTTTTTTCACTCATAAGTTATGCTAGAAAGAAGCTCTTCTTGGGGTTGGCCTTTATAATAATCGAATTGATGATAGTGCGAGACATGTTATTCTATTACATATATGGAGAAATAGATGCAAAGTTGTTTTTACTATCAATGATGTTCATCAGGAAGCTATATTTTTAAGGCTTTACTCTGATATTTTTTTTTGTCTTGCTACCCTATTTCCTTTGTTTCAAAATGACGCCTTGAAGAACCTTACTTTGAGTCATCAAATTGGACAAATCAAGCTGCAAGTTGGACAATTTCTGAGCAAAAAAGGAGTTTGTTTTGGTCAAAGTCTAAGTTCTATCTTTCAAGATATGTAATGCTCATGTCTTTGTTGTAATATTCCAGCATATTGGAATAGTTTAAGTTGTTGTTGTGCATTTTTGTCTTGTTTTTTTGAGTTGTGGTAGTTTGTACAACCCTCTTTGGTGTAATGTTTCATCTTTGGATACAGTTTCTTATTGTAGTTTTTTAACTACTCTTTTTTCTTTGTAACACATTTTCTCAATACAAAAAAAAACTTGTAGATAAGATAGCTGAATTATTGATTGTATTACTATTATTCATCTGCATTTGTTATTAGATAGGAATGGTAATTTTGATTAAGTTTTTATTTCTTTGGTTATGTCTAACCATGGACTAGTATATATATTTATGCTTATTTGAACATAATTACAAAATCCAAAACTATTACCCATGATTTACCACAATCTTATGCATTTCAAATGTTTAGCATACACATTTGTTCCTTGAAATTTTACATGTGATATTAAACTAATTGTATAACATAATAAATGGAGTCAAATGATATTTATTTTATTAATAGAAACAATAGATTATCTAGAATATGTTTCTACCATTACAACTTTAAATAGTTTAGGCTAGTTTGTCAATCCTATAAACTAGTGTTGGATAGGGTTTACAATGATTATATATGTTGTTTTCCCTCAGCCTACGTAGTTGTATTATTCTTCCATTATTGATGTCTTCTACAAAAAACTTGTTATAGTTATATCCTTGAGTATTGTTCTTGTATCATATTCAAAAGTACTACTAATGCCTCCATTATGACAAAATTTAGAAAATTCTTTTTAATTTAGAAAATTATGAATTGTGTAGAGTTATATGTATATAAATGATAATGTTTGTTATTGCATTCTAGAATGGATTTTTCTATAGAACTTCGACATTTTTGCATTCATTTTATGTCCAAATAATAATGGAAAAGGATTGTGTCATGGAGTTTGTGCATTGTGTGACAACATTAGAGGAAGTATTTTTTGGCTTAATGGTAGTTCAAGTATTTATGTTTCTCTAAAGTTTTAATTTATTTGGTTTCTACTAGTTTGTAATGTAAGTGATCTGTAATATATTTTTGAAGAGAAATCCCTCCAACTTCAAGTTTATTTTATAATACCTAATGTAAGAATAATATATCACTTGGGTAAAATGTATTTAAGATTTTGGAACACCTACTTTCCCTACCTATTAGTGACAACACTAGAACATGTCCATCATTTTTACATTCTTCTTACACATCATTTTTATATAATTTTTAATAAAAAATTTGTAAACTTACTTTAACATATATATATTTTTCTTTTTTGTAAGCTATAAATCATAGTTAAGTGATACAAATTTAATTCTCCAAAAATATTGAAATTAGAATGTGTCAAGTGGTCTTTGGTCTACAAGTGAAATTCAATGACTCATAAAGATTCCATTAAGGATCAATTATTGCTAAGTTCAAGGCTCGTTGAGATTTTAAAGGGATGAAGTTGGGATCATGCCTTGGGTGAACTTGGTAAAATAGATAGTGTAGACTTGAGAAAATTTAAATTAAGAAATGCAAGTGCAAACTAATAGTCTACTTCTACCTTGGATTAGAGCATAAATGAAAGATAAATAATCCAATGCAAACTTATAAAATAATTATACCTTCCATGACCATTTTATGGCTCCAAAGTGATGTGTTGTTGTTGTTGAGTGATATGTTGAGTTGCTCTTCAAGTCTTCAATCTAATAGTATATACCTACAAATTTTATCATATGGAAATACTTGGGGATGGCATGAATTAATAGAGTTGAGAGAATATGAATATCCAGGGCTAAGATTTCATGAGAGGATTTTTAATTTAAAATTGAGAGGGAAATGATAATAATATTGGTTGTTGATGGATGGAAGGCTAGAATTGACATGATTAGATGGATGGCCAAGATGCAAAGTTAGTTTGCACTTATATTGATAGAATTTTAAATTAGAAGAAATAATGATGTAGATTTTTGAATTTGATGAAGGAGAATAATCTTGTTTTTAAATGATAAAGAGAATGAAGGACATTAGCTTAGTTAAATAAATAAACTAGTTTATTTAATTAATTAACATTACGAAAAAATAATTAAATAAATTTTATTTAATTACTAATGGGGAAGAGATAACCTAATTAATTAGAACTAGGGGAATTGTGGATTATTTAAAATACAAGGGTGAATTTTAGGTGTTCATAGGCACCCCTTAGTCTGTGGCTCTTAGCTAAAAGAGGTTGATTATTTATGAAACTTTGATTCACTCTCTTCACACCATTAGGTTGCAAAAATGATCAAAAGTTGTTATAAAAGCTATCAACAAAAAAAAGGTGGTCTACTTATGCAATCTACTATATTGACAAAGATTGACTTTCTATTAAGCTCACTAGAGTTAATGAGATATTACAATATGAATGAGACAACAAATATTTTTGAATAAAAACCATAACCAAAGTAATGCATCAAATGTAGTACATATAGTTCAACAATTTTGAAAAGATAAATTAAGCTCGCTAGAGTTAAAGAGATATTATAGTATGAATGAGACAAAAAATAAATTTGAATAGCAAACATAACCAAGTAATGCATCAAGGATAATGATTCTTATCACCTTTAATGTCCATGTAGTGCATAGAGGACTACTTTTGAAAAGACAAATTAAACTCACTAGAGTTAAAGAGATATTAAAGTACAAATAAGACATACAAAATAAATTGAATAACAACCATATCCAAAGTAATGCATCAAGGACAATGATTCTAATCAAATTTAATGTACATGATGTGGATAGGAATGTTTGGTTGGCTAGACAAGATGGATCATAAGACAATTAGATGATCATATTTATGTAATTTTGATATAAAAAATAGTTAACATTGTAGGAAGATTGCTTCGCATGAAAAAGAATGACAAACCATTAAAGTTTATGATCTTTGAATAGATGACAAGGTCACATTGATAACCAATTGAGATAATTTTAATGTGGTTTTATGTACTTATTTTTTTTCAAAATTGTTCATGAATTTCATTCAAAGGAGAAGTAGTTATTATCATCTACAAAAAATAAAAAAATCTATTTAATTTGCCTCTCTTTTTGTCATAAAGTTATACTACTCTACAAAAATGAGAGAAAGTCGCCTCATCTACCTCTTTTTGTTGTTGTAATGGGACATACAAGAGTTGCAACTAATTCTAGTTGTCCATATCACTCACGGTGACCAACAATGAATCATGCTAAAAATGACTCAAACATTGACAATGCATAAAGCACATGGTATAACAATAACTAGAACAATAGTCAATGTTGGAAATATTTAGAATATCAATTTTTCACCTTAACGACGGATTCATGAACTCAAAGGTTGTCAAATCTACAAATATATTTTACATTCTCATTCCAAAACTAAATATACATAGAATCCTACAAAATAAGAAGAAAAATATATTTAAAAATCTAAAAATCATATTGATTATAATATATATATATATTAAATAAAACAAAACAATTTTTAATAGAATAAATAATTTAGAAAATCAAATAATTTATAAATTAATAAATTAAAAATAAATCTAACCAATTTTACAACTTCTGCTCAAAACATGGACATATGTATTAAACCTTTAAATCCGATTCAATTACAAGCTAATATATATTAAAATACATGATTATCACTCTTTAGAAACGATCTCATTATGTTTTTAATATGTTGTTCACATGATGTTTAATCCCTTTAAATTATGAATAAATAAAATAAATGGGCTCTTGAATCCATAAATACATTTATGTATAAAACAATAAAAATAAGAACAATAAAGATGTGGGAGAGAAAGTGACAATAGTAGTAGACAATCTTGGAAAATGAGAGAAAGATTCTCAAACAAACAAAACCTACAATTTATTATTCTAACACCCACTAGGATGTCAATTCAAAGAAAATGTTCCACCTCTTTTGCAAATAATCATGAATCCTAACCAACCATCTAAGATTTTTTAATAAAATGTTTACATTTATTTATTTTATTGGTGTGTTGGAATATTGATGGGAGGAAACTTAATTGTTGGTCAGTTTCAATCAATAAATAAAAACATTTTTTTTTTATTGCTTATTTAAATACAATAAAAATGTTTAATAGCAGTACAATGGGGTAATTTTTTTAGGGGATTTAAAAAAAAAATTTGTTTAATTTTTAGGGATTTTAAAAAATTTGTTTAATTTTTTTTAGGGGATTTAAAAAAAAAATTGTTTTTATATAATTTTGTTGTGTTCTTGATTTTTTAAATAATTGGTAAAGTGTGATTTTATTAGACATTTAGTCTAACAAAAAGATAATGTTAATTTATGTATTTATATTGTTGTTCAATTAATGTAGATTGTGGTAATTTATATGTAGATTGTTATAGAGAAATGTGATTTCAAAGAAAAGATTTTATTGCATAGTAAATGAAATCATTTATATATGTCAATTCACTATTCCATTGTAGCAAAAAAAAAGATCCGGTGACCAAAGTTTATAAGTCACACTTTTAGATGTGAAGGAGATAGACTAGCCACCAAAATTGGCCTTGACTATAGTGCACAAAGACTAAATAGAATGAGCAGCTTCAAATTTGGGCCACATGACTATTTTGGTGTGTTGGTAGTTAGGGAAGGTATTGTAGTTACAACTATCATGTTAGGCATGTATGCAAAATGTGGAAGCACGTATAAGGCATGCAAAGTGTCTAACATAATGTATCAAAGTGATGTGGTCTCACAAATTGCAATGATTGTAGAATATGCGCAAAATTGATTTGTTAGAAAATCCTTAGAAACTTTCAAACACATGCAATTGACATGTATAAACCCAAACTCAACATCCTCCTTGCATGTGCCAAAGTGGGAGCTTTGCAAAAATGTATGTTCATTCATCAAAGCATAATGAAAGAGAGGGTTTTGTTAGATGTTATAGTTGCAACTAACTTGCTATTAATGTATACAAATGGTGGAACCATAGACAAGGCATTTGAAATGTTTGATCTCATGGAATGCAATCTATGCAAGATATGCACAAAATGGATTTGTTGATATAGTTGGTAAGGTTTTAGAAACTTTCAAGAAAATGCAATTAGTAGACTTGTGTAAAGCTAATTTCCATAACCTTTGTCAAAAAATTTACTACCTACACTAAACTGGGCACTTTGGAATAGGGTATGGACATCCATCAAAGCATAATAGAAGGAGAATTATTGTTAGATATTATATTTGGATATGCTTGAGTAGACATGTATGCAAATTATTGAAGCATATATAATATTTGAACTATTTGATAGAATGCCTCAAAAAAATGTGGTCTCATGCAATGCCATGATTATAGGGTATGCACAATATGGATTGTTTAAAAATGTTTTACTTTAATATTTCATCCTATGACATGCATATCCCTTATGAAATTTACAAATCATGACTTCCATGCCATCATAATAACAAATATAACATTTACATAAATATATTTTTATCATGTTGGAGAAAGAAGGCCCTAAAACAACAAACTAGGGCATGGTTTTGTTACTTATGGGCATAAAAAATCACTCCATAGGATACTAGTAGAGAATGAGATGGTTTATTGGTCTATAAATATCCTTCACCAGTTTTAACTCATTTTCCTCCTTTTACACATAAAAAAATATTCATGGTGCCTTGAGTATTTAGAAATCATACCACACATGCTCAAACTCAATGTTGGAATCCATGACTTAGATATTGCTAGAGCATCACATAAAAATATTGATAATCCATATAATGGCATGTGAGGTAGACAAACATGCATGCAAGTGCCAAGAAGGGCCCCAACATGTAGACTTGGTCACCACGTGTAATGTCATAATCTGAAATAATAATACAAATTTGATTCTTAACCTTCCTCATACACTTATTATTTGAATAACAACACTATCAACCCTATCATTCATGTAGATCTTAGATAACTCGGATTAAAAACTACTAAATTTATGCATCAATAACAGTCATTACATTTTGAATTGTAAATGGCATAAATAAATCCAAATCTCCTTATATAATAATGAACAACAAATAACATATATAAATTTTGATCTTTATCTTATTACAATAATGATTGGATTATATTCAAATAGTTATGCAATAAAATTAACTACAATAGCAATGTTAAATTAGAACAATATAATGCATACAAAGTCTATTTCAAATGAAGCTCAAATATGAACTTTGTAAGAGATCATTCTCTGAAATCACTAGGGTTTTCATTCTAGGATCCCCAGCTTGAACACAAGTACCTAAAATAGATTTTGAAAGGAATTAATTAAGTGTAGATGATGAACCATAATGAAAATAATTTCTCTTTGATATCCACCAAAAATAGAATATGTCAACCACCAAGTACACCCATGACTTCAAATTTGAACAATGATCATGGGTGGGAAGGATTCCATTTTGAAAGTAATAATGCAAAAATAGATATTGGGACCAAAATTACATGTGTTAGGGAATCAGGAGGGGAATGGAAAGGAATATTGGGGATTGGGGTTTAGTCATACACAAGGGTCAAGCAACAAGTATGACAAGATTGAGAATTATGACAAATACAATGGTGAGAAAAGCAATAAACATAAGCATGATAGGATGGAAAAGTCTTAAACTCTAATAGGTGGAAAGAACAAGTAGAGTTGAAAGGAAAGACATACTCATGAAAGGATAAGACACAAAAACAAAATAAAGGAAGAAATAAGCACAAACCTAATATGTATAGACTTTTTTTGGTATTAAACAAAGCTAGATTACATAAGAAAATAGCAGTTTAATAGAGAACTGCACAAAAAAATAAGAGAGATAAGCATACAACAAATCCCAAGGTAGGACTACATCCATAATACATTGTAATAACAACTTCCAACCAAGGAAACCATGTCCATCCAAAAGTTGTGATCAAATTAAGTAGTAAAGATCCTTAAATTTTGAATTTGAATAAACTTTGAATTTGCCTAGAGTAGCAAATGTCCCCTTTGTGAAGCTGTAAAAACTGAAGTTTAATGGCCTCCAAGTGACTTAAATTTTGCATTCCTTTTATTGTCACAATTCAACTTAGAACACAAAAAGATAAACTAAATTTAAATAATGTCAGAGTAAATCCTTAGCATTCCAATTTCCTGATGAACATGCTTAGACAACATTGACAAACATCTACAACTCCATAGATTAAGTAAACTAAATTGTCTTATCGAATCAACCACAAGTTATTTTGAATCCCAATGCCTAAAACATCTTCTTTTTAGAACAATACATGGCCAAAAATAACAGGGAAATGAACAAAAATAGTACTCCATTTTTTCTTGGCATGAACAAAATCCCCAAAAAACATGTTTTAAGATCTCATTATGTTGATAATAAGGACATTTAGCTAGTTGGAGTTTCAAAATTTTTGACTTGTCCCCTATAGGGAGTTTGTGATGCAATATTTTTCATGTCAAAATTTGAGCATTAGCAACAGCTTTAGATTTCCAAATCTGGGCACTCAAATTCATCCATTTCCTCTCACTAAACCTATAGTTCCATTTTATATAGAGTCTTGGATTAAGTTTCATTTTTGGAAGTAATTTAAAATATATTTTCTTCAATAGGAAATAATAGAATTGATGAGTACCTAGCCATTGCCAATCTTTGAAAAAACTGCACTGTAAAGGCGTACACAACTTCATGAGTAATTCCATAGGAACCAAAGATTTCACAAAAATAAAAACCTTTGAGCATTATTGTTGAGTTTAAAATAATTTCTAATACTTTTCCAATCTTTCCACTCAGAGGAATTGAAATCCCATATATTATCAAACTGTTGAACACCCTTCTTAAAAAGATATTTAGCTTGTTTACGAAAGACCAAAACTAAAGGTTCTCCACGATAATGAACCAAATTGTTCCAACAAATAGATGTAGTGAAACTAAAACCATGCTACAAGGAATCATTCCTCCAATTTAAAAAACTGTAGACTTGAACTGCCAAGCCTTTCAGATAGATTGTAAAGGAAATGAAGCCTTAATGCGAAAGAAAGGAGCAAGTAGAACTTTGTCCAACCAACTAAATCCTTGCCAATTATTGTTCATGGTAGCATGAATGATTCGATTGCAAACTAGAATTTTCCACTGTTCATTTCTAGAAACAACTCTTATTATCCATTTCACTAATAAGCAAGCCCCATGTGTTTTGGGGTCTAAAAGACCTAATCTACCTCTATCTTTAGGATGAATGCAATGGAGCCCATATGTGCATTTGAAACCAACCTTCCCATCCCAATTAGCCCACAAAAATTGACGAAATATTTTATTCAAGTCTTCATATCCTTTTTTGGATGGCATCCAACATGATGAATAGTAGACATGAGAAGCCAAAAAAATCCGATTAACCACTTGGATTTTACCAGCCAATGAAAGATATTTATTTCCCAAGTAAAAATGTGTTTTTTAGCTTAGTTTATGAACAAATTCCACATATTAGACAGTGATACCCCAAGCCCAAAAGGAATGCCTAAGTAATGAGTAATCTTCACATGCTTAATTTGTGTTTTTCTTTAGGAAACCATGGTGCAACTAGATCAGGTTAAAGCATAAGAAATTTAGTTTTATGATGATAAAGCTTTGAACCCGAAACAACAAAATAGAAATCTAGAATCCCCAAAACATTATTAATTTTTGTTTCAAAATTTTGAATGAAGAGCATACTGTCATCAACAAAGTGTGAGTTGAGAACAACTGCATTATCTGGGATGGAAATGCCTTTAATTAGATTCATTTGATTAGACTTTTTCAATAAATAACCTAAAGAATCATCAACAAGAACATATAGGAATGGAGATAATAGACATCCTTGTCTGATAGTGTTCTAGGGGGAAAGGATAAGTCAAGGAATTATTAATAATTAGTTGGGAATTAGCATCTCTGAATAGCATTTGAACATGTATACATATTTTGGGTCCAAATCCCAACCACTTCAACATCTTAATAATACAAATCCACCTCATTTTTTCATGGGCCTTGTCAAAATCTAACTTAACCAATAAGGAATTTTGTCCAATCTATTGCACCCATTCACTAGTTTCCCAAGCAAGAATTAAGTTGTGAAGAATATATCTACCTCCAAGGAACCTAGTTTGTTCTAGTCAGACTATGCATTTTACCGTTGGTTTAACCTTTGCAACCAAATATTTAGCAATAATTTTATATGAAGTATTAAATAGAGGGTAACAAACCTCCATCCGGAAATAGTATCTTCATTCTTACCTTTTGGAAGAAGTTTGATTAAACCCTTATTAACTTGTGGCCCCATTGATCCATATTTCAATGCTTCTAAATAAATAAGGTAAAAATATTCCTTGATATGTTTCCACATGATCTGGTAGAATTCAGATAAAATTCCATCTAATCCAGGAATTTTATTATGAGGCATAGAAAACACATGTTCTAAGTCCTCTATAGATAGATCACGATCCAAATACTGGTTGCAATTAGTCAACCTTTTTTGGAATGTATTCTTGGATGATGGCTTCCAATACTAATTAAGCTTCTTTCTAATGGGAATCCTCCCTAAAAATATTCTCATAAAAGTTGTGGAATATAGTTTTAATGTCCTCCAAATCTGAATGAACCTGACAAGTCTCATCTTGGATTGCACCAATAAACTCTCTTTTATGTTTATAGTTTAAATAATTGAATAAATCTTTCCATCTTTAAACCAATGTAATTTGGCCCATATTTTGGCTCCTTGACCTCTATAAATATCATGTTTACATAACTGAGTTTCAATCGCAGATATAGAGGTTTGGATCTTACTATTAGGAAAATTTAAGGTGCAGAACAAACTCTCCTAATGTCAAAACTCAGAAAAGAATACAAATATGTCTTTAAATTTTACAATTACAGTCCATTAAGATGCACATGAAAGGAATAAAATAATAGAGAAATAAACACATACACAATTGGACACCAGATTTACGTGGGAAAACCCTTATGGGAGGAAAACCCACTACACCAAAGAAAGATCACCTGTATTACAGTAATTGAATTACATAAAAGTTACATACTCTCCTTTCATATGTCAATTTTATAGCAACAAAATTTCCTTGATCAACCTTGTACAATAGAACATCACTGTTACAATGCTCTCCAAAAGCATACAATGAAATTCACTCACTTTGTTATGTCTTACTGTTCCAATGCTCATACAACATACAGTTCAAAACAATAACAATTCAAACCCCTGATCAGTTGCACACCCTGCAATTCATCCCACAACCATGGTCAATTCGTTCTTTCAACCAACAGTTTGGTTCATCTTCTAGTTCAACTGCATCACGTATCAGTGAGACAACAATTCATGTCTCACTGCTGCCAAACTACTCATTTGACAATCATACACACTACAGTCTTCTGTCACTCGATCGATCAAACCTGGGTGACATCTCTTTGACCAAACACCATCGGGCTGAGAACACACCTTGGTGGAAGTTTCCAAAGCTCATCCGACAGTTCATGTTCTATCGATGAAGGTCTTGCTTGTGATCTCATCGGGGAGACTTACCTCGATCGATTCCATCAGGCAGACCAATACAGTCGGGACGATCATCTAAAGCTAGGTCGAAGACCTAGGTTACTCTGATGCCATCCATCATCAAGACTTACACTGATCCCAATCCATCGGCCATACTTCAACCATCAGACAGAGATCTTAAAGTTGGGCCAAATTCATATTTCACATTGATGAAGGACCATCGAAAAGACTCACGCCAACCATATCCAATCGGTCAGACTTCTACTGTTGGTCTGATCTTTCCAGGTCTTACCAAAGACCAAAGTGAGCCCAACGAAGTACCATTGACAAGACTCTCGTTGATCATCACCTGTCGTTCAAACTCCTACCTTTGCTGAGAGATAGAAGACTTTCATCAACTGTTCAGGTCATACCGATGGATCCTGTCGACAAGACTGACCATTAGTCACACTGACATGATCATTTCAAAACTTCAAAACCAAGTTGCTTGTCGGCAAGACATCCCAAGGGTCTCACCGATTTTTCTCTTATAGGAGTTTTATGTCAGTAAGATTGAGGCACATTTTCCAACAATCTCCCACTTGAAGAAGATCTTACTGACACCTCCAGAGCATCCAAAAACTACTGAGATTCATGGGCACCAAGGCCCATCGAACTTACACACCACTTGTACTTGTTTGTGCTCACTGGTTTCATCAATGCATCCGCAACATTTTCTAGAGTATCCACTTTTTCTAAATAGACCTTTCCATCCTCCACCATATCTCGTACAAAATGATTCTGCACATCAATATGTTTTGTCCTAGCATGGAAAGTAAAATTTTTTGCCAAACAAATAACACTCTCACTATCACAGTAAATTGTAATATGCCCTGCATCAAACCCAATGTTAGAGCACAAATGTTTTAACCAGATTAATTCTTTACAGATGTGTGTAGATGCCATGTATTCTACCTCCATAGTGGACAAAGCAACTACATCCTACCACTTGCTCATCCAACTAAGTGCACCACCATTCACCATGAAAATATATCCACTAGTGGATCTTTTGTTGTCAATGTCCCCTGTCCAATCAAAATCCACATACCCACGAATGCTAAGAGTCCTTTGTGATCCAACCAAATTTCTATGGTAACACAAAGCATATTTTGAAGTGCCCTTTAGATATCTAAACACTCTTTTCACAACATCCCAATGCGGCCTTCTTGGGTTTTCCATAAATCAACTAAGTACTCCCATTGCTTGAGCAATGTTTGGCCTTGTACAAACTATTGCATACATTAAATTGCCAAATGCACTTGCATAAGGAACCCTGGTCATGTCCTCCATCTCAGTAGGATATTTTGGACAATCTTCAACAAATATCTTTGTTCCCTGCAAAACTGGAACAAGTAGTTGCTTGCAATCAGTCATACAAAATCTCTCCAGAACAGTGTTAATATACTTACTCTAGCTAAGCCAAAGTTTTATACTCCTTTTGTCCCTAGTTATTTCCATCCCTAGACTATACCTTGTTGCACCCAGATCTTTCATTTCAAATTTTGTATACAACTGAGATTTTAGATCAGAAATCATAAGCTTACTATTCCCATTGAATAACATATCATCCACATACAAGGAAATAATTAAAATACAATCATTCTCAACTTTGTAATACACATAACGATTAGATTTTGAACTTACAAATCCCAATGACAAAATAAATGTGTCAAACTTATGGTACCACATTCTAGGAGATTGTTTTAATCCATATAGAGATTTTTTCAACTTGCAAACCAGATTTTCTTTACCTTTTTTCACAAAGTGCTCTAGCTGGGACATATAAATTTCTTCTTCAATATCACCATGAAGAAATTTTGTCTTCACATCCATCTACTCAATCTCCCAATCATATGTTGCTGCAAGCGACAAAAGAAATTTGATAGATGTCAGCTTTTCTACTGGAGAGAAAATTTCCCCATAATCAATTCTCTCTACCTAAGAATATCCCTTTGCAATCAACCTTGCTTTATAATTTTCAACACAGCCATCCAAACCAATTTTCTTTTTAAAAACCCATTTGCAGCCCACAGGCTTTCTACCTTTAGGCAATGGAACCAGATCCCAAGTATCATTTTTCCTTAATGACGCCATTTCTTCATTCATGGCTTCCAACCAAGAATCTGAATTAGACATTTCAGTTGCCTCTTTTACAGTCCTAGGCTCATCATTGTTAGTAATCAAAGCATAGGCACAACTATAATCCAACATAGAGAATGCATACCTATCAGGTTGCTTCTTCTCATGTGTAGACCTCCTCATAGGCTGAGGTTGAGGTTAGGATTCTTCTTCTTGTTCAGAACTCTTAGAGCTGCTCAAACTCTCCTCAGTTTCAAGTACACTATCAATGTGTTGTTCCTCTTTTTCTAGAGTTAGAGGTATTTCAATAACATCATTTTTTAACTCTTGTTCTTTCATCTCTTAATGCAAATCCAACATAGAAGGTTTCAACTCATGAAAGATTACACTTCTGTTGTACAATATGTTCTTAGTCACAGGATTCCAAAGCTTGTATCCCTTCACACCAATGTCGTAGCCAATGAAGATACACTTAACAACTTTGTTCTCCAATTTAGATCTCTTCTCATCCGGCACATAAACATATGCTCTGCAACCAAAGACACAAATATGTCTCAAAGAGATCTTCTTACCAAACCAAGCTTCCATAGGCATTTTGTCAACAAGTGTCGACGAAGGAGATCGATTCAACAAGTAACATGTTGTTGGCGTTTTCTGGTAATTGATATTTCTTTGATTTGAGTGAATGCTAATGGTACTAATGATTTGAATAATTATGAGTTACAGTGTTGGATGGGAAGATTGGACATATAATTGGTGAGGTAAAATATTTGATGCTTTGCTGAATTTTATTTGGTCTAAAGAAAGTTGTTGCAGGTTGTTTGAAGGCATTGAGAAGAAGCAAGGTGAAAGAGACTTGCTTGAAAAAGGAGAAACAACACATTGAGAATGGAAGCATTGAGGAGAATAGTCCATGGAGACTTGAAGAGTAAGAAGTTGTCAAGCAAACAACAAGTGATGAGAATAGAGAGAAGTGAGATGAAAAGAAATATGATAAGGTAAAAAAAATCAATATTCAACAATAGATAATAGAGGTGAGACAAGCTTTGGAACAAACAAAAAAAATTGAAGAAAGAATATAGAGTATAGTAATAAGTGTGCAAAGTTGGAACATCACCATTAACAAAATTGTCAAGTGGCCGATAAAGGAAGTTACAGAAAGAAGAAAGAGGCAATAATTGAGAAGAAAGATAAAAAAATTAATCAAGATGATGGAAGAGCCAAAGCCATCCAAGGAAGAGGAAAAAGATGAAGGAAGTGAGTCCATCAAGACTCAAAATTTTATTTCTAATAATATTTATGAGTAAGTGTTTACAGGTGCAACAAAACGGTTGAAGCAATGGACCAACAAAATGATATATTGATTGAAAAAGAAGCAAACAAAAGGATTCAAAATAAGAAAATAATAAAAGATACTTTACATAAAACTATAAAGAAGCAACAAAAGAATGGTGGGAAGCAAATCAAAATTGTGAATCTTGCAACTAAATAAAGCATGACCTGAAGAAATTATTTTTCAAATTTGATTTATGATTGGAAAAAGCGGAAGCAATATTTGAGTTGGAGCATCAAATTTCTCCACCTAGAGAGTATGATGCAGGGCATCAAAAGCCCGACAAAAATAAATTTTCGGTTTATTAAATACTTTTGGGGTGAGAGTCATTTGGTGAAATATTTAAAATCTTTATTGTATTCCACCACCTTAATGTCTTATTTAGTATTTATTGGGGAAATAGGAATCCCGATAAAAACTAGGGAAGCTTTATTTTGAGCTTTAGTTTGGGTAGTTGATTAGTTAGGTAGTCCCTAGGAAGTTATGGAAGTTTTTTAATTGAAATTTTCTGTAACTGAAGCTATTCTTTTAGTCTCATATATAAGGCATTGTCCAAGAGAGAATGTGTGTTTTTTATAAAATTAATAAGAAGGCTCCAAATGTTGTCCGGATGGAGAGTCCCATAAATTTATATTTCTTGATTTAGTTTTTGAGAATTACAATTTTGAGAATCTATAAATTTTGTTGGGAGTATATTAAGTACCGAGTGTTGAATAAAATGATGAGAAATAGAATTAAACAATTGCCTCTTAAAAATGAAAGATTAGAACACAAATTATGCAATTGGTCATAGTTGTTGAACTGGCATTGAAATTGCTAACGAAAATTGATAAATTTTTGTGAAGTTGAGTAAAATTGTAGGTTGGGTGTTAAAAAAATGTAAATTCATCAACATAACTGGTGTACTTGGACTATTTAAAGAAAACTTAGTAGATTAGATAGGCTTTATATCTCTCCCAAGATGCAATTAATACAAGACTCTATGGAGAATTATGTGAAAGTAGATTACTCTACTACTCTCTCACATCACTTTCCTATCATTTATGTTTTTGCAAAGAAAAGATTAAAGAAGTGGACTCATAACTACCCTTTAAGATTAATGCTTCACACCTTAAAATTCCTTCTTGTGTTGACGCTTTGGTCAACATTTAGAATTTTATACCCAAGCTAAAAGAAGGAAAATATTATAGGAAATGGTGGCAAGCTACTATTTCTCAATGTGTTGATTTATTATTTTCTTTTGGTAAGAGATTGGCATGGTAATGAAGACATAAAGAAAAATATATATAAGGGGAGCTAGAGATGAATAGGAAAATGTTGATAAATCCAGGAAATATTACTATTCAAACTTCTATAGCCACTATTGAAACACATCTTCACGAACTTGATATGTATAGGGGACAAGGTGCCAAGATCAAGGCCATATTACATTGGTTTAAAGAGGATAACAAAAGCTCTAATTATTTCTTTAACTATTTAAACTATAAATATAAAAGGAGCATATTGGATCAATACAAGATGAGAATGGAAGGATTTATACGAACTTAAAATAGATCAAAAATATGTTTTAGGATTTTTATGAGAAGATTTTTAGAGAATAATCTCATTGGAAAGATGCTCAATTAATACTAGAAAATATCATCAAAGGAATCATTCCCAGAAAGGTGGACTAAGAATATAGTCAAGTTCTTGTCTGTGACCTTTCTATTGAGGATTTGAAACATGTTGTTTTCTCTATGGCTCCTAACAAAATTCTAGGGATTCATGGGTTATTGAGTGGATTTTACCAAACTTTGTGGCAACATATTAAGGAAGAATTTTACTTAGTTTATTTCAAAGATATGAATCAAGGGTCGTTGGGGCCAAATATTAATAAAGGCATAATCAAGTTTCTTTTGAAAGGAAAAATACAAACTTTATCTTTGGATGATGACCTATTACAATGCTCAAAGCTTCCTATAAAATTATTGATAAAGCCTTAGCCACTAGGATCATATTGATGGCTAAAGGAATAGTTAGACCTAAGCAAACATGGTTCCTTGGTGGCAAATTTATCCTTGATAATTAAACATTGGCTCGGGAAACAAGTGAATGGGCTTGAAACAATCAAGGAAAAATACTTTGTTGGTTAAGCTTGATTTTGATAAAGCCTATGATAGGATGCAATGGAGCTTTATTATCAAGATACTGCAATGGTTGGGATTTGGTCCCAAAATATGCAAGCATGTTCAAATGATTTTTAATGATGTGAATGCTCAAACTAGCAATCAATAATTCAACGTTTAACACATGTTTCCTTTACAACATTCAATTAGACAAGGCTGCCCAGTATCACCACTTCTTTATGTTCTAGTTGTTGATGCTCTTGGCTATCTTCTATAAAAATACAATCAAATGAACTTGATTAAGGGCATTTCTATCCCCAACAATGCGATTGTTATAAACTATGACTTTGCTGATGAAAGTTTTCTTTTATTCAAAGTTTTGAATAAAAAAAAAAAATATTATGCAGGTTCTAAATTTGTATTGTTAGGTTTCATGCTCTAAATTGGACCATCATAAAATTGAATTTATAATTATCCAATTTGATCTAGTTCCAGAATGGATTCCTAAAGAATGGAAACAAATTATACATGGCCAGATTATAAGGTACCTTGGTATACCATTTGGATTAGGGGTTACTCTTCATGATATGTGGAATTGGTTCATCATTAAATTAAAAAATAAAATCTATAATTGGGGAAATAAATTCCTACCATACTTGTTGGAAAAATACAAGTGATGGACTAGATATTTTTGGCTTCTATGTTTACTATTCCTCATATTGGATACCCTCCAAAAAAGGTTATGAAGATTTGAATAAACTCATTCAAAAATTCTTGTGGATTAATTGCGATTGAAAAATGGGTTTTAGGGCCTCCTCTTGGCTACACTATTTATAACCTAAGAACATAGGGGATTGGGCCTTTTGGATACAAGGGCACAAGGGATTTGCTTATCTGCTAAGTGGATAATAAGAGTTATGTTAGGAGAAGAACAATGGAAAATTTTGGTGTGACATCGTATTTCACTTATTGTGATGAATGATAAGTGGAAAAACATGGGATGGTTGGATAAAATTTTGCTTGCTCCTTTTTTTCGTGTTAAAGCATCTTTCTCATTGAAATCTATATGGAAGGCTTGACAACAAGTTTGTAAGTTTTTAAATTGGAGGAAGGACTCTTTACAAGATGGATTCAACTTTTCTACCTCTTCTATTTTGTGGAATAAGCTTGTTCAATATCATGGGCAACCACTTGTAGTCACATTTCTTAAACAAAATCTTTATCTATTAAATAAAGGGGTGAAACAGTTTGGTGACTTTGAGACTTCAATTCCCTTGATTGGTCCAACTAGCAAGATTCCAAGCACGCCTTTAATTTAAACAATAGGTCTAAATTATTCATGACCTTTGTTAAACTATTGGTTCCTATAAAGCTCCTTATGAAAATTCACACTTCTTTATAGTACAACTTCTTCAAGGATTGGTTGTGGCTTGACAAATACCCTTTCTTATGGTTCCCTTTGAAGAAGATTTATTTTAAGCTTCTTCCAAATATGAAATTGAACTCAAGACTTAACAAAAAATGGAATTGTAGTTTTCTAGAAATAAAATGGGCAACGCTAAGTGCTCAAAGGAATTCCAAGATAGAGGCAACTGCCTAGACTTTGGCCTAGAAAATTTTGCATCATAAGTTTCCCTGTAGGGGATAGAATAAAATATTTGAAGATACAAGTAGTCAAGTGTCCTTTTTGTTTGTACGGTGAAAACTTAAAACATATTTTTTGGGAATGTTATATAGAAAAAATGGAACATTATATTTGATCATTTTCTTGCTATTTTTGATCATGCCTTATGTTGTAAAGAAGCAATTTTTGCTATTAGATTGCATACAAATATAATTGTTGATATTATGAGACAATGCATTTTACTACATTTGTGGAAAAATAGATGTTTAGCAATGGTTTCTAATCATATATTGCATCAAGAAACATATATTCTAAAGTTTTGTTCTGACATAATGTTTCAATTCATCTTTCAATGTTCTCAGCGAAAGAGGGGGCGCAGAGGAGATGTTGATTACAAAAAAGCATATGAGGGATATTAAACACCAATTTTTATAGCTCCATGAAGGGGAGTTCCGTTGTGCTATATAGATACAATTTTTCCAAGTTTAAAGTGTAATGGTGTTTTGATACCATGTGTCATGAGTTTGCTATTTGTAATGTTAGTTGTTTTAGTCCTTATTGATATTGCAAGAACATTCTTAGGTTTGTTAGTTGGTTAATTTTATGAGTTGTTGTTCACTTGTTGTCCATAGTCCTTTTATGCTCATTTCTTTCACAATCCTCTTTTTGGACTACCTTCTTTCTCTTTTTAATTCTTTCAATTTTGATCAATATATAGAAAACCTATTAATATGAAATACTCCAATTCATATGCATTGCTACCCCAATAATTGCACACATAAGAATACTATTTTCACTATGACAACAATACTTGTTTAAATGAACATCTTATTTTATAAATGACACACTTATATTGGATAGTTATGATATTTTATTTGAAACAATAAATTATTTAGGGGAGAGGACCCAGTAGTTGAGCACCCTAACTTCGCGCTTCTAATTATCCTTCATGGAAATTTCAAATCACTCCTAATTTTTTATAGCAACTTACTTGGTAAGTCCCCTGCTTATAACTAAGGTTTCAGGTACACATCATCAAATATGATGCCACATCAACATGCTTTTTGTCAAGGTGTCCAAAAAGGCCTAAAAAAAAGTGAGACCAATACTCGTACATTCACAACATGTTTTATTGAGCATTGATGTGGAATCACATGATTGGTTGCTTTTTAGATCAAAGGAATACATTTTGTTTAATTATGGGTAGTCGTGATCAACACTAACAACTTTAAAGTCACAACTATTGGTCCAATATTGATAAAAATATTGGGCATTATATAAACAACTACTATCACAACTATTGAAACATGCTCAATACCTAGGTCCTCTCCCTCATTTCACTTGTTAATGAATGCATTCATTTTTTTTATCTATAATATTCATAGATTTTCATATGTTCAAATATGGGTCCATCTTGACCAACATTTGATTATTTTTTATTTGCATGTGGACTAATTATTTACAATATATAGTATAAATATATGATAAAACTGAATATTATAAGCACAAGTGCTATAACAACAATTGAACCTGACCCCTCTCTCCTACTTTAGATTATAAAAATAGACAAATGACATAAATAAAACATTCTCATTTGTCTCATAATTAGATTTGGTTTCAATCTTTTAATAAAAAATATTTAAAATATTTCAATTATAACTCCAATAAATTTGCCTCTAGATGCATTTATTTATAATGATGCATATAATTATGTAAAAAAATCCTCTTAATTAATATTTATTAGAGACTATAAAGAATAATTAAATTGAAGTTTTTAATTATTGCATCATGCTTGCATGCAAAGACATTGTAATGTGTAGCGAAGCAATCACCCACTTTCAATATTAAATTATTTGTTGACCACGTTACACAAATCTCGAGTCGAGTCGCCAAAACAAATTATTTTAAGATAATTAAGTGTTATTTGACCTAATTTAAAAAACAAAAAATATTTAACTTTCTAATTTACAATCTAAAACCACATGAACTATAATGCTTAAAACTATATTATTTTAAGGTTCTAGATATTATTAATTTACAACATATTTATTAAAAAAGGTGCTGTAGAATCTGGTCCAATTAAAGAATCATATTGGGTGAAATTTTTTTAGGAAAATAAATAAATAATGGATGCAATTATAATATTATATAAAATTTAAGCAGTCTAAAAAGTAAGATTCTTTTTTTTTTTTTTAAAAAGAGGGTAAAAACTTTATTGAAACAGAATCAGCAAAACAATACAAGGATCAAAGAAACAAACCCACAAGGGGCCAACAAAACAGGAATCAATTCACACCCAAGAAGCACCTCATATCCTCAGCAACCCACTCCTCAAGAACAGGGGCCATGTCATTAGGAAGATTGCCCCAACCATCCACAAACCAAGAATCAGTCTTCTCCGTCGCCCATCTAGCCAACCCATCAGCCACCCTATTCCACTCCCGCGGAATATGGCGGAAGACAATGGACTCAAGAGAAGCACACATAGATATAATCTGCTTGACGACCACAGCTAGCTGCCAATTCACATCCTCCAACTGTCGCTTATGCAACAACTCAATAACCACCTGAGAATCAGACTCACAAACTATCCGCCACCATCCAAGGCCAACCGCATGCTCAATCGCCATAAGAATAGCACTAGCCTCCATGAGATTATTAGTTTGCAAACCACGATACATAGAAAAGAAAAACACCACCACTCCAAGACTATCACGACCAATGCCACCAACTCCAGCATGTCCAGGGTTACCCCTAGATGACCCATTCGTATTGATTTTTAGCTCCCCTAGAACAGGCGGACACCAAAAGCCATCACGAGCCACCCGCTCACACCCACACCTACGGTGCACATTGCTCAAATTTCTCCTATCCCCAGCAACAAGACCCAGGGCATTAACAACACCGACGTCCCCAGGATCAATTGGAACAGACAAATCACACTTAGCAGACAAAGTCTCCTGCAGAGCCCCCAGAATACGCCTCCAAACTTGCTCCAAGATCAATTTTTTGTCCAAGAAAATCCATCTATTATGCTCCAACCAAACATGCCAAACAATCAAGCTAGGGCCAATGCTCCAAGCAATTTTAAGAAAATAGGTTTTGGTAGGAGATGGTCCCTGTCTCCTCCAAAAGTCATCCAAAGCAGAGACAGGGCAACACGGTAATCCCCAGAGATTCCACCAGTGATGCCAGATAGCCTTGACAAAGGAACACTGAAAAAAGAGGTGTGAGAAGCATTCATCATGCTGACCACACATAACACACATGGAGGGGCCTTGGAACCCCCACTTCGAAAGATTATCCCAAGTAAGACACTTACCTTGGACAACACGCCAAGAGAAAAAATTACACTTAGGCCAAGCAAATTTATTCCAGACATGCTTCCACCAAGAACCCTCAGAGCTCCCAAAGACCTATTTATCCAAAGCCTGATAACCAGAGGCCACTGAAAACTTACCTCTCAAATCAGGACCCCAAGCAAGCACATCACTACCAAGAAGAGAATTGCAAGCACGATCCGATAGAATCTTAGCAAGCTCTTGGCGATCCTCCATCACACCCCCAGGAGGCCAAACCAAAGGGTCCTTCCACCTGGACACAGTAATCTGATTCAAAGATTGTTGAGATTTGAAGTCAGCCACATGACACCAACCCGCTTCTTCAAAAATTTGACACAAGTTTTGAAGGTGGAGATGAGAAGACAAAAGAGGGGGGTGACCATCCCAGGAGTCATGCCAGAAGAGGGCTTCCCGGCCCCCATTACAAATCCAAAAAAGTCCTTGTTTAACAAGCTGAGCACCCCGTTTAAGAGTACTCCAGATCATAGAACCTTTCCCTTCCATACTAAATCTAGCAACCTCCATGCTTTCCACCGCACCCAAGTATTTGAGGGTAAGAATTTTAGCCCACAACATATGTTGTTGTGAACACCAACGCCAATATAACTTGGCAGCCAGGGCCTGTCCATTCCAATCCGTCCGTCGTAGGCCTGGACCCCCCTCCTGCTTCGGCCTACAGACAGCCTCCCAATTCACCAAGCTCCACTTTCTATGAAGAAGGTTGCCAGACCACAGAAACTGGCGAGACAATCTCTCAAAATCTTTAATAAAACCTGAAGGAGCAGAAAGAACAAAGCACCTATAAAGAGGGAGAGCCTGGACCACTGACTTTAAAAGAGTCACTCTTCCAGCTGTAGAAAGCCACCTGCAAGTCCAATGACTGACCAAACTTCGAAACTTGTCCAAAGTCTCTTGCCAAAACCTTTTAGGGATAGAACGAATGGAGAGCGGGATTCCAAGATAGAGAAAAGGAAGTGAACCAATCTGGAAACGAAGAATACCAGCTATTCTCCTTTAGATAACCTTAGGAGTATGGAAGAAGTAGATGCAAGACTTCCCCTCATTAATGCGTTGCCCAGAGGCAGCCAGGTAGCTATCCAAAACATTACGCCAATTGAGAGCCTCCTCCACCTTCGCCTTACCCATCAAGGCAGTATCATCAACAAACTGAAGATGGGACTGGGGAGGAATATCATTTCCCCATCTCCAACCCTGAATCAAGCCGCCAGCAACTTGAACACGAATAAGCCTGCCCAATCCTTCAGCAAGAAGGATGAATAAGTAGGGGGACAATGGATCTCCTTGTCTGAGGCCTCTAGAAGCACCAAACAACTCAGTGGGCTCACCATTGATAAGCACGGAGAAGGAGGAGGAAGTAACACAACTCTTGACCCATTCAATCCAACCAATAGCAAAGCCAAAAGCTCCAAGAATCTTAAACAGAAAGTTCCATTTGACACGATCATAAGCCTTAGCCATATCCAACTTGATAAACATAGATTTTTCTTTTGAAGCTTCCATAGAATGGATTGTCTCAGCAGCAATCACAACACCATCCATGATCTGTCTACCAGCAACGAAACCCCCCTGTTCTTCAGAGATTAACCCACCAAGCCAAGGTTTCAACCTTTCTGCAATCAATTTAGTAATAATCTTATAAACCACATTGCATAATGCAATAGGCCTAAAAAGATCCAAAGAATTAGCCCCCACTTTCTTTGGAATGAGAGCTAAAAAAGTTGCATTCAGGGACTTCAACATTTTTTTATTCATGAGAGATTCCTTAACAACCTCCAAGAGGTCTAACTTGACCACCTCCCAGAACTCCTGAAAGAATTCCACTGGGAATCCATCAGGTCCCGGTGCTTTACCTTTCCTCATTTGGAACACCACCTTCTCAAGCTCCGACAAGGTAATAGGAGAGAGCAGCGATTCATCCATTTCATTAGACACAAGCTGAGGGATACAATTTAGAATCCTAGCTTCATCCTCCTCTGCAGGAGGGGAATCTTCAGAGAATAAAGAAGAGAAAAACCGGATGCATTCTGCAGAAATGGAAGCGGAAGAGGACAAAATTTCCCCATTAGGCAACAAAAGAGAAGAAATAACATTACCTTGCTTCCGGTCTTTAACAGAGTTGTGAAAAAAAGAAGTATTTCTATCACCAGCCTGAAGCCAGTCAATACGGGACTTCTGTTTCCAAAAGGTTTCTTCACGTAACTCCCATTCCTCAACCACCTTTGTTGCAGCAACCTCTGACACCCTCAACTCTTCTATTAGGCCTTGATCCCGAATCTGCCTGGTGATTAAGTCCAAGTTATCCTGCGCCTTCTGTTTTTCATGAAACAAATTACCAAAATGTTGCTTATTCCATCTTTTCAACCTGTATTTGACGTATTGTAACCTCTTAGAAAAAGAGTACATAGCCGTGCCATAAGATGGCTTCCCAAGATCCCACCATCTAGAAATCAAATCATGAAGAGATTCATCGCGGAGCCACATGAGTTGGAATTTGAAAGTCTGTCTAACACATCGTTGAGGCATTTCAACTACAAGCTTGATTGGCCAATGGTCAGAACCTCTTCCGTCCAATATTTCAGAGCCAATCACCCACCTGTCCCCCATCCAAAAACTGGACACCAAAAATCTGTCAAGTCTTTCTGAGATAGCAGCAACTCCAGTCCTCCTGTTATCCCAAGTGAAGACTCCATTAGTTGGCTTGATGTCAACTAACCTCAAAAGAGCCATATTATCTTGCAAGAGCCTAGAGGAAGGCTCCAAACAAGCACTACCTCCTCTCTTCTCCTCTAAAGAAGTGATAGCATTAAGATCCCCAGCTAGGATCCAAGGAAAGTAAGGATCCAGAGATCTCACATGTCTAACATGATCCCACAGCTGAGCTTTACCATGGAAATCAATCGGAGCATATAAATTAGAGAAAAGAACCCTCTCCCCTGACTCTAAGTGAGAAGCAACACAAGAAATTGAACTCCTGCAAGAGAACCACCAAATTGGACTAACCTTTCGAGGATCCCAAAAACAAGCCACTCCACCAGAATTACCAGAAGCACCCACACATTGACATTGGCCACGACCCCAAATCTTTGAAGCCACACTTAACATACTATCCACTGATAGCTTAGTTTCTTGCAAGAAAACCATATCAGGAGAATGAATACGAACTAGATCTCGAATAGCCTTTTGTCGAGGGATGCTATTCATACCCCTCACATTCCAAGAAAGAACTATCATCGTTGGGGTTGGGAGAAGAGCGCATCAATAGTCTTCACTGAACCAGCCTCAACCAAATTCTCTCCAACCAGCTTCACCTTTTCTTGGTCCTTTTTGCGACCAACCTTAACTGATTTCTCAAGAATTCCTTTCTTAAAAGATTTCTGCTGCACACCTAAAATAGAAGAAGAAGATTTAGTCTTTTCTAATTCAGGGCTACCCTGAACCTCTGAGCAAGCCTTTCCCCCACTAAAGGGGCCACCAGAAGCAACAATCACCCCACTCTCCTCACCACAAGCCGGAGCGGAAGGAGACAAACCAGAAACCAATTGAGGATCCTGGTTGCCAGGCAAGTCTAATTCAGGGATCACCGAAGGTTGAGCTTCCACCAACTCTTTAGAGACATCCACCTCCTGCAAGTCAGCTGTAAAACCTTCCTCTTGAACTAACTCATCTAAAGCCTCAAATTTATTGAATATCTCCCCTTCCTGCCTTTCCTTAAAAGGTCTCTTTTGACCCCGTCCACGATTGCGAGGTTTAACAGGAACAAAACCATCTTTGTCCTCCGCCATTCCCTGCACAGGATCCTTACCTTTATCCACCCTTGGATTGGATTGGGTACCTACATTATTTGCTCCTGCACCAGAAGCCCAAGGACACCTTCGCAGTAGATGCCCATATTCATGACATAACCGGCACCGAAACGGCAACATTTCATAATCCAATGGCTGAGTCCAGGAATTAGAGCCAACGGTCAACTCAATAGAATCAGGCAAAGGCTGACTCAGATCAATCTCAACACAAACCCTCGCATAAGAAAATATCCTTTTATCCAAAGTATGTTGAGAAGGACCAATAGGCTTACCCAGCAATAAAGCAATCGATTGTAATATATCAGTCCTCCAACATTCAAGCGGCAACCGAGGAAGGCGAACCCAAACCGGGACCCTAGAAGGCAACTCTTCCGCTGAATTAAAGCCTGCATGCCATGGTTTTATGAAGAGACCTACTTGGTTATAAAAATAAGGCCCCCCTTCAAATGCCCTATTTCGATCTGAAATACACGAGAAATCTACCAGAAAGAAATTGTTTGCAGCTAATAGAACATCAAAGTCACCCTCCAGAGACCATGTCTTGCGGATCCAAGTGTCCAAGAAAGAAAGAGAGACCCTCATCCCCATAAACTTACATATCAAAACATGCTTACTGTAGTACTCAAGATCTTCAGCTACCGCCTCTGATTGAATCACCAACATAGGACGAACTTGAGCTCTTTCCAGGCAGCCATTTATCTTATGCATTTTAAAGGTACTGGATTTTGTCAAACCTGCTCCAGACGAAGCCCCAACAGCAACCTCCATCAAGGCATCATCCCCCTGCACCTCACCAAAAGATGCAAGCCTTGCCATTCAAACCCTACACCGAAGAAACTCCAGCCAGGAGGCCCCAAGCAAAAACCAGTCTGCCTCTCCGCCGCCCACAAAGCAAGCAAGGAAAGAGACAAACAAAGACAATACTCAACACCAGCAATACGGCAAAGGCCCCACCCAGCCAGCAAAGAAAACAAAAACAGCAGCCCAAGGAGAAAGGAAACACAGACAAAGGCAAGGTCGGCGCCCGCACCAAACCCCAACGGATGCAGCAAAACGCACAAAAGAAACAACACCCCCGCACAGGAAAGAAGGCAGAAACTGAGCCACCCCTGGCCCTACCCCGCACCACACAAACGCCCCACCCACGCAGCCACGAGACACAGGAAACACCAGGCTAGGGCGCGGATGCCCTAGCGCGTCCATAGACAGCCCACGCGCGCCATCCAACAATCCAAGTAAGATTCTTATCTTTAAAGTTAAAAATGAATTTTTAATTATTATACGATTCAAAAGTAATTTTAATATTATATGAATTTTTGGATTTATGATATTAATTTTTTTCTTGATATTGTTATCAAAATAGATTTGATTCAAAATTGTATAAATATTTCACTTTAATAAAAAATAATGAGTGAGATATATTCTTCTTATCAAAATTACTAAGATAATAATTTTATTCTTTTTACTACACCTACCAAAAATTTAAATAATGATTAACATACCATCATCTATTATACTCATCTATTATCTTGTCGAACTGTCTCACTTAATTCCGTTAAATGACAGAAAACAGCAGGACGTTGGATAAAGTTGAAATGCTTTCCACACAGCTTTCTATACAGCAACTACTTAGTTACTAGCAGATGACGGAAACAAATGAAATTGGTGCTTACGTCCCATGGCAGGGTCAAAGCTGTCGTGCCCAATTGAGGGCCCCAAATTGAGAGTAAATAGCATTAAATCACGAAGGTTGCATCGCAATTACTATGATTTTGAGTAAACAATTCAAGAAAAGGAAAAGGATTGTGCACCACACGTCTAACCTACCTAGACACCTGCATGCGATTTGCTTTAATTTTTATTCATTTTCTGTCATTAAATTGGGAAGTTTAGGCTAGTTTGAACTCGTGAGCGTTTGTGACAGTGGTCGAGAGCTCAGTGAACGCCTAACAATGGAGGAAGAAGGTCTGAGATTGCCTCTGTTGAATAGAGAAGCAGGGCAGAAGCCAAATAATGGATCTGCTTGGACTCACACTAGTGATGATCTTTCTCCTGAAGCCCCTTTGGTTTTTAGTCCCAACGAGCTGGCTAAAAGGAGTTGGATTGAATCCAAGAAGCTCTGGTACATTGCTGGGCCTGCAATATTCACAGCCATTTGCCAATATTCTCTTGGAGCCATTACCCAGACCTTCACCGGCCATTTGGGCACCATTGAGCTCGCTGCTGTGGCTATTGAGAACTCTGTTATAGCTGGACTGGCTTTCGGAACTATGGTAAAAATAATTATAAATGGACTCTGATCTCTGTGTAAATTGGCTTTTAAGGTGCTTTAGGCTAAATTGGGTTCCAGCACTTGTCAAGTTATATGTGCTTTTTGCATTGATGTTGAATGATATTTTAGTTTTTAATACAAATTCTCCATAGGATTTTTGATTGCCCTGATTCAGAATTTCATGCATTGGGATTTAACTACTGTAGTTTTGGGTTTATTCTACTAAGTGGCGGAGCTTCTAGATTCTTGGGAAGGCCTCTTGAAATGGGTTTGTTTCTCAATTAACTGATCGGTGTGTATCAGTTTCTTTGTTTTGTCATCAGGACTTTCTCAAGCTGGGTTTTGGCTATTCTTTGAGTGATACAGTATCAGTTTATTCTTTGTTATAATGACTTTCTCCAGCTGGGTATTGGCTAGTTTTTGAGTAATATTGTTTGTACCAGTTGATTCTTTGTTTTGTCATCATGGTTTTCTCAATTCGGGTATGGGCTTTTCTTTCAAATATTATTGCAGCCTATGCTAAAGAAGAATATCTCTTTATGCCCACGAGAATATGAGATAAATCCTTTTTAGTCCAAGTATCTGTAAAGCACAATTTGAAAGTGATCTACTTTTTCCTAAGATCATTTCAAAGTGACTTCTACTGTTTATCACATGAAGCTTAGGTAATCTCTATAGGCCAGGTTCCTCTTGAAACACCCGTTGAAATTTATCTATTTGGTTATATGACTGTTCGAAGATTACCATTATAAAATGTGTTTGTGGCTGGCAAGATTTTTAAAATAAATTTTTGCAGTTCAATTGTCTGATATAAGATTTTTGTAAAACAATTTTTTTGAAGTTGCGCCTCATGCAACTTACATATTTTTTTCTAATTCTAACCGAACTCTTTTTTTTTTTTTTTTCTGATTTTTTTTTGGGTGGATTCAAAATGTACCTACATCTGTAAATGAATGCTGTATGGATAACTACGGTCTAATGTTTCGATGATTGTTCCAGTGGGTATCCATTTTTAACATAAATGTACTTCAACATATGTCTTTAGATTGATTGTTCTTGTGCCTATTCCCGAGCTATGGTTTGGATGATCGTTTTAATGGGTGATAAAGTTTACAAGTTCTGTTGGAATCGCTATGCTAGATTATGCCTGAAAGAATTGTTCATTTGTGCAAATTTCTTTCAGTATATTTTTGAATTGATTGATCTCTGTAAAAATTGTAATGACTAATCTTCTCTAATTTGAATACTGCTGTAGCTTGGCATGGGCAGTGCTTTGGAGACACTATGCGGTCAGGCATTCGGAGCAGGGCAGCTACAAATGTTGGGAGTTTACATGCAGAGGTCATGGATTATACTGACCGTCACAGCCCTATTTCTGAGCCTTGTCTATATATTTGCGCCCCCAATATTGAAACTATTTGGGCAGTCTGATGAAATTGCAGATCTCGCAGGGAAGTTTGCCATATGGATGCTTCCCCAACTGTTTGCATATGCCCTCAATTTTCCTGTCCAGAAGTTTTTACAGTCGCAGAGCAAGGTTATGGCTATGGCCTGGATTTCCGCACTAGCCCTCGTCTTACACATTTTTCTGAGCTGGCTGTTTATTTTGAAATTAGGATGGGGTTTAGTTGGGGCGGCGGTTACTCTGAATTTGTCCTGGTGGATAGTGGTTTTAGGGCAGCTGGCATATGTATTTTTAGGGTACTGCCCAGGTGCATGGACTGGATTCTCATGGCTGGCGTTTAAAGATTTGGGGGCATTTGTGAGGCTCTCCTTGGCTTCTGCGGTGATGCTCTGGTCTGTCTTACAACTGCTCTTGTTAGTGATTGAATTTTTTCATGGGGATTCGTGTGTTTCTTTGATTGATATATTTGTGGTTGTGGCAGCCTCGAGTTTTGGTATCTCATGATATTGATTGTGTTGACGGGTCATCTTACAAACCCAGAAATCGAAGTGGACTCCATTTCAATCTGGTAAGAGCTTTCTGAGTTTTGATAAATGAATGTCTGGTACTAGCTTTTTGATATCTGGTAAATAAAGTCTGTGGTGTATGTAAATTTATGGCGATATAACTTAAAAAAAGATTTGATAGATTCTAGACCATTCTTTTACAGATAGTTACTGTCAGTAAACAATTCAATATTTAGAAACTCACAAGAATGCATCAGAATCGGAAATCCTTTTAATTTCTTCGAAAAAGAGTAGGACTCCTAAAACAGCTGTTTTTTTGTCTTATACTCTTGCAGAAGTCAATGAGAAGATAAACATTAGATATAACACAAAAGATATTTCTTTAAGATAAAACTTACTAGCTAAATATCATTTAATTTGAATATAAAGTAGTTACCATAATTATTCTATAATAATAGTAACAAATTATAAACAAATAATTTTAGGTGATCCATATTAAATAGATTTTAATTTTTTATAAAACGTTTAACAGTATAAATTATATCATGTAAGATGTTATATAAATATATAAGTTTGATTTTTGAGGTTGTTAAATTGTTCAAAAAATAATATTTTAATCATAGATTACATACTCTCCGATTACTCTCCCAGTAGCCGAGTAATCTCCAAAAAATTTGCATGCCGAGTAATTTCTGCTTTTACTCTCGGGCAGTATGCAGATGGATTTTCTCTCATCAAATTATCGAGTAATCGCCAGTAGCTCGCTAAAAACCCATATGTGTATAAATATGTTTGTGTGTGTATATGCATGCAAACTTGGCATCCTGTGTATGTTTATAGATATGTATGTGTGCACAGTGCAGTCCTGAGTATGTAAACTATGATTTTAATTACAAATGTTTAGGTGATTAAATTTTCAAAAAATTGACAATTTTAGAAAAATCATGGTTTAATCATGTATTTTAAATTGCAAATTATTAAATTAAAATCTTGGTTGTTCATACCTTAATGATGTGGATATTTTTGCATTTAAGGATGAAGTGCTAGATATTGCTCTTATTGGCTATTGTGTTTTCTTTTCCTTGCAGCATGAATTTGAATGGATGGGAAGTGATGATAGCTCTTGGATTCAATGCTGCCATCAGGTTTGTAAGAATGCCATTTAGTTTTACTCTTTTTGAAAACAATTCCACAATTTTTTTAAATTAAAAAAGTTGTACCATCTTTTTCTATTTGTTGCAGTGTAAGAGTATCAAATGAACTTGGAGCAGGACGCCCCATAGCTGCCAAGTTCGCTGTAGTGGTGGTGACTTTAACATCAACGGTGATAGGCGTATTTTTTATGGTCCTCATTTTCCTTACCAAAAATGACTTTCCAGTGCTTTTTACCGATAGCAAAGTAGTTATGGCAGCAGTAACCAGCCTATCCACCTTACTTGCACTCACAATGCTTCTCAACAGTGTACAACCAGTTCTATCAGGTTAGTACAAGCTAAACATCTTTTTCGTAGTTGTCATGGCGCTGGTTATTGCATATGTATTGTTGTATGGCGAAGTTAAAGACATAATAGAATGTATATATGGACGATAAGCCTTTACAGGTTGCAACAACCAACTTGGTCTAATTGATTTTAGAAATAGTTGTTATCACTACTATTATAATATCGAAGCTGGTAGATTGGACAGTCAGTATCTTAGCCTGCTAAACATTGTTATAAAGTTTTGCATAATAATCACAGAACATCTCTGGCTACAAATGCAGGATAGATACCTGTCCCACATAGGACACTTCTTTCGTTATCTCACTTAAGATAGAACCGCATTTGATCCACATTATGACATAATCTTAGGAGAGTGTAGTCTTTGCACATGACAAGTGCTAGAGTTGTCTTCCTAACACCCAAAGCCACAGAGCCATCGGTAGAGATGATAACTTTTAAGGGTATGCCTCAAATATTTTGTTCCTTGTTGTAAGCCTTTTTGTTTTAAATCTGTTGGATCACTTTTTCCAAAAGCAACAGCTTACTGGATAATGTAACTTATTAACAATGGCATTTTTGATTATATATTCCACAACTGTTTGCATATCATATTTAATTTCATATACTTATCTAAAAAATCACATCTAGATAAGCACCTAACAAATACAAAATTAAGTGTATGTAGTGAAGGAAACAAAATAAAGCTTACCCTAATGGTCAGAAAATAAACAGGATTATAATTTCTTGATGCTAAGGAGATGGGTGGAAACTTTTTCAAGAACCTAAAACACGATTTTTCTGGGCCTCATGTCAATCCAAAATTTGGTACATAAAGAGATTTCTGGCCTCTGTGTTCAGACTATGTAATAATTGCATCCCAAGTAGCTCCTGCAATTTCTATATTGTGTATTATATTCGACTCTTTTACTGCTGACAATGCACTTGAGATTTATTGAAATTTGACATAGAGTACACACCTATGGACATTCATATAAACTCAATTACACTTTGGTGTTATTTATTTAAATATCTTGGATTCATTCTTAGGTTTTCGACAAAGTAAATGAAAGTGTTTTGTGTTGACATAAATTCAGGGGTAGCAGTAGGAGCAGGGTGGCAAGCACTGGTGGCCTATGTGAACATAGGCTGCTACTATGTTGTTGGTGTGCCTCTCGGTGTTCTTTTGGGATATAAGTTCAATCTCGGAGCCAAGGTAATTGTGATTGTCAAATCTTTCTTTGAAAGTCGTGGCATTTTTAATTAAGTTTCAAAATGCACAATGCAAAAGTCACCAATCCCAGATGGCCTATTGGTGTAAAATATTTTGAGGTACTATTGTATATCTAGATAATATAAATTATCACTGAAAAGTGGAGATTATATTCGTGGCAGGGTATCTGGAGTGGCATGATTAGCGGAACATTGCTACAAACGATGATTCTTATGTTTATCACATGGAGGACAGACTGGAACAGAGAGGTATTGCCATATTAGTTTTCTGCTTCTAAATAAAATTGTTCTTAATTCCTCGCTGGAATGTCACTGAACCTACTTATTTGCATTGGGTTTATTTTCAGGCCTCAGAAGCCGAAGATAGGATTAAGGTGTGGGGAGGTTCTATAACTTCATCAGAGACAGTTGAGTGAAGGTAGACAAGTTAATCAGTTTTGTACACGAATATTGGCTTGTCTGTATTAGCTTGAGGAACCTATGGCAAGATATGCTCAAGAAGACAAGGAGAACAGGAGTGAGATGGCTGCGCTAGTGGGATTCTTTCCCTCACTTGGTTGATTTTGCTTAGATGGCGTGGTTCGAGGATTTTAACCTTTTTTAGTTTACACTCCCGCTTAATTTCTCCTCTTTTGCTTTTGGAATTTTTGGTAGTTCTTTCATGGCTCAGGGTCTTCTTACCTGAGGTCATCTCTCTTGTAATAGTTAAACATTCAAGTTCCACCAAACCACTTTGGTTATTTGTTAACAGAGTATAACCTCCACTCTTTGGTATCCAAATTATCATGAAAATATGAAAAGAATCAGATAAAGTTTATGGTGAATTTGATGTTGCGAGGAAGGGAGGGGATAACCATGGTCTCAAAAGTTGATTTTGTCATGGTTCTTTCCTTCAAGAATTATAATTAACATTTTCTAAGTAATTATAAAATGCTTATTAATTTATTAATTAAATGTAAATAACAAATAAATAAATAAATTATAATTGAAAATAAAAATAAAATAATGATAACTAGCACTTGCATCTTTGGGAGAATGCAAGGGATGTGCATAAAACACGGAGAATGAAACATACAACAATTGACCTGGAGAGACTCAAATTGAGAGAAACTCCAAGAGTGAGAGATCCCAAACTGCTATCCCATGAGTTAATTCAATAGTTCACTTTCTTCTAAAGGCCTTCATGGACTTCTCTTGCACAAACAGCAATGCTCATACACCACGAGCCTTAAGATTTTCTCACTTCTCCAATTTCACTTCAACTCCTCTTCAGACTTGAAAACATAATTAACATAAGCTCATTTCAACCAATTTATTAAGAAAACACCAACGAACTTGTTAACAATGGCTTTTGTTGGAGGTATTTATGAACATGAGTTACAATATGTCAGAGGAGCCCCTGTGTCCTCAATAACTGAAACTTGTGAAGTTTGTGCATTCAGTTTTATTCAAACCCTGCAGGATTTGACTTTTATCTTATCTAAGACGGTTTATATGAGCAAAACTGTTTCTGGTGTGTCTCACTGGATAGTGATGCATTTGAAACTGACTGAAATAGTTTTAACTTCAACTGGGATCAAATCCACAGTAATGACTACTTCCATCATGACATTTAACACCCTAGTGCTCAAATTACACAGAGCACATTGTCTCTATTCTGCACTGACAATTTAATGTACTACAAGTGAGTCTCTAGTGACTAAGTTAGGCAAATTTGCTAAACAATTCCATTTCATCAAGGTGAAAGATTTTTGCAGACTGTAATATAGTAAATTTTGGCATCTCATTTTGGTTTATTTGAGTGCTGCATCTATGGTTAGTCAACTATTGTTGTGGTAATTGAAATTGTCAGACCATCTCTCCACAACGAGTACCTAACAAGTAACATATTTTCCAGCCATAATGGAACTGCCCCATGCCCTCCAAGAAGGTGGCCTACTGCATATGATAGATGCTACATTTTTTTATTTTAAAGATGCAGATCTCATATTTCTTTGTATTTTCTTCTATGGTGATCCATAAGGAGAAAAATGATATAAGCAACATATACAGGAGTTTTCCATTGCATATGTCACCATGAATTTCTTTAAAATAGAGAAAGGCATTATAATCTATAAATGTGGCACTGGACATTCAACCGTCAACATTATAAGCCATGAAAGAATCAACTAATGCTTTACTGCACAAAAGCATCACCTAGCTAGGACAACATGCATTTGAAAAATGAGAATTCAAGATTTCCAGCCAAGGACATAATTTGGTGATACAGAATGCATCAGTCATATTTATGTCTGTATTGCTCTCTTTATCAATTGGTCTATTAGACCTTGAAAAATGAACTGTATTAGAACCTGCTACACAATTCCTAAAACCCAAGAGCTTTATGAATAAATATGTGATCGTCTCAGTACTATTTTTTCCTTGCCGAATGAATTCCATATTTGAAGTGGTGTTTCCTCTCATGGTTTCGTAAAACAGTTGCTATTGCCATAAACATCTTGCTCACGCCAACCTTTTCTCCTGGTTACAAATAATAACCATTGAAGGGTTGGGCATTGAATATAGCAGAGACTTACTTTGTTGGTCACCGTGCAAACACAACCCTTGTGGCAATTCCCATACACAATTAAATGCAAACAAAATGTGAAGCTCAGATTAGAATTCAGATTTTATATGGTCTTTCTGTAGCAAAACATTATGCCCAAAATTCAAGAGGGAGAACGAAACGTCCAAGCCTGGTTGGATCAGCAAAGAAATACAAGATAGCAACTGTGCTCAAGGAAATTCATAAAAAATAAATTGCAAAAACACTGAGATATTATGTGCAATTGAGCTATCTTCCTCTTCGACCTAAGAGCTACAATGTAAATGCATGCCAAAAAAAGAAGCAATATGCACAATAAGACATACTCATATTTGAAAACAAAGGCAGAGCAGAGTACAATGGTAAGCTATGCAGAATGGTTAAAATTGAATAAAATTAAGCAGAGCAATGCATTTTCATATGCAAGTTCTTCGTAGTGCGCTACTTCGTCTTACAATTTGTACCATATTTCATTATAACTTATTGTAATGGAGATATAATTAATAGAAGATCTCAATGATTCCTAACAAAACAAAATATAGAAACAATAGAACAGGTTAAAAATTTGATATTAGAGCAGGTCCCCATGCAGCTGCTTAGCTTATTTTGGCTAGCAGCCATTGCTCAAATTTACTCAAATTTTTTAGTAGTAATTTGTGAGGCTGGCGGCCCCATAAATCTTAATTCACTGATTTTAAGAAGTCATCTAAAAATATACAGTTATTATTTATTTGAATGTGAGGCAAATGAAAAAGAGGGAAAAAAAATTATGGAGCCATTTTAGAGCTTTTTCAATATGCAGCTGCTGCTTATTTTCAAGCCTCCATTTTTTTCATAGCTTATTTTCAATTTCTAAACAATATCTGCCCCACCAAAATAGGAAAGATTCTAAATTATCCTTTTCCCACAATTTTAAATTTGCATGGTCCAGCTGCTTAAATATAAGCAGAAAATGCATGTAAGCAACCCCATGGGAACATGAGATTACTATGAAAAAAAAATATTTAATAAAAGTTTGATATTACTACTAGTTTATTTAAATTTAAGACGAAAGAATATAAACAATTAGATTGCACAAGATGTATTCTCTGGTGTCCAAGAGATCTTTTGTATAGTAATTAGTGAATTCAATTATATTTATTCTTTATTTCAACTATATTTATAGGAAACTTATTATTTGATTTTGAAATATTTGGATGAAGTTTTAAAGCATTAAGCAATACAAATGAAAAAAAAAAGTTGCCATCAAATTGGCAAAAGACACTCCAAATGGTAATAGAATTTTCCATGCAACTTCTGTAGCTACAACATATTACCGATTTTGAAATATTTGCATTAAGATTTAAAACTTCAAGTGGAAAAAGAAAGTTGTACAATCCAAATGGAAATAAAAATTTCCATCTGAATAGCAAATGAATATTTATTTGTCTTTTATGTGATCAATGAGATTTTGGAGGTTTTCACTTGGAGTAAACCGTTAAAAGCCAACAGATTTACCATTTAATGGCAGATGAAAGTTGTTACAGCAGTTTGCAAGTGTGAGACTTGTTTTAGGCTCAAATCTCACACTATATGTACCCTATCGACTAAATATCTAAATTTTATTTTTTTTATTAAAAAATTAAGTTTAAAATAAAGTCTTTCTTATAATAGTGATAATATTTTAAGTGAAAAATATTTATATTAATTATTTTTCTCATATGAAGATAGTATAAAAAAACAATTTTTCTCTTATCTAATATTTATTTTTCATTTTAAAATAAGAGTTTTTTTAAAATCATCTTGATTTAAATTTGAAATATAAAATAATTTTTAAAATATGAACATTATCTTTCATTATTTAAAATTATATATTTTTAAAACAAAACAAATCAAAAAAAAAGTAAAAAAAAGTAACTTATCTTGATAAACTAATATTAGATGGATTATTTTGTGAGGAAATTTATTTATTTTTCTCAATTATTTTAATAATTAATTGATATTTATATTTTATTATCATTATCATAAACCAACATTTGAACGGGAATGAGATGCAATGATTGTTTTTTATATTTGTGTATGTCAAATTAAAATACCTTTTTTGAGTTATATGTTGCTTGAAGCATGTTCCAAACTTTTTGTTAGTTCTTAATTTAACATTTAAATATTCTATTACATTATTATAAAAAAATAATTGAGTTAAATTTAAGTATGTTTTGTTAGAGTAAAGGTTTTAACTTAATTATGTTGATTAAGTTACCTTTATTCCCTTCTTAAGATTTCACTTTAATTTGTATTAATTATTAAATGTTATCCTATTAGGGTTTTATTAGGGTTTGCATGATCTCCTTTTTATAAGGATTGATCCCATTGTATTTCATATCAATTCATTCTCTCATTCTCTCTGATATATACATTTTCAGTTTTTAGAGAACCTTTGCTTGTTTGTCTCCATCTCTTTTTTTGTGACAGGTTATTTGTATGCAGGTGATCTTCGGGGCTTGTGGTGTTGTATTTTCTCAACTCCTACATGGTATCAGAGCTCCAGACCTGTTACTTCTTGTTCTTGTTTTGAAGATTTTTGGAGCTTCAAGGGTTTGGGGTTTGTTTTTTTGATCCAGGGCATATTTGCAATTTTGAAACATTTTCAGCTCAAACGGACTTTGCCATTGCATCCGCAACAGTCCAAAACTTTTAAATCGATTGTTCATTCGTCCATTTTGGACAGTCAACATTTAGGGCAATTTTTTTTTAAGGTATGGCCGTATGACCGTTGTCTGCGCTTGGATCCGTAAAAAAATACCTGGTAATTTTTTTTTCTTTCGGAAAAAATTCGTCCGCTTTTGTTTGAAATGTTTTGAAATCGTTATTTGATTTTATTTAAAAAAAAAAACAAAAAAAAACAAAATTTTAAATTGCAGTTTTAGGGCTTGCAGGCCCTGGTACAAGGGTACTCGCAGGTACCTGCATCCGCAGGCTTGCGGGCCCGCTGTTCACCGGTCGGCGTACTGCCGACGGCGGTACTTGCCAGGTCGCGCCCGGTACAGGTCCCATATTTTTTTTAGATTTAAAAAAAAAAAAAAATCAAATGTATTTTTTAAAAAAAAATCAATTTTTTTTTAATTTAAAAAACAATTTTTTTTTGTATAAGCCCTATTGCACTTTTACGGTGATGGTCGTTTGGCCGTCAAATTTAAGCCACTAATTTTGCTGTGATGGTCGTATGACCGTCAAATTTAACCTAGCGCTGGCTTTTTTCCCCTCTTTGGAGCTGTTTTCTTCTAGAGGCCGTAATTTGGACATACGATATCATTTTTTAGCAAATGAGATATCGCCGGAAAGCTGGTTTTCTCATCTTTCCAGTGGTGTGGGTTTCATCACTTCATTTTTCTGTTGGTTCATTCTACAGTCAATTTTTTGGCTGTTCTTCATATATTTCTAGCTTTGTCCTTTTTGGACATTTTGAGCATCATTTGTAAGCAATTTTTTTTTATGTAAACACACTGAGATAAAGTGCCACTATTGTACATGTATTTTGGGGATTTTGCACATAAGGTTGTGCCATATTTTGTACTCGCACTGATATTATAAAGTGCCATGAGGGGTTGTGTAGTTTGCTTTTGTTTTGCCATCATATCTTTGTCCGGTGAGTGTCCCTCCACGACGACAGTGAATCCATACCATGGGGGGGTTGTGTAGTTTGCCTTTGTTTGCCATCACACCTTTGTCCGGTGAGTGTCCCTCCACGACGACCATGGATCCATATGATTCCAGCCTCATGCATGTGTGCTTTGTTTTGCACACCACTTTTTCAGTTGCAGGTGCTTTCTTGTGCACTTTCAGATGTTGTATCTTCTTCCTCATGCACTACAGAGTGTTACACATCATTTCAGTGGATCTGTCAGGCTCTCCCAGTTCAACATTATGGGGGGTTATTATACTGTTCATGCTTATGCTTCCTTGGTTTTGCCTTGGAAGGGATCTTCCATTCTCAGTTAATTAGTGTTTCAGACTATTGGTTATTGTGCCATCTGTATCTTCGTTCCAGGTGTTTGCCTTTGTTTGCCATTTGATTCAAGTTGTGTTGTATGGGCACTTATGCAAATTGTTGTCTTCTTGTTCCTGATCATCCTATTTTCAGCGGAGGTTCTTCAGCACCATAGCAATCATCTTTCGACAGTTGTTTGCAGCTTCTTCTGCTTCAGTGATGTTCTTCTTGACTTTCTGCATCTCTTTTTGGAGTAGAGATTTTACCCATGAGGTTTTCTCTATTTCTCCACTTTACAGAGATTTGGTTGTATTTGGGTACTTGATCTGGCCTAGTTGCCAGGACCCACGTTTGCCTTCTTGCATTGTAGTTACCTTTGCTTTCTTGCATTTGTTTGTAGCTGCACTGTTGCTCATCTTAAGGGGGGGTGTTAGAGTAAAGGTTTTAACTTAATTATGTTGATTAAGTTACCTTTATTCCCTTCTTCAGATTTCACTTTAGTTTGCATAAAGTGACATTTAACAATTATATTAATTATTAAATGTTATCCTATTAGGGTTTTATTAGGGTTTGCATGATCACCTTTTTATAAGGATTGATCCCATTATATTTCATATCAATTCATTCTCTCATTCTCTTTGATATATAAATTTTCAGTTCTCAGAGAACCCTTGGTTGTTTGTCTCCATCTCTTCTTTTGTGACAGGTTATTTGCATGTAGGTGATTTTCGGGGTTTGTGGTGTTGTATTTTCTCAACTCCTACATGTTTACTATACTAATCTTTGAAAAAAAAAATCATTTATACATATATAGATGAACATTGAGAAATGAATGACATTGTACATTATAGTTAATGTTATGTCTCAACACTTAGAAAGATAATTTTACAATAATAAATAAATCATGTAGAACATATTTAATAATAGGCCTCTTTGTGCGCTAGTTTGATGTATGTGTTTGTGCATGTGCTGCAATTCTAGTTATATGTGATTAGATTAAACGATTAATAATCAGTGGTAAATAAGGAATGAAATAAAGTTAGATAAATCTAGATTTTTTCTAAAAGAAATTAAGTATTAAATGCAAATGAAGAAAGAATGTTGGCATGAAATTAACAAAAAAACATTGCAAATGGAAATATAATGCTTCCATCTAGTTGGAAAATCAATATTTATCTAATTTTTACATGATAAGTGAGATTTTAGAGGCTTTTACCATTAAATGGATAGCTGGTTTACCATTAAACAAATTACAATTCCTTAGAAACTCCCTAAAAAGCATTTACCAATATACCTTCTCTTTGTTTTTGATTTTTTATATTATGCCGATTGTTTTTATATTTGTGAGAGTCAAATTAAAATACATTTTTTGAGTTATTTATTGCTTGAAGCATGCTCATAACTTTTTTTTACTTCTCTATTTAACATTTAAATATTCTATTACTTTATTATAATAAAATTAATTGAGTTAAATTTAAGTATGTTGACTAAACTAATCTTAGAAAATATATATTGTCCTTTATACATATATAGATGAGCATTGAGAAATGAATATTCTACATTATAGTTCATGTTTTGTCTCAACACTTAGAAAGATAATTTTACAATAATAAATAAATCATGTAGAACATATTTAATAATAGGCCTCTTTATGCACCATTTTGATAACGGGTTTGTACATGTGGTTGGACATTAAGGTAGATCAAGTGCAATTTCCCTCCAATGGGTGAAAGTGGAAGTTTGTACCCATAGATCTGATCCGCACATCTCCATCGGCAGGATGTGTTAGCCCAATAAAAAAACCCAATTATAGTTCAATGTTACAATTATGAAGAGATAAATATCAAAATGGTCATAAGTTTTTAGAAAATAAAGGGATTGAGTTAGAGGTTACGTGTTTGTGCATGTGCTGCAATTCTAGTCATCTAGTTAAAAAATCAATATCTATCTAACTTTTACATGATAATTGAGATTTTGGAGGCTTTTACCATTAATCATATAGCTGGTGTTAAACAAATTACAATTCGTTAGAAACTCCCTAAAAAGCTTTTACCAATCTACCTTCTCTTTGTTTTAGATTTTTCATATTATCACTAACAAAAATACAAATAAAATCATAATCATTTTCTTTAATATAGCGTGGAATATAAATAAATGATAGCTCTATTTTCTTAGGAGAAAGTTTGTTTCTTTCAACATAAAGTAACTCTTTTGTGAATATTAGATGAAAACTTTCAAAAGAAAGATAATTTATTTAAGATAAATTTATATGAAATGAGAATATTTTTTTTTTGTATTTTCTAATAAATTAGGATTTGAGATGATATTCCAATTTAACAAAGACCCATTATGCTTTTACTCCCTTAATTCCTGTCTTGTTTAAATTATTTTTAACATTTAATTATTGCCTAGTTTTTTTTGTAATAAATCGAACATGTTCAATTACAATAAATGAGTACAATAGATAAGCCTAGTTTATTAATACTCTAAATTTAAGATTTTCAAATTATGAGATATGATAACAATTAATAGAACAAGTTGAAGTGATAGTATAATGTGTCCACAACTAATTATGTACATTAGTTGACTTGCATTTTATTTTCAAAAAATATTATTATTTCATCTAAAACAAATTTATAAACAATAAATTCTACTTAGATATATTTTAAATGAAATGTGTAGGTAAATAAAAAGGAAATAAATATATTCCACTAATATCCAAAATAAATAATTTAAGTATTCATTTTGTTATATATAAATAATGATAATCCCATGCAAGGTTTTGTCCCACATTCAATACCACTGAAACAAGCCATCCTAATTTTTTTATTGGAAGAAGATGATTTATTAAACTGAAAAATAAAGAGTACAAAAAAACTAAAGAATTACAATGGAGCTGTCAACTGAAGTTGAGAAAAATAAATTGAGAAAGAGAAGGTTAGAGAAGGAAATTCTCCACAATATACTGCTGACCTACATCCAACTCTTTTAATGGGTTGCTCCAATCCTCCAATTTGATCTATATTTGCATAGAATAAAATGTAAATCTGAAACTTCTTCTTCTTTTGGTTTTTTCAAACATGTGATGACATACTAGATTATGCTTGATGTATGTCCATCCTCTATTCCAAAACTCTCATTTGCTCATTTATGGTTACATACTTTCCAAATGATGAATCTAAAGCCTTTCAACAAATCCATTTGTAATCGCAACAACTGAAATAAAAACACTAGAAAAACTCGAGAATGATGTTCCTATTGGAACAGGGCCACTAAGTTGGTTGTTGAAAAGATATTTGAATAATTCAATCCATAAAAAACAAGTTAGTGATTAGTTTATTATTTTTCAACAAATGCACTTGAAAAAATAATAAATATAATTTTAGAAACGTGCTAGATTATTTCTGCCACCTCTAATAAAAAACAACAAATATGTTTTATAGAACATACAAGAATAATTCATTTACATTCCCAATAATGATCAAAACACAGAGAAAGAAGAATGACACCATCAAAAGTTTAAATCAAAGTATCTTTAAACCCAAATTTAAATCAAATTACAAACAAACACAGAGCATAATCAAATTGTAAGGGTTGAAGCCAAATTTCACTCACATCAACAAGACAATACTCTTTTGGCAATGATGCTCTTTGTTTATGCTCTCCATTAGAAAGATCTATTCTATATTGATTGTTTCTCTTAGGACCATGGCCAAAGTTTGATGTAGCCAATACTTGGAGATGAGGATCCAAGCCTAGATTGCCATCATTCATAAGCTTGATTGCATTTGTAGTCAATAATGAAGATGTAATTATAGTAGTCCTATAAAACTACATTAGATTAGAAGTATATAGTGGTTAACAATTGGAATTATATTTCATAAAAAAATTTAAACAAGGAATGAATGGAAAAACAAACTTCAAGCTATATTATTTAGTTAGCTAGATATTTGTATGCTTTGGAAGAATACCTGAACGTTTTTGTTCCAAGAGTTGTGAGAAGACTATCAAGCTTTTTTCAAATGTGACCAATCAAAAGCTTTCTTGAAAGGTACCTAAAAATAATTGCAATTAATTTTTTTTGTAAAAGATCATCCTTATCTTGTAAAAATTCCATTGAAGTGGGCATTCCTCTTATATTCCAGCTATTATGCTATTTTCACGAAGTGTACTTAATTGAAAACCTTCACACCGTATAGTGGATTATGTAAACATGAATAACATTCATCACGCATTATACGCCACAAAAAACAACAAATAAACTCTTACAAAGAGAACTTACAAATATTTCTAGGAAGTCAAGGAACCCAATTGTGGAAGTAAGGAGCCAGTTAAAAAGTTCTCACCCAAATCGTTGTCAGAAGCACCTATCAAAACACTAAGATAGGTAAGTTATAGCTAGGGTGTGCTATTTTATAATAAAGTGGAAAAATTGTATTATAATTGATAAATAAGTATTTTAATTACTTTACATGTGATTGCATTTGAAGGCTTTCATATTTCATATGTATTACGGTTGCCTAAATATTCTACCATTTAAGACTTTTAAGCATTCAAATATTTCTATTTTGATATAATTGTTAACATACAAAACACTAGATGCATAAAATGTCAAAAACAATTCAAAGCCTCAAATTATTTGCCACTGGCCACCAAATAAAGGCATAAAAGCTTCAAATCTAGATTAATTAGAAAAAAATACACAATATGACAACTACTACAAGTCCATTGTTTGCATAAACCTCTAATGACACAAACAAATAAAGGTGCCAAAGTGTGGGTATAAAATACATACTCCAGTGACAACACTTAGCTTAATAACATCAACTCCTCCAAAATGGATGGAGAAAAGTACCAAACCTAACTTGATTATTTGGATGGAGAAAAGAATGAGACTTAACCTGATTATTACTAGTATTCACACATGAAATGTAGCACCCCACCACACAACCCTAGAGGAAGATGCAACTACAATGAAAGCGTAACAATTTTTTGTAAGTGTAATAATAATAAGTAAAGTGCACTACACTTAACACATACATCCTATAAGGTACACAACAACACTTACATTTGAATCCCATAACATACAAATTAAATTAAACCAAAGAATATATTTAACAATACTCATGAATTAAAGAATACACAATAAGAACACGTGAGCTCTCCAATCTGGATCCTGCCATCACGAACACGAAGTGGAAACCCAATGGTGTAAGGTGCACATTCCACCCAACCAAGTGGTACCCGGAGACCCACCCCCATGCTAGGAGATAGTTAAAAGTCTTCCTAGGCAAAGCCAACAACCTCTAGACACAGACAAATCACAAGATTGAACAAAATAAGTACAATACTTACATAAAGGTTACATTGCTTCCAGAGTAAAATAATCAAGTACACTAACTAAACCATACAAACTGTTGTCATAGGAGGAGTGTCATCACAAAACTACATGGGCTACCCTAGTAGATCTTCCTAGGCCCTGACTCCCATCTTGGGTTACTCTGGTAGCCTCTCACGACCCTCGACCCCACATGCAAACCGATGCAGAATCAATTATCTTTCAAAGGGACAAGATAATGATCTTGCCATTCCAGGCCTTCTCGTCTCATCCCAAGTCTTAACAAGCCCTTGAGCCCATGAGCGAGACACAATTAATCAAGTTATATGTTTTAAGCTACCCTTTCCCTTAATACATTTATTTAATTTCCATTGAATTAACAAACTCTCACATGAGTTACCTTGGCACCACTTTGTGTGTCAACCCCCTTTGAGAGATACTCCCCTATTGACAACACAGTGATATAATCCAACACCCAAGGGTAAACACAGTGCACAAAACCAAATAATAAATCCCAATCCAAAATATAAGAGGCAACACATCCCGTTCGTAGTAACCAGGTGTTTAACTGAATTACAACCAAGTGCACTACCCAAGGGAAAACTAAGGGCTGAACCATAAATCACAACAACCCCCTCATAAAATAACATCATCTGGAAGACTTACACACACAACTAGCCGATTTCCCCAACTGACGTGAACAAAAGAAGTCACAATTATAAAGGCAATTCAGGCAGGAATAAAACTACCATTAGGATTTCCTAAATCCAAATTTCCATCTCAAGAAAATACAATTATTCATTGCTCAAATAAACCAACTTAATATAATATTCATTTAAAGACAATAAGGAAATTAAATCTATTTGTTTAATTCCATTTCCCAAATACTTCAATATAAAAATCAATTTCCTCATTTAAAATTATTTCATTTAAAAAAAAAACTGATTAGTGCATTTCCATGCTTCTATTATAGAACCCATTTAAATAATAAAATTAATTACCAATTCCAAAACAAATAAAAAATATATATAATTATAAATATATACATATTAAATAAAACACATTACAAAATCGATTCCCAAAGAAGAAGGTAGCCAAAGTTTACTTAGGGTCTCGGCTGGCCGCATTCACAATGTCTTGGGGGGCGGCTGTGTTTACACACATCCAAACCCCATATATGTATGGGGCACGACCATGGAGAGGGCAGTGTTGGGTGTTGCCTCCCCATATCACCTCCCTATGGGGAGTGGCTATGGGGACAGCCCCAACCTCCCCCATTTACTATTTAAAACTCAAAATTTTTTTAAAGATCTTCCCTGCGATTTTTAAAATTAAATTGCCGTACGAAACTCTTCCAGGGCTTTTCAATAAATTTTAACAAAGTCTTTCCCTCAAATAGGTATATGCATGTATTTGTATATATATTTATATATGTATATATTATCATATACATATATACACATAAATAGATATAAATAACTCAATTTTTCTGTTCCAGATGAATATTTTATTTTAACAAAATTTCTATAGGAAGTATATACAAAATCTTCCCAAAGAAGCAAGTTGTACAAAAATTATCTACAGAAGGATGTTTTCAAATTTCTACTAGAGGTTTACAATTTCCCAACCCAATAAATCAATTGGGAAAACAAAACAAAACAATAATCTTCTACAGGAAATTTTCCAATACAAACAAGATTTTCCACAATTTTTGACAGGAAGATTTCAAATCCATTTCTATAGAGATTTTCCAAAACTTCTATTGTTTTCTTCTAGGAGTTTCTTTTGTTTAAAACAATTTCCTACAAAGGCTCTAAAACGTTTACGACAATTTTCCAATTCCAAACAAATCAAAGCTTAAAATTTTTTCTATAGAAGCTCTAAGCTTTCACTGCAATTTCCAAAACACGACAATCTTTCAAATTTACAAAATATATTAAAGCTTCTATACAAATAACAAATTCTTCTTGTTTAAGCAATATTTCCAATTTGCATATAAATAAAAACAATTTAAAGAACCTGTTTCCAGATGCTTGAAGAAATGATGTTTGAAGTAGAGCTTCGCCTTCATATTCCAATTTACCAAAGCTTCTTCCAACAAAACCAAAGCTTCCTTCAAATTATTCACTTTTCTAGAAAGATGAAAACAAAACCAGAACCAAAGATTTTCGAGAACTTCTTCCCAATTTTTCCAAAAGAACCAAATTCAACAACCTCTTTCAATTTTCAACCTCCCCCAAATATCTTTTCTCATTACTGTGAAGTAGCCTCTTTCCTTTTCCAATTAATGCAAATATTCTCTCTGAGAATTAATTCCCAACAACAGTGTTTAATTTTCCCAACACATATCACAATTAAAAAATATATTTTCAACCAATTAGATATTTCCTCTAAGATTTTTACAAGATATTTATGCATATAATAATCCAAAATACACATATTAATTTCTAACTAAATTTAATCTAATTAATTTAATCACTTTATAAAATAAATTTAATCTCAAAGATTAAATCACTTTAGAAAATAAATTAAATTTAATTAATTAAATAAGATATAAAGCTTCTAACACAATAATCAAGATTAATTAAATAATCACTTAAAAATATTTTAACCATTAATTTTCCACAGAACATACCTTGCAAAATAAATAAACAACAAAGCAAACGAGAAACATGATAACTCAACACGGCCAAAACCAAGACTGGCGACACACTGTGACTAGGGTTGCGGTTTGACAAGGAAACCCAGTTACTATCTCCCAATCAACTATTCCGTTGGACAATGGACACACTCAAACCTGTGAATCCAGGTGGAGTTGATGTTTTGTACCTGCAACCCTGTAATCAAAACATATGTCGTACATACATATAAATCATGAACAATCACACTCTGAAGAGAAAATCGTGGAATCGCATGGCACTCGCAAGTGAGTGATGTAATCCCGTTCGCTTCACCAATACGGTGTCATATCAAAACTGATGAAACTAAAACATCAATTAACTACAGATGAGCATATATCAATATCAACTCAAATAAACAACTATGCTAATCAGAAAGCATGTCATAAAAAATAATCATCCATAAAGTGTACCATCACATCTAAATATAAAAACCATCATCGCTCCAATGTTAGCAATCAAATAACAACAACATAGTATCATGGTCTATCAAAGTAAAAGCATTGTTTGAGACATAATAAAATCATAATAAAACACTATCTGATAATATGAGCAAATCAAAAGGGTGCTACAGGAAAAGGGAAGCTTACAACACCAATCCAAGAGATAATAATGTCAATTTAGAGGAAAATGAATTTCAAAGCCTAAGTTGCAATGTGTAAACACAATCAAAATTAAATTGCAAGTATCAACATTCTGCATATTTCCATCTTTAGATGTAAATTTATGATTATATATATATATATATATATATATATATATATATATATATAATTCCCTGCCACGAAACCCTAGAGGACAACAAACTATAAATCACCTAAAATGGATTTTTGTTTTGTTTAGAAAAGTGCAATATACATAAGATTGCAATTAAAACAATAGCTTGCTTTCAAATCTAAGTCCTCTAAGGTTCCAAGGTTACGTTACTAAAATCCCATCAACTAAACTAGCTAGAATTGAAAGTCATTACACTTAATTAAATTTCACTTACAAAATGAAAGTACATCTAATCATCTCATTTAATTGAACAATCAATATGATACAACCACAAGATGTATTCAATAGAGATTAAATAATTAAATCCATTTAATTACATATACAGTAACATCCTTAACATAGTCCATTACATAAGAGAGAGTTCAACATCAGTTTACATCATTACAATGATACATCAGAACAATAATATCTCCTTGTATAAATGTGAGGAGTGCACATGATACATGATACAATTCAAGTACAAGAGTAATGATCCACATGAGTAGGTATAATGTAGAGGTCTTTAATCCAGGAGAAATGATCACAATCACGAACAAGGAGAGGGAATTTAATGGAGTACAATGCACTTTCCACCCAACCATGTGGAGCCCAAAGGTCTATCCCCCGTGCTAGGAGATAGCAAAGGGTCCCACAAGCACAATCAAGCAAAGACAATAGGCAACACAAGGCTAACATGACAATAATGAGCAAGTCAAGTACAACATCAAATGACAGTACACCACTTCCACAGACACACATACAAAAAATGGAAATATGAGTCATGTAAATGCAAGGTTGTAGTAGGGGAGAGTGTCATCGCATGGTTCTAGCATGGGTTGTCTTGACAATATTTCACTAGACACTGACCCCCATCTATGGTTGTCCTGACAGTCTCACATTTGATGCCAACCCCATAGGGTGACACATATAGGACTAATTATCCTCTCATGGGGACAAGGATATTGGTCTTGCCGACCAGGCCTTCCCAACCCATCCTTAGCTTGAACGAGCGCTACAGGCATGGGTGATGTAACGCTCTGCCCCGCAACCCTAAAGGAAGTTGCAAATAACTACTCAAACACACAATTTTTTTTCCGTTTAAGTACAATTAACATGCAAGTTTAGTACCCATTGCCAATAACCTCTAAGATTACGAGACTGAGATTATTTTAAAACCCAAACAAAAAAACATGAATTGTATCCATAACATTTATTTACTTAAGAAATTAAGAACACATACATTCCATACATGATAAGTTTCATCATAAAAGTAAGAGATACCATAGATTACAAATAAAAACAATTTAATAAGGAGATTACATCTCTCATTCCCCGAATGAGGTAAATCCAATAAGTATTACTACAAATTACAATCTTCCATCTCGATTACAATTGAGGGGTAATAAATTACATGAATCAATTGAAATGAATAAAAGCATGTAATGAAACTGGATCCCACGAGCTCTCCAACTGGAAATCTCGTCAACATGAACAAGAAGAAAACCCAACAGAGTAAGGTGCACGTTCCACCCAACCAAGTGGTACTCGAAGGCCCACCCTCATGCTAGGAGATAGTAAAAAGGATTCCAAGATAAGACCATCTACCTCTAGACATAGACTGACTCATACTGACTCATACTGATACAACCAAACACATGAACCATACAACCACAAGTACACCATTATATTACTGACATGGGTTACATTGCTTCTAGATAGGAAAAAAACCAAGTAAGTTAAGAGAACCATACACATAAACCCAAATACCATATGTTGTCCTAGACAAAGTGTCATCATACAACTCATTATGAGTTACCCACTGTGGATCTTCATAGGCCCCAACCCTCATACATACTAATGCAGAATCAAATACCTGTCATAAAGACCAAATATATGACCTTTCCATTCCAGGCCTTCCCACTCACCCCAAGCCTAAACTAGCACTTGTGACTATGAGTGAGGCTAGAACTTATCTTGATTAGTGTGAAATACTACCTAATCTTCTAAATACATTGTTTTAGTTATCACTTGATTAAACTACTTCCGAAGGTTACCCAGTCTTACCTCTTATGGGCTTTGGCCCCTAACGGAATCCACTCTTCTACTTGACAACACACATTCAAATCAATTACCAAGGAGCCCAAGTGCATACGAAATAGATATTACAACCACTCCAACTCTAGGAGGAAAAATATATTGAAACTCACTCCAATATTGGAGGCAAATTTTCACATAATCCACTCCTTCCAAAGGAGGCACAAATCATTCACGTTCGTGGAAACCGGATAATTAACTGGATACAACTCTACACACTACCCAAGACAAAACCAAATACGCACTACCCAAGGCAATTCAAAGGTTGACTAACATAATACGACAACCCCAACTAATTAAAAACCCCATCTAGAAGACTTATTAACCCCTACCAAACAATTTCCCCCAAAGCAAAAACAAAAGAAATTTACATTTAAAAGAGCAATCAAACAGGAATTAAATCTACTTTTGGATTTCCTAAATCCCCTTCATTTAATAACATTCAGTAATTTATTGCCTCAACAAGACTGATTTAATAATGTCTCTTTCAGACAAGGGATGAACTTTAAACCAAATATTTAATTCCTTAATTGCTTGTAATTAATACTATTGAAAGAAAGCCAGTTACTTCTTCTAATCAAAATATATCATTTTAAGAAAATACTATTCCTTCAATTCCAAATAAATCATTTAAAAATCAATCAATTCATCTATTAAACATGATATCTGAAAATTAAATATTTGTTCTTTCAAAATATATTATTTTAAAATAAATCCATTAATTTAAAATCTCTCCAATTATATTTAAAACATGCCATTATTTAAATCAACAACTCAATATATATATATATATATATATATATATATATATATATATAATTAAATCATCATTTAAATATTTATATATATTTAAATATTTAAATCATCATTTAAAACATTTAAAATTTTCTCAATTACATTTAAATTATGCCATCATTTTAATCATCCATTTTAATATATATATATATATATATATATATATACACAACTATATATACATATAATATAACCTCATATTATATATATACATATTATATATATATAATATATATATATATATATTAATATTTTAATATTATAAAAATATAATATAAAATATTATTTATAAATTTTAATATTATAAAATATTATATATATATTTATTTTATAAAAAAATGAATTTCAAACTTTGAACCCGCGTAGGGTTTATCGAGCTCCGCGCCGTGGATTAAGGTGTTGGGCCGCAGATTAGGGTGTTGGGGCGGCTGGCTTAGCACAACCGTCCCAATGATTGGTGGCGACTATGCTTAGCACAACCGACCACCGTTCATGGTGGTGCGATTGTGCTTAGCACAATCGACCACCATTCATGGTGGCAGCGATGCTAAGCCGCCGCGTGGGGTGCACTGGGCATGGCTCCCCACAATGCCTCCCATGGGGGTGACTATGGGTTGGGCCCCCAACCCCTAAATTTTGATTTTTATAATTTTTTTTTTTAACATAAAAAAAATGTTTAGAAAACTGTGGATTATAAATCCGCCCCAAATAAAAGCATGAGTTTCTTTTTTTCTTTTTTTAATTAGACCTTTCTAGAATGGAATACATGAATATATATACACACACACACACACACACACACACACACACATATATACATATATATATTTATATACAAAAAAAATGAAATTTATCAAACTAGTTGAGCAAGTAAATACTGGAAATGATCATTTACAGTTATATTGCAATTTTTCCTTGAAGAAGTTCATTGCCAAACAAAGGTTTCCAAGTTTTGAAACAAGATTTAGCATGGATTTTTTTTTCTTTTCTTTTCATCACAGATTCTTTTCTTTGTTTTTCAAAACATGGTTTTGCAAACAACATATCAAGCTTTGAATTTTTTTTTTTCTTCAAAATCAAAATAAACTAAATAAGTGAACTTGGTTCGAAAAGTTTGAGAGGCTGCCAAATGGTGCAAAGATTCCTTCAGAGATTCTAGTTCCTCCAAGAAAATCAATAGAGTTCCTTCACAATTGCAATCCAAAACCCACAAAACAACAATCTTCTTCCTTTTTCCTCTTTCTCAAAATTTTCATGCTTATTAAAAAAAAAACTCTATGAAAATCCAAAAATAATAGAAAAATGAAATATCTATTCAACCACCATAATAAATTTTTCAAAACGAAACATAAAATATCCTAAATTTCTTTTTGCATTCAAATTTTCAAAAAAATGCAAATTAAAACATTTTTTCAATTTTCCAATTCCAAAAAAAATATCAATTAATTCCAAAATGAATAACCTAATTCAATTCAACATAATTAATTTAATGAATCAATAAAATAAATCTAATCCAAGATTAAATTATTTTATTAATTAAATTAAAGTAATTAATAAACTAAATAACATTTCTAACATTATAACCAAATTAATTTAACAAACAACTTAAATACATAAAGCCATTTAATTACCCTTTTAATCTTGAAATTAAATAATAACAAAGTGAAATAGAATAACATTAAAACAATCGAACCAAACTAAAACCAATGACACGCTAAGACCAAGGTGATGAATTGACATGGAAAACCTATCTACTATCTCCCAATCAAATGTCGTTGGGCAATGGACACGCTCAAACCTGCGGAACCAGGTGGAGTCGATGTCCTATACTTGTAAACGTGCAGACAAAGCATATATCGAACATGTATATATATCATAATAAAACACACCGTGAAGAGGAAATCGCAGAATCGTAGGGCGCTCGCACACGAGTGGTGCAATTTCGTCCCCTTCACCAATACAGTGTTACAAACTGACAAATCTAACATCAATAGTCTAATCAAAAGCATAAAACAACATCATTAATTCAAATATTATCTATGTTAATCTAAAGCATGCCATAATGATAACATCAAAATAAAATACCATCACATCAAAATATAACATCACATCGCATTACAATTAATGATCAAATAGTAACCGAGTACCATAGTCAAAGTACTAAAAAAAAACAAAATATAACTAAGAAGAATATAGTCCAATCAAAAGAGAAAAATGGAGGGATGCTACATCCTCCCCCCTAGGGTCAGGCTTACTCTTGGAAGCCTGCAAAAGCCCCTAGTATAAATTCCATGAAACACACATAATCAATGGTTCCAAAACTAAACCACTCCATACACTAACATAAAAACAACAACAACTAGAGTCATAGTGTTCTAAGCCAAATAAACTGTCAATCTAAACGATCACATAGACTCAAAACACAACACCTAGCATAACATGTGTCAAGCAGAGGAAACAACACTAAAGGCATTTCCTCGGCCTCTTGCACCAGAGAATTCCCATGAGCTTCTGAATCAACTGCTTGTCCACTTCCAGTAATTTCCATGTTTGTACCATGATGCTCTTACTGATGATGATCAACTGCTACACTTGTTCCACGAGTCCTTCTTGCATCATTACTTGTTGGCTCCGTAGCCACCGATCCCTGACTGGTTCTAGGTGTGTTCCTCTAAGAACACTGTCTCGCTAAGTGGCCCTGTTGGACGCAAGAGTAACATCATGTACCACTATCTGTTGCAATATGAGTGCTCTGAGCTGATTGCATGGGACGATGGAGTTGGGCTCGTATCCAACTTCGATCCTCTTATGCATAAGATGATCACCCCATATGCCGAAGATTACTAGGTACACCTCATCAAAAGGAACACCAATAATCCAATTTCCAAACCCTAAACCTTCATAAGAATGATTGTTGGGCAGAGAACGTGCCCTCAAAATATTCAACATAAGTGTTGCCAAAGCCAAAATATTTCTCCTAGGGATCCTTTCCCTTTCCCTAAATACCTGAAGACCACCATCCTGACTAGAGCCAAGCCAGGTAAAAATCTCTCCAAGTGTAGAACGTAACAGTAGACCCAGGTGATCCTCACGATCATTCTTATGGGAACTTCGAAAGGTAGGGTTTCGATGATCGACGCCACATCTACCTCTTCTAGGTATCCTATACACACCATCCAAGAAAGGAGTCAAAACCAAAAGGTGAAATTAACTTACAAAAACTCAAAAGAATACACCATACCCATGATTAATCATGCATAATACATATACATTCCAACAAACAACATCGGAAATCACAATGTAAATCCACACAAGGGTCCATCTGGACACCAGAAAGCAGCATACCCATCCATGATAGAAGAATCCATAAACCAAGAAAAAATAACTATCTCATACAAATCAACATCATATAAGTGGCTTGATGGTGTTAGGTCATACATAGACTGTAACCATCCAAAAAAGACCACAATGACCTATCTCTTGTTGTATAAGGTGATTAGCCTCCAAGAGATAGTCAACACACAAAGGTGAGTAGTGGGTCCTAGCTACAAAACAACGTCACACACCCCCATCCTCAACGTTTCCTACATCTACTTCCTCGTACACACTCACCAAGTCAACCTCATACATCCTTGGAGAGGAATCACAATACAACACATAAACGACATTGAAAACAACAATGATAACTAGCTTAGCCACCAAGTTCATAAAGAAGAGAAAATTAAAGTTCAATTTCAACAATAAGGAAATAATGCGCATAATTTCAACACAGAATCAAATATATAACCACTAGGGTTATAAGAAAATAAGATCAAAAGTTGTGGCTAAACCTTCATAATCAAATATAACAAAGTGTCGGCCTTCACAATCAACTTCCAAATCATCAATAACCTTAAAGAAAGTTCACAATCCTTAAAATTGCACAGTACAACACTGTGTGACTAGATTCTAGCCACTAAATGAGGAAGGAGGAAACAACATCTGACTAGAATGATAATAGCCCTCATGTGGTGCGGAGTGAGCATGCTATCCACATGACCCAAAGTGTATCCACGACTAACAAAACGTCATCACTCTACTTGGTCATACGCCAGCCGGAGCAGGTACGTACAGATCGTATGCCATGTGGTAGTGTTTTTGAGGGTCCACGAAAATAGGCATGCACAAAAAACACTCCACCCGTGATACCTCATGGAGAAGACACACGCAAGAACTTGCTGAAGCTAGAGGTATACATTGCTAGGATCTACCCATATGCTACTCGACCAACATGGTCAAAGCAGCCATGAGGATCCCTCTACAAGTGTTCGAGGCCCCATAATGCTCATCGCACAAGTAGGCTAATAAAGATAATCTCATAATGCACCTTCACGTGTCTCAACACATGGCATCATGTAACACGACATCATCACCAACACTGTGTCAGAACATCAGTCAGGTGTGGCATCATATCTCTTGCATCATGTCAGAACACATGCAGCTAGGGTATATATACATAATGAAATATGATAATATCAATATGGGGCTTCCGAGCTTCACCTCTCATACGGATGAGGTTAACTCAATAATGCTAGACCAACGTCTCTATGGATGACTAGGCATATAGAAACAAACCTATGTTGTTGTACTCAAATCTGTGGGGATTAGGTTAACACTTATGGATCAAGTATCCTGATCCATCATAAGGGAAAGTAGTGGGTACATTTCCTCGGGATCGATTGAGCTAAGACACTCTACGTTGCAATATGCGTACGCTACACACTCCACCCAAGGAACTTGTGGCTGCTACTATCCCTTCACAGATTGAGGGTCTAGAGAACCAAAAGAAAAAGAACTACTTTTGGTTACTCTTATATATAAGTTTCAACCACACATGGGTTGGCCCTCAATTAGGTAACAAACATGCACACACACATAATGGTATGGTAAATCCCACACCAAAGTGTAACTTTTTTTTCCTCAAGGATGGGTACCAAGTATCACCATCACATGGATACACAAAGCAAGTACAAGGTATTCACAACACTCAAACGAGATACAATTACTAGTTTCTTACATTTACAGGGGTACAACTACATACATATTCCCATAGGAACATCCAATTCTATATCCCATGGGATATGTATCATAACTTTCCAACCATAACCTTTTATTAGGTTTCTTTCACGCTACTCTTTTCCACATAGTACATCATGCTAAAGTAAAAGCCATGAACATGTGATCACTTAACAATTCCACTAACACATTCATAGGGACAACCTACTGGACTCAAATGTACCTAGGGTACCCAGTGTATGAACCTGGGGCTCTGATACCATGTGTAATGCCCCACCCCACAACCCTAGAGGAAGTTGCAAATAACTACTCAAACACACAATTTTTTTTTTTCATTTAAGTACAATTAACATGCAAGTTCACTACCCATTGCCAATAACCTCTAAGATTACGAGACTGAGATTAATTTAAAACCCAAACAAAAAAACATGAATTGTATCCATAACATTTATTTACTTAAGAAATTAAGAACACATACATTCCATACATGATAAGTTTCATCATAAAAGTAAGAGATACCATAGATTACAAATAACAATAATTTAATAAGGAGATTACATCTCCCATTCCCTGAATGAAGTAAATCCAATAAGCATTATTATAAATTACAATCTTCCACCTCGATTAAAATTGAGGGGTAATAAATTACATGAATCAACTGAAATGAATAAAAGCATGTAATGAAACTGGATCCCATGAGCTCTCCAACTAGAAATCTAGTCAACACAAACAAGAAGAAAACCCAATGAAGTAGGGTGCACGTTCCACCCAACCAAATGGTACCCGAAGGCCCACCCCCCATGCTAGGAGATAGTAACAAGGATTCCAAGACAAGACCATCTACCTCTAGACACAGGCTGACTCATACTGACTCATACTGATACAACCAAACACATGAACCATACAACCACAAGTACACCATTATATTACTGACACGAGTTACATTGCTTCTAGATAGGAAACATACCAAGTAAGTTAAGAGAACCATACACATAAACCCAAATACCATATGTTATCCTAGACAACGTGTCATCGCACAACTCATCATGAGTTACCCACTGCGGATCTTCATAGGCTCCAACCCTTATACATACTAATGTGGAATCAAATACCTGTCATAAAAACCAGATAGATGACCTTGCCATTCCAGGCCTTCCCACTCACCCCAAGCCTAAACTAGCACTTGAGACTATGAGTGAGGCTAGAACTTATCTTGATTAGTGTGAAATACTACCTAATCTTCTAAATACATTGTTTTAGTTATCACTTGATTAAACTACCTCCGAAGGTTACCCAGTCTTACCTCTTATGGGCTCTGGCCCCTAACGAAAGCCACTCTTCTACTTGACAACACACATTCAAACCAATTACCAAGGGAACCCAAGTGCATATGAAATAGATATTACAACCACTCCAACTCTAGGAAGAAACATATATTGAAACTCACTGCAAAATTGGAAGCAACAATTCACATAATCCACTCCTTCCAAAGGAGGCACAAATCATCCCTGTTCATGGAAACTGGGTAATTAACTGGATACAACTCTATGAACTACCCAAGGCAAAACCAAATACGCACTACCCAAGGAGATTCAAAGGTTGACTACCATAATACGACAACCCCAACTAATTAAAAACCCCATTTGAAAGACTTATTAACCCCTACCAAACAATTTCCCCCAAAACGAAAATAGAAGAAATTTACATTTAAAAGAGCAATCAAATAGGAATTAAATCTACTTTTGGATTTCCTAAATCCCCTTCATTTAATAACATTCAGTAATTTATTGCCTCAACAAGACTGATTTAATAATATCTCTTTCAGACAAGGGATGAAATTTAAACCAAATATTTAATTCCTTAATTGCTTGTAATTAAAACTATTAAAAGAAAGCCAGTTACTTCTTCTAAAATATATCATTTTAAGAAAATACTATTCCTTCAATTCTAAATAAATCATTTAAAAATCAATCAATTCATCTATTAAACATGATATCTGAAAATCAAATATTTGTTCTTTCAAAATATATTAATTTAAAATAAATCCATTAATTTGACTATTACAACTTAATTTAAAATTTCTCCGGTTATATTTAAAACATACCATTATTTAAATCAACAACTCAATATATATATTTAAATAATTAAATCATCATTTAAATATTTATATATATTTAAATATTTAAATCATCATTTAAAACATTTAAAATTTTCTCAATTACATTTAAATTATGCCATCATTTTAATCATCCATTTTAATATATGTATATTTAAATATATATATATATTAAATTTATATACACAACTATATATATACATACATATATACATATAATATATAACCTCATATTATATATATATTAAATATATATTATATATTAATATTTTAATATTATAAAATATAATATATATATTTATTTTATAAAAAATGATTTTCGAACTTTGAACCCGCGTAGGGTTTATCGAGTTGTGCACCGCAAATTAGGGTGTTGGGGTGGCTAGCTTAGCACAACCGTCCCCATCACCGGTGATGATTGTGCTTAGCACAACCGACCACCGTTCATGGTGGCACGACTATGCTTAGCACAACTGACCACCATGCATGGTGGCGGTGGTTCTAAGCCACCATGTGGGGTGCGTTGGGCGCAGCGCCCCACAATGCCTCCCATGGGGGCAATTGTGGGTTGAGCCCCCAACCCCCAAATTTCAATTTTTATAAAAAAATTTAACACAAAAAATGTTAAAAAAAACTGCGGATCTTAAATCCGCCCCAAATAAAAGCATGAGTTTCTTTTTTTCTTGTTTTAATCAGACCTTTCCCAAATGGAATACATGAATATATATATATATATATATTGAAATTTATCAAACTAGTTGAGCAAGTAAATACTAGAAATGATTGAATTTACAGTTATATTGCAATTTTTCCTTGAAGAAGTTCATTGCCAAACAGAGGTTTCCAAGTTTTGAAACAAGATTTAACATGGGTTTTTTTTTCTTTTCATCACAAATTCTTTTCTTTGTTTTTCAAAACATGGTTTTGCAAACAACATATCAAGCTTTGAATTTTTTTTTCTTCAAAATCAAAATAAACTAAATAAGTGAACCTGGTTCCAGAAGTTTGAGAGGCTGCCAAATGGTGCAAAGTTTCTTTCAGAGATTCCAGTTCCTCCAAGCAAATCAATAGAGTTCCTTCACAATTCCAATCCAAAAACCACAAAACAACAATCTTCTTCCTTTTTCCTCTTTTTCCAAATTTTCATGCTTATTAAAAAAAAACTCTATGAAAATCCAAAAATAATAGAAAAATGAAATATCTATTCAACCACCATAATAAATTTTTTAAAACAAAACAAAAAACATCCTAAATTTCATTTTGCATTCAAATTTTCAAAAAAATGCAAATTAAAACATTTTTTTAATTTTCCAATTCCAAACAAAATATCAATTAATTCCAATGTGAATAACCTAATTCAATTCAACATAGTTAATTTAATTAATCAATAAAATAAATCTAATCCAAGATTAAATTATTTTATTAATTAAATTAAAGTAATTAATAAACTAAATAACATTTCTAACATTATAACCAGACCAGACTAAAACCAACGACACGCTAAGACCAAGGTGATGACTTGAGATGGAAAACCTAGCTACTATCTCCCAATCAAATGTCATTGGGCAATGGAAACACTCAAACCTACGGAACCAGGTGGAGTCGATGTCATGTACCTGTAAACCTATAGACAAAGCGTATATTGAACATGTATATATATCATAATAAAACACACTGTGAAGAGGAAATCACGGAATCGCAGGGCGTTCGCACAGGAGTAGTGCAATTCCATCTCCTTCACCAATACAGTGTCACAAACTGACAAATCTAACATTAATAGTCTAATCAAAAACATAAAACAACATCATAATTCCAATATTATCTATGCTAATCTAAAGCATGCCATAATGATAACATCAAAATAAAATGGTCCAGGAAAAAATAATCCCACTCCTCTACATTTGAACTTCCCGCTCCTCTGCGTTTGAATTTTCTACGTGCATGGTGGACTCTGTCTTGGGGGTACCCAATGGTCCCCCTCTGCCCCCCTGACCCGTGCTCCTCTCTTTTGGGCCTATGTTTATCAGGTACCTCCCCTGCGGGGACAATGCTTTCACCATCGGGATTTTTGAAGTTTTTGGCGACTCTGAGCGAATATTCTATGCCGACGTTGGAGAGCTCTCCGATTGTCAGTTGGAAGGATGCGCTATCTAATGGAAAAAAAGTCTCCTCCTTGTTTCCTTCTACACCTGAGATTGTCTCGACCTCTGGAACGGTGTTTGAAATTCCTGATTCAGTCAGTGACAGGATCCTCTCCTCCATGGAGAATGTTGTAGTGGGGAGATTTCTTTCTTATCATCTAACGATGGATATGGTTCGAAAATGGGTTGCGGTGAAATGGCGCCTTAAGGGAAATGTGGAGATTTGCATGATGGCTGGTGGTCTTTTCCTATTTAGATTCACAAATGCAGACATAGTGGCAACTCTGTCATGGGGTCCGTGGGTTTATGGGAAACACAACCTAGCTATGTGTCGGTGGAAACCTGGTTTTGAACTTGCTATAGATCTGAATAAGTCAACTCCAATTTGGGTGCAGTTGTTGGGCTTACCTTTGGAGTATTGGGATGAAGCCATCTTCAAAGGTATTGGGGATTCATTGGGTCAATTCTTCACCACAGATTCTATCACGAAGTCGAAATCCAGGTTAGTCTCTGCGAGATTTTGTGTCAATATTTATGTTGATAAAGTCCTACCGAACTTTGTCAAGTTGTGTTCTAAGTTTGGCAGCTGGATTCAACCTGTTTGTTATGAAAATGTTGTGGTATACTATCAAAAGTGTGCCAAAGCTGGGCATCTGATTTTTGATTGTAAATCCGCAATTAGTCGAGAGTTTAAGGATAACTGTATTGTGAAAAATTCCACTACTCCGTCTGGAAATATTTCGCAGCCACCGAATGACTCTGGGTTTGTTCCCCCAGGTGTTGATCAGTCACATGAGGATCCTCTACATCCACCCTCTCCTTTTGGTCCACCTTATGAACTATCTGACCCTAGTGACTCATTGGAGTTTGTTGTTAAACCCCTGTCTATCCTTTTGACTCAGGACCCTAGCTCTTTGACTGTTAATCCCCTATTCGAGGGGGTCTCTGGAGGGACTCTGGTTCCTAGCTCTTCGGCTATTGACCCTCTATTTAAGGTTGTCTCTATGGGGACCTGTGGGGTCTTGATCGAGGATGGTGAAATCTGGGAGGAAGAGAGCACTGGTATGATTGATGAATCTATTGAAAGTATGGGGAGTTTGAAGCTTGAGAAAGTTGGGGAAGAAGGGATATGGACAATGCCAAAGAAAAAAGGAAGGAAGAAGAAGGAAGATGTAGGAGGGGAATCTAAGCTAAGGAGACCTTCTCTGAGGCACACTAGAATGAGAGAAACGATAAATGAGATTGCCCTGGGAAAGTAGAGGACATTGGATGTGTCCTCAAAAAAAGGTCAGAAATGAGAATTATGTCATGGAATGTTCGTGGGCTTAATAGCTCACACAGACAACGTGCTTTGAAGGACTATATAGTGGAACATAAGATTGATGTTTGTCTACTTCAAGAAACAAAAATGTTGATGGTTAATTTTGATAAAATTGCTAAATTTTTTTGGCATAATGCTTCCTATGTCTATAGTGATGCTGAGGGTGCTTCAGGGGGTTTGGCCGTGCTTTGGAACCCATCTTGTTTTCGGGATTCTAAAATATTCCACTGTAAAAATAGTGTGGGGGTTTCCTTCACTTTCCTTGGTGAAGCCTACTCTATAGTTAATATATATGCTCCTAATCAGAGGAATGCGAGAAGTATTTTGTGGAATAACATGGCGACTAAAATTAATCTGAATAGGGGAAGCCGTTGGCTTGTTGCTGGAGATTTTAACTCTCCCCTTTTTCCGTTAGAAAAAAGTGGTGGCCTTCTGGATTACTCTGACAGCATGTCTGATCTGGCTAATTTTTTGAATTCTTCGGGTTTAGTTGATATTGAGCTCCTGGACCAGAATTACACTTGGTCTAATAGACGGGCTGGTGGTAACCTGATTCAGGTCCGGCTTGACTGCTTCCTCTTCTCTCCTCATTGGACTAATGTCTTAGATGCCAATCTAATAACCTTGCCCAGGAAAGTCTTTGACCATAACCCTCTTCTGCTGACCACTAATATTCGACCTGTTGTTGGTCCCTTTCCTTTCTGCTTTGAAATAATGTGGAACTCTCATCCTGATTTTAAAAATAAAATTGCTGAGTAGTGGAATATTCCTATCCAAGGATCCCCCATGTATAGGATTTTCTTTAAACAAACATATTAAAAACATGGTAAAATGATGGAACAAGAATGTGTTCGGGGATGTATTTCAAAAGGAAAAAGTTGTTAGAAGGAAAGTTGAGGACTTTACAAAATAAAATGGAGGAGGGAGATGATAGTCAACGGACTCACAACCAGGAATGGGAAACCAGGATGAAATGGGAATGGGTTCTAAAAAATGAGGAGGTCTTTTGGAAGAAAAAATCTAGGGTCCAATGGCTGAAGGAAGGAGATAGGAATACCTCCTTTTCTAATGTTTCTTCCATCAAGCACAGGAAAATGAATCAAATTTCTAAACTGACTAATGCTACTAGGGAGGTGATTTCAAATCAAGCTCAAGTTGGCCTCTCTGCGGTTAACTATTTTAAGGAGGCTTATTCGGCCCCTGCTGAGGCGCCTAACCTGGCTTTGGATAGTGCGATTCTCAAACATCTTCCTACCTCCATCTCTCAGAAAGATAATTTGGGGATCCTTAGGACTGTTTCTATGGAAGAAGTCCGCTTGGCTACCTTTAGCATGGGGGCTTTCAAAGCCCCGGGGCTTGATGGTTTTCCTCCTGCTTTTTTTTAGATTTTTTGGGATATTGTGGGTAGGGACCTTGTGCTTGTGGCTAGGGACTTCTTCAAATCGGCCAGGATCCTCAAAAAATTGAACCAAACTTTCATTGCTCTTATCCCCAAGATTAGTGAACCTTTTTCCATGACCGATTTTTGACCAATTAGCCTTTGTAACACCTTTTATAAGATCATTTGTAAGATCCTTGTTAACCGTATCAAACCTCTTCTGGAAAAAATCATGTCATACTCAAAAGGGGTTTGTCCCTGGGTGACATATTCTTGATGCTACTTTGATAACCCATGAATTGCTCCACTCAATGGATAGATGTAACTATGCGGGGATGGCTCTCAAGCTTGAAATTTCCAAAGCTTATGATAAAGTGTTATGGGACTTCATCTCAAAGGTCTTGGCTAAGTTTGGTTTCAACAGTTTGGTCATCAAACTCATTATGGAATGTGTTAATACTATCAAGTACTTAGTTATTGTTAATGGACCCCCCTTTGGGTTCTTCTTTGCTGGTAGAGGGCTAAGACAAGGAGACCCTCTGTCCCCCTATCTTTTCATAATGATTGTTGATGTGCTTAGTAGGAATTTCACAGGTCTACTGTCAGAGGGCTCCATTACGGGCATTAGAGTGGCTTCCTCCCTGGATCCGATTGTTGTGCAACAATTTGTGGATGACACTTGTCTATTTGGGAAAGCCTCTGTGGTGGAAACTAGGAAATGGAAAGCTTGTCTTAACAACTATGCCTCTTGTTCTGGTTAAAGCATCAATTACAATAAAAGCATGATTTATTTCTTTAACTACATGCCTAATTTGCAAAACAGGGTGACTACGGTCCTGGGATGTGTCAGTGGATCTCTCCTGTCGGTTTACCTTGGGCTCCCCCTCATGGTTAAGGAGGTTCCCACTGATTTTTGGAACTCGATTTTGGAAAGGATTCAAAGGAAATTGGCTGGGTGGAAGGGCTCTATCCTACGCCATGCTGGAAAACTCTAACTTCTCACTACGGCTCTCCAAGGTATCCCCACTTACTTCCTCTCCATTTTTAAGATGCCTAAGTACATTGTTGATAAATTCAAAAAAAATCAATGGAATTTTCTCTGGTCTGGGACTGAAGAAAAGAAGAAACTTGCTTTGGTGAAATGGGAAAGGGTTTTCTAGGCCAAAAATTGTGGTGGGCTTGGAATCAAGACAATTTTCAACTCTAACAGGGCTCTGATGGCCAAGGTTGGTTGGGATCAGCTAAGGAATACTAAGGACTGTTGTAAAATTATGAATTCCAAATATCTCCAAGATAGACCATTGATTGATTGTCTTTCAGAGTCTCACCCCCAGGGCTCTGTTGTCTAGAGGAGCATTTACAACACACAAGGCCTATTAAAGAAAGGGATTAAGTGGAAAATGGGCAATGGGATTAGAATCAGATTCTGGGAAGATACTTGGCTAATTGACTCCCCTATGGCTTGCTTTGACTTTAGGGCTGTGATGGGTGCAGCCCAAAGATTCTTTGGCATCCATATCAGTGACTACGTTTTTGGACCCCTCGGAGCTAGGATTTGGAGGGACCTTACCCTCTGTTGCCCCCAATCCCATGACCTTTCTTGTTTGGCTCGGTCCCTTCAGGTGATTCTTTCTAGCACTAGGTTTCCATCCTATGACAGGGAGGATGAGTTTTTTTGGACTTTTGACAAACAGGAGGATCTCTCTGTGCAGTCAGCTTATAGATTGCTGACAAACGAAAATTCTGTTGAGGAACCCTGGAAGAAGGTTTGGAATCACCACATGATCCCTAAAATTAATTTTTTCTAGTAGACGACCTATCATAACAGGATTCTTACCCAGGACAATTTGAGGAAACGAGGTTTTTGTTTTCCAAATAGATGTTTTCTTTGCAAGAATGGGGAGGAAACTGTCAGCCACCTTTTATTACACTGCTTGTTTGCTACCGAAGTTTGGGGGCTGGTTTTTGAGAAACTTGATGTCCCTTGGGTTATGAGCAAGGATATTTTATTGTTCATTCTAGGTTGGTACGACCCGTATTCCCACCTTCTGCTTGGTGAAATTTGGAAGTAGGTCCCTCCCGTTTTAGGATGGTGTTTGTGGAAGGAGAGGAATAACAAGGTTTTCAAGAATGTTGAGAGGAGTCCCAAGGATGTTTTTGGCATTGGTGCTCGGCTCATTGAGGAAAATATCTCTCTTTAATGGGAAACTCTCGGAGACGGGGCCGTTGGATTACTAAATAAAAATGGCCAAGGATTGGCACTAGGATTTAAAGGCTAACTCCTTTGATAATTTGAAACTCTTAGCTAGAAAAAATACGAAATGGGAGCCTCTGGATAGAGGATGGTTTAAACTTAATTTTGATGGGGCTACTAAGGGCAACCCAGGCAGGGCAAGTATTGGTGGAGTTATCAGAGATTCTGTGGAGGCTCTGGTGGTGGGATTTGCTAGAGGTATTGGGTTTCAGTCTTCAATAGTGGCAAAGGCTCGTGCGCTGCTAATGGGCCTCAAAATCGTTGTTTCTCTGGGAATTGTATATCTCCACATTGAAGGAGACTCTAAGTCTATTACAGATGCTATGAATAAAGACAGGCTAATTGGTTGGAATACTAAGGATAGATTGTTGGATGCTAGTTTCCTTTTATCAAAATTTAGGGATAAAAAGGTGACTCATATCTTTAGAGAAGGAAATCAAGTGGCAGATGCCTTGGCTAATCTTGGCTCTAGCTGGGATTCCGCTAAATGTTGGAGGAAAATGGAAAGGTTACCGCCAAAAATTCAAGCTTTAATCATGCAGGAACAAAGCAACCATGGTTTGCAATGATTTTAAATATTTGGATGACGAGAGCTGAATGGGGGGTCCACCGGATTGATTTGGGGGTCTGGTGGATGAGTGTCAACATTGAGATGGCATACAGGTGGAGGTTTTTTGGTAGATATTTTCGTGTGTGGGGCACAGATTGGAGGATCCACGTGTTTGTCCTTTGGACATGGTGGATGGGGTCGGGTTCTAAGGTAACGAAAAGGTGGCGAGGTTTGAACTTAAAGGATGGTAACATGACTAATTTTGGTGGCTTGATGAAGGTTAGTTGGAAGGACGTGACTTCATTAAATCTATGGAGTTGTACCATGCAATCTATTCTCTTGGAGATTGTGGGATATCTTATTTTATCTCGTTCTTGCATCAGGTTGTGTGAGAATATTTATAATGCTTTGACTCTTCATGATGGAAGATTCCCTCCTTCTAGGGTCTTCAAGCCTGTTAGTTTAGCGCGGATCTCCTTTGACACCTTTTGGATGATTTCTAATTTTAGCTATACGGCCATTCCACATGGTTTTTTGTGCATTCCCTACATGCCTGCCAATTCTTGCCTTGCTGGATGCAATCATCCCAAGAACTTCATTAAATTCATTATCAAATCACCCTGTGGTGATTTTCCCTTCCGCACATGTGACCTGTATGTGGGTGTTATTAGCCTCTGTTGTATACCTTGCCTTAACAGTCACAATGTGATATTCATTTGTGGCTACTGCATTTGGTATTTTTTGCAATTTCTTGGTTTTCTTGTGTAGGTTGGTAATATGGGTGGTGAGCGGGTAAGGACTGAATTTGACAACTGCGAGCAGTTTCAGAACAACCCTTTAGTCTGGCACATTTGTGTGGAAGGTTGCATTGCTCCGCTTATGGAGATCTTGGTCGGTCATGATCCTAAATTTTTGGGTCAGTTTGCCAATTCGTGGAAGGATTGTCGGATCTCCATTGGAGGAATCTCATTTGAAATCAATGAGGAAGTCATAGCGCAAGCCACGAGATTACTGTGTTCTGGGAAAAAATACCCCAAACACACCAAAAAACCAGATCATGAAAGCTTAAAATCTTTTTTTAGAAGTGAGGAGGCTCCGGTGCGGAACCAGTCAGGTTTTGAGAGAGATGCTCTCCCGAAGCCCTGGGATTAGGTGTGCCTGGCGCTGATGAAGTACGTCACTTTGGAAGGTAGGTTTAAAACCTGTTTCTTTTATCACTTCCCCCTGATAAATCATTTAAGACACAATATGTTGCTTAGTTTCTCATTCTTTCTTTTAATGGACTTGGAAAACTCGGTCAAAAAATGCAAAGAGTCGGCCAACCTTAACCCCGATGATCTCCTGCCGCTCCCACTCCATCAGGGGCTATATCACTTTCATCTGGCCCTTTTTCCTCCTAAATCTATCATGGTTGTTTGCATTGAGAACATTGAACCCCTGTCGACTATGAATATTTCCTCGACCGAGTCTAAAAGCCCTCCCTGAAAATCTAATATGCGCACTGCGGGGAATCCCAAAGCCAAGATAACCACCAAGAAGCTTAAGGGTGGTCTAGGTAAGGCTCATGCCAGCATGACAGAGGGTCTCTATGAATTGAAATCCAGTCAGGAAGACTCGGTCTACAAGGCCACCACTGCAAAAAAAGGAAAGGAGAAAGGCATGTGGGCCTCGACTGCTAAGGATGGAAAGGGCAAGAACACTATAAGGAAAGACTCCAGAGGTGACACGGTTGTGGGGACCACTGAGATGACTGGTGGGGAAAATTACAGAAGGAGATCTAGGAGGCTGACTAAGAACAACAAAAAAAGGTTGATTATTGAAGACTCTGAGGAGGAGCAGTCTGATAGCAAAGGGTACAAGGAAGAAGAAACTGAAGATGAGGAGGAAGAAAATGTGGAGGGGCCCCAGTTTACCCCTGAGGACAACAAGGTTCCTATTGATGGCTCCACCTCTCACTCTCCGCATCCCCTGGTTGAAGAGCCTGTTGAGGTTTAGGGGACCATGGACATTGGGGTGGAGCCTTGTGATGTGGTTAAGAGAATGGACACGCTTGACAAAAGGTTCCGGGGGTTGACCTACTTCACCATGAAGTTGGGCCACTTCATCATGAGCACTCTCTCTAATGCTATAAAGGAGGAGCTGGAGGGAAATAATAGTCAGGAGAGCAAAGAGTAGGTGGGTGATGAGGCAATGGACCTCCTGATTAAAAATTGGGATGTCAGTTAGCTGCTCCCTATTCCTGTCTATCGGATGTCTCTCTCCGGTCTCTGTGTTGCGTATGGGTTGTTTCTGCTTTTTGTTTCCTTTATGTTTGCTGTTTAAAATTTTTCCTTTTTGGCCTTAGTGGCTTGTTGTGAAGGGTACGACACCCTATAAATGCTGCTTAACTTTTCAAAAACATCAAAATAAAATACCATCACATCAAAATATAACATCACATCGCATTACAGTTAATGATCAAATAGTAACCGAGTACCATAGTCAAAGTACCAACAAAAAACAAAATATAACTAAGAAGAATACGATCCAATCAAAAGAGAAAAATGGAGGGATGCTATAGGTGAGGCAATCCAATTGTCTTAGTTAAATTGAGATACTACCCAACCCCTTAGTTAATTAATTATGTTACCACTTGATTAGGAAACTCTCACATGGGTTGTCCTAGATGCCTCTTTGTGCATCGACCCCCATTGGGAGCCACTCCCCCTTCTACAACTAGAAAATACAACACAACCGACAGGGTAAAGCCAACTTGCACGAATCCAAAAAACAAGAATGTACACATAAGGTGAGATACAACCATCTCGCACACAAAATTAATCCATAAAGATGAATAAATGATGCAATGGCCAATTTCCCTTTAGTAACACAAGACAAAGATCACATCAACTATTTCAAGGTTCAACTACACAGGTACTCCCAAATAAAAAACCAATCACTTACTTCATACACGACTCGAATCCATAATAGAACATATGGGACACATGATAAGTTGCAGTATAACCATTTCAAGTACTAAACATTCATTACTTCACTTTGTAACAATAAAAATCTCAATTCAATGACAAAATAAAGAGTGTAAGGTACTTTACAACACAACCATTACATTTCCTAAGTATTCATCTTATACCAAGAACAAACTATTATCCCATACGGAGAAATCTACCCTATCTAAATTTACTTGTTTCATTTATTTCCCATGCATGATTAACTAAAGACTAAAAGACAAAATTTATATAAATAAATTTATATAAACATTTATAAGTATGTGCATATATATATATATATGCATATTTCAACATATATGTATACATATACATATGTATATTTATGCATATTATTTATCCACTTACATAAGTTCCATATTGTCAAAGCAAAGTTCTATTTTAAAAATATGGATGAAGATTCTCCGTTAATACAACACAAACATATATATATATATATATATATATTGCATTGCATACATAAATTACTATTGATATGTCGATTGGCTAAGAAGGATTTGCTAACATAGTTTCTTCACTCAGGAGAACCATGTATTTACTTCAACCGACCATGGATCACGACTGGGAAAAAAAAATGATGGTTACATTAAAATAAGATGGTGTCAGACTACAAAGATCGATATATATGCTGAACCACATATATCCCTATATTACTAGCTTATCAAACAATACCATATACAAATTTTCTTTACACACTATATATTATAGCTACAGTTCATAACTACGACAATATTTATGTTAGGAAGGATTCTAAGCACATCAACCATGTGGTACAAATTATTAAATCCCATAGTCGATCTGTAGCAATGAAAGAGTCTGAAAAGGCAGAGCGAGCTACACTGGTGACTCTGGAGAAACTTCAACTTCAACTTCAACTTCAAAAAACAAAGCCAATTAGGCTGGTCGATACCAACTGGAAAAGGAACCATACAATGCATAACGCCCAATAAAAGATGTAAGATATTTAAGAAATGAACAACAATAAATTGAGTTCAACGATGCTTCTTGAGGAAGGATAGATATTGATAATTTTAAGTGTAAAACCACCGAATGGAGAGATAAATATGTATATCCAAGACAAGCTGTCAAGAACAGGGGCGACAACCAATTTTAATGAAACTAATTTGATTTCCTTATCCAATTTAAAGTTTTGCGAATTGGGGAAAAGTTTTCACCTATTTCCTATACTGCTACATATGCAAAGTCCACCTTAGAATATTATATAAAAGTTTATCGAAATACATAAATAATGTTCGAAAATCGTCTTGCAAGGTTGACAATAGGACGCCATGACATAGATAGAAATATTCAACCAAGATCCTATTAGAGTCCAATGAATATAATGCCTAAGAATAAGAGAGAGCACAAAAAAATTACATGCAAATGGCCAGACATTCGAGCCTTAAAGAATTCATACAGAATATCGGATACCACCTACAAGAAGAATTACAAAAAGTATAACTTTTTCCAAGTTAAGAATTCGACTTAAGACAAGCTTGACCATTGACAAGTATAAACAAGGATGACATCATCTAATTTATTTCAAGAATCAAATTTTCCAAAACCAAAGAAACAACTCCAAGAATAAGAACAAGAAACTCCGATACACAGAATGAAAAATTAGTTTTTCCCTCAGAAAATAATCCAAACGCCCCTTCTTCAATTAAATCTCACTAATTAATTTATTATCCTCCACTATCTGTAACTGCATCCTCCCTTAATTTATTTTTCTTTTATTTTTCCCCATAATTAAAAAATTTCTCAACTTGTTTTTATTTTATAATTTTAAATCATAACTTGCAATTGCACACACTTAATTTACTATTTAATATATTTAGTTTATTAATTTAACTTCTCGTACAATTTGCTTGCACAATCCCATTAAATTAATATATTTATTTAAATATTTTATTTTAAATCATAAAGTTTAATTTATAAAAATCAAATAAGGATCTTAATAAATTTTGTTTAATCAAGGCATAAACTATATAAAAACTTTTATTTAATTAACCCAAAGCCTTTTGATTTAAATTATCTTTATTTAAGGTAATAATCAAACAAAGGAACTCACCAATCACATTACTCAGAAAACATACTGTCAAGCAATACCAGACTGCAAGCGAAACAAAAAGTAAAACGACAACAACATTGACAAACCAACATGAACTAACCTTACAGACTGGGTGTGACATACTGATACTCATCCTTGATGAGGATAATGGCTCAATGTGGGGGAACCGATGCTATCTCTGAAACAAAAACCTCCATTGAGATTAAGGCATGCTCAAACTTGTAAATTCAAGTGGATTCGATGCTTGGTACCAGCATGCTACACCAAATCACATGATTGAACATGTGCATAGGGAAAATAATCAATTACATTGTGAAGGAAAAATCACAGCGTCGTAGGGCACTCGCAAGCGAGTGATGTGACCTTGTTCCCCTTCACCAATACATCGACACACAATAACATATATCAAATCATGATAGAATATACATCCAATAAACACATAATCTTCATATCAATGATTACTCACATAAACAATTAAATTGATCTACTAATCATGATATAAGCATAAAACATCAGATATAACAGTGTCATCAACTGTCATCATAACTAAGCATCAAAACATCATAGTATCCAAGTATCATCAAACAACAATCAAAATTTCCAAATATAATCCAAGTCACGGTCAGAAACATAAAAAAATTGAGGGGCACGACAGGCACTACAATATATATATATATATATATATATATATATATATATATATATATATATATATGCACTTAACGAATTGAAGAAGAAATAAAAAACCAAAACCTCAATTGCAAAGAAAAAATTTAAAAATGCATAGGAATGCATAAAATGAACATGCACATAATTAAGCAAAAGGAAACAAGATAATAAATTACACAAGAAAATGAGAATGTAACAAAAAAAAGATGATGACTAGCTACGCAAATAATACAACACACCAAACAAATAGATAAAAAGAAGGAAAACATATTAACTCAAAAATAGATTATGAAAACTAGTAGAAGAGAAACTTGCACTAAATTTTAATTAATTTCACACATCTTTTTGGCAGTCTTCATTGATGACAATACAAATATAGAATCTACAAGGTTTTCCTTATATCTCCTCATGTTACTAAGGGTTTTTCGCTAATGTGTCAAGGGCCAGATTGCATAAATAAGGCACATGAACTACTTCATAAAATACCTTGAAGAAATGTGGTCTCATAGACTTCATTGACTGCACAATATGCACGAAATGGATATACTGAAAAGGATTTCATAAATTTTAAGCAAATATGACTGTCACAAGTAAAGCCAAATTTATTGACCTTTGCCAGCTACCTCCCTACTCACAGACAGAAAGAGTTGTATTTGTCAGGTTGCTAATTAAAATTTGAATTTGGTCATATTCATATAAGTTTGGGGACTATGGTTGTAGTTACACTTCATACATATCAATCTTGTGCACTTCTTTATTGCTAAAGTTGCAAAGGTAGTCCCATCCTTTATCACTATATTGTGGATTTCTTCAACCTCACATTTTAATCAAATATTGCACTGCACACCAAGAAAAAACTTATTTTGAAGAGGATGCAATTACTAAAATGTAAAACTTATGCCAATGAGTTAATCAAATTTTCATCATGGATTAATATGATGATAAATTTAATAGAAAATCTATAAATGGCATGACAACCAAAAAATGCCACAAAATTTAATTTTAGTACAATTCTTTACATAAATAAAAGGCATAATGACTAGCAATTGCCACAAAGATCTCATTCTAAAACCATTATTTGCATAAGTATAATAGAGTGCAAAGTAAATGAGGCAAAAATTATGCTCTTTGGATTTCATTTAACTCGACTAAGTTAATATTCTTTTCTTAAGAAAACATGAGGCCATAAGAAGAGTAACCTATAGATGCTACAATCGACATAATTATAATTATTTTCCATGCCTATAATAATAATGAATATCAAAGTTGTAGCTCCAAATTGTGTACAATGATCTTTGAGTTGTGAAGGGTCACCATTAGTATTTTCGAAAGAATACTTACAAGGTTGCAAAGATTTTTTTAAAACATGGCTAATTTAAACGATGGATTTTCCCAACCAAATGAGTGAGTGATATCATTTATGCATAAAAAGAAGCCATGCAAAGTATGGTGTCAAATAACATATCCCAACAATATGTAGAAAGATAGAAAAAGGGTGTTAGTAAGTAGATGCCCCAGTTATCAATTTTTTGTTTTTGCAAATGCATAGAGGATTGAGCATATAAAATTTTTCACAAGAACATTAAGCAAAGGAATGGAAGATTTCCTATGAGGAACAATGTTGAGAGCCAGATTGTACATGCTACCATCCAAAAATGTATCCCTACCTTGGAGTTTTTTAGCAAAGATTTTAAATACTTTTAATAAAGAGAAGCAAAAATGTAATGTCAAGGGAGATTGAATGATGCAATGTTGGGCGATGATGATGTAGCATTGGATGTAACACTAGCTATTTTTGCCCAATTTTTCTAGATATTAACTTGTAAATTTCTCAAGTAGTAGCAACTCAAAAAGAATAATTGAAGATGGGTTAATTTTGATGCCAAATATGTCAAGAGCTTCAAGAGGAACATCCTCAACTACTAGTAATTTCCACATACCAAAATAAAGCCTCTGTTTAAGTGAACAATATTTGCTCCTCGGCTACAAAAAAATTTATCAATGGTGTGTTAGATAATGGGGAAAGATTCTAATGAATTGATTAAAGGAAAATGTTAGTTTCAAGGTTTTTGGGTAAACTATGTGCATAGTTTTACATCAACATTTCAGATCATATTCCATGATCCATCATCAAGATGAAAATCAGAAAGAAAGAGAAATGAAAGATGAGATAGGAGACTTGGATATAAATAGGAGGGGAGTGGGAGGGCTGGGAAGCACAAAAACCAAAAAATGTGCCAATATGTAAGATAATATAGAATGCCAAATAAAAATGTCCAAAAATAGAAAGGATGCAAAATAATATTAAAAAACCACAAAGAGATGCAACCAAACGAAAGAAAGTTATTATAAAGAGAGAGGAGTAAGAGATATAATATAATATAAAAATAAAAATAAAAATAAAAATAAGAGAAAGGAAAGCCTAGACTAAAAATATTAAAAAGAGAAGATATAGGAGAAAAGGAAGAAAAGAACAAAAACAACATAAATCAAAGAGTAAAGAAAAAATAAATTGTAAAGTGAAATTACACAAAGATTTAAAGATTAAATAGACCAAAAACAACTAAATGATTGAAAATAAGATGATATTAAAGTTATAAAAGAAACAAAAATTAGAGAAGAACGAAGGAGGAACTATTGAAACAAGATAACTTAATGCCATGTATAGCCATTAATGGATTTAATTTTGAGAATTTTGGTCTCTTCCACTCGATAAGGTAGGGATTATATCTTATGCTTTCACTTTATGTGTTTTCTAATGAAGGGTTTGGCTATCTTCTCATTAATTCCATTTACAATGATGTGTTAAAGGAATTTCATTTCTTGGAAAGTTAATTCCTAACAATTGTTCAATGGGCACTTTATAAATGACTCCTTGATGCTCATTGAAGATGTGAATATTAACCAAGCTTTCAAGTGTCTTGAAACTTTCAACTTGGATTTAGGATCAAGTATCCAATAAAGCAAGATATAATATTACAAGTAGTACTTTTCCCACCCTTCGACTTGGCTCCATGACTTTAAATGGAAATCCATTGATCAGGATATTTTTTTTAGATTCATGGGAGAAATAGGCTCCAATATGTTAGTGACATAATTAAAACGGCCTATTGTGGCACCAAACCACTTTTAGTGGTAGGTGAGTTCAAAATTTTCTCTAGGGTTTTTTTTGTGACATGTGTATTACTTTTCTGTTAAGTTCCCTCGAAAGCTTTATATTACAAGTTGGATAAGCTCTTGCAAGAATTTTTGTGCATAATTCAAATTGTAATAAAGGATTTCACCATGACCTCTATGATATTTTTTACCTAACAATAGATTTTGGTGCACTAGGACTTACTAAAGTTAACAAGTAGGGTATTTCTTTGTGTTAAATGAACTATTAAATTTTATGTTGATAATGAAGCTTTAAAAAATTGTTGAGAAATTGCATTGTATTTTTCTCATTGTATGTGTGTTCAACTTGATATTTTCTTGGATTCTATTCTCTTGCTACTTTGGTGCCTATCAAAATAAATAACACCTTTGTTGCCAAAATTATTTGGAAAGTCTAAGAACCTATTAAACCATGATTTCTCAAAAATTAGGACTGGTTCCACAATGGCCTATCCATCAACGAATACTCCATATGATGGTCTCCCACCATATTGTTTAGATTCATTCCCTAAAATTATTTAGAAGGGGAATTGATGAGCCCTAGAAATGTCCAGTTTCCTTGCTTTAGTTTCATACCTTTTTATCTTATTTTTGCTAAGTTCGAAAGACATTTCCAAACCTTTTCATATAATTTAAGTATTTAAAAGCATCAAAGATGATTTACCATGTTTATGAATGATTGTGTGATATTTGGATGTCTACGGAATTTATTAGATTTTTATGATTAATTATATTATTAAATTACAGTGGCTTGCCACTTTTTCCAAAAAATAAAAATAAAATTATTGCTATTAAATAATGAAAAATGCCTTTAGAATAAGACTAACCCTTGTAGTGAAGGACCTAAAAACCCATAGTAGAAGGATTTTCAACCCACAACATAAGGATATTAGTCTGCCATAATTATATCGTTATCCTTAACTATCAACAAATTTCAAATTCTATGCATATTACCTGGAGGGAAAGATACATCTAATACTGGGACGATGATTAGAGAATGTCCTACCTTCTTTTCTACAAGTGTGGAAACCCCAAGAATAAAAGGATTGGTTCTCATAAAAAAATAAAAAATAAAAAAAAGGATATTGATTTTGATTGCTACTTCTAGCAAAAAACTTAAAAAAACACAAATGCACTGTAATGAGTTGATCAGTCAATAATCATTGAGTTATAACTTTAACTTAGTAATATTTTTCTTTGTAAAGTTCAACTTCGATAATGATCTAAAAATATGCATTATTTAAAGGGAAATATTTGACTTATAAAATAAATGTAGTAAAACTTATTTGATTACTCAATCATATCAAATAAGTTTTACCTACTATTGGATTTGAACCAATGACTCTCACCATATGAAAGCAATACTCTAACCACTGAGTTAATTAGGTTATTTATTTTCATAGATAAAGTCATACCTAGAAACAATTCTAGGTATAATTCAACATATAAACAATATGCCCGTTAACTAGGATATTATCAAATGATTTAATTAAATATCATCCATCTTGATAGAAAGTGATAGATTTTGTTAATATATATTCAAGACTAAACTGTGAAGGGCTATAGCTCATCTAGGTAGAGAACCTCATTTACACATGTGTCAATGGTTTTCAGGAGAGTTTATTGGTTCATCCAGTCCATAAGATGGATTTGAGCCTTACTTTATGAATTGGGAGAACAATAGCATGGAAAAGATGAAGTTTTCTCTAATTCAGACTATAGATCTAGTTGATATGGTCAATCTCAAGGCGGGTGCAAAAATATGGGGGGCCAAAAAGTGGCCAACCCCTTTATTTTTTTTGAAAAATCCAAAATGCGAGCACGTTATAACGTGCTTGTGTTATGGCTTGGAGTGACTGCGCCTTAGGCTCGACCACTACAAGGCCAAAATGCGCTCATGTTATAAGATGGGCATGTTTTAAATTATTTAAATAAAAAAAGTTAATTTCATTCCATTTTCTATTGTTTCTAATTTCCTTCGCGGCCTACAAACCCTTAAAAATGTGCCCACATTGCAAGAAGGCCCAAATCACGTTTCTTTGCCAAATCTTTGTCAAAATACCACCATAACGTCGGGGAGGTCAAAGGAGTAACTTGTTGTTTTTTTGTGTGAATTTGGTATTAAAGGCAGATTTAATATGTTTTTTAATGTAAATTTATTTAATTTTAAAGAAATAATAATGCACCTCCTCCTCCTCAAAATACAAATCACCTCATGCTAAAAACCCTCCTGAAGAACAACCCCAACAAACACCTCCAACGATTCCTCAACATGCTCCAGGAACTCAAGAAAATTTAATAGGGCAAATTGAAAATAACAAAAAATAAATTGAGGACTTAATTGCAAGGTTGAGAGATCTTGTAGGCACAACCTCACATAGAACCACAATTTCTCAACCACTTGAATCAATAATATCACATATAGATTCAATTAGGAAGTAAATAAGTAGTTGGTCACAGAAGAGGCGAGAGTTTAGAGAATATTATGCAGATAAATTATCTTATAAATAGGTTTAAGATTAAAAAATTACGAAATTTGACTTGTGTGCACTATTCATGAACCCTAGAATAAATCAACCTTTACATCCTTTAAGAAAAAGGTTCCTTATCCATTAGTGCAACCACCAAGGGATAAAGAATAATTTTTGGAGGAGGTGGTGGATGGTTTCTGACCATCCTCCATGCAACAACAATGACATGCCATAATGTTTTTTGAGGAAAATCTACTGTGATTTTTTCCTCAATAAAATCCCAAACTATTTTGACATATGGGGCTTCTAGGGCAGAGGTGGGGGCTCCACAATACGCATAGGACAGAGTGGGGTCACATATCAATGCACAATGACCAGTGAGATGAGCACTCGCTAGACCATCATATGAGCATGTGACTATCCCTTTCGTTGTGAAGGAGAGTGTTGAGGTCGATACATTGTAGTTGGTCAGTTCCCTCACCTAGAGCCTCATACATAATACTAGTCCTCTAGCACATGGTGAGTTGGGCGAATCTTCAGGGAGTAGAGTTCCACCTCATTTTTGTTAGACTTGTGGGTCACTCTGTGTTTATGATCCTGCACATAGTCAAAATGTAGGCGCCTAGGGTACATATGTAGTTGATCAGAGGGTGATGAAAGATGCCTTCCTTAATGAGGCATTTGGCCTTGATAGTCAGGTAAATTTTAGAAATTTCATTGAATTTAATTTATTAAATTTCATTTTTGAAATGCAAGATTAACTAAATTAGTTGAATGATTATAATAAAATTTCAGGGCCATAATGTTCACTCTGTTTTCGACAGTCCTCCACCTCCCTATTACATGACCACATGTACTACAAAGGTATGTAACTAGTAAACAATTATAAATATTACATGTGAATAGCTAAACGTTATATGAATGATAATATTATATCTTATTTTGGATGTTGAATAGGTTAATCTTGGAGCTTCAATGGTAACACCTTCCAGTAGAGGTGGTCATCAAAGTTTGACTCAGGTAATACAGATTATTTAAAATTTTAAAATAAAAAATTGTATTTTGTAATTGAATAATGTTTAATTACTTTAAGGTTCTAGATAGTTTGTAAGTATGCTTTGTAGTTTTTAATTAATTTGATTTCAGGTTGTTATGCACTTTATAATCTATGAATTTTGTTTTTTCATGTTGTTGACCTCCAAAACTATAGGCTAGTGGCATCACTAGCTTGTAGCATACCATTTCACTCTTATCCTCCTAACTGTCATCACTAGCTTGTAGCATACCATCTCTCTGCTCACTATTGGGCTCCTAAATGTTGCTTGGGACATTGATCTTATTACTACCCTTATCCTATGTTGACTATACTTATCATGATGACTATGTTATTGTTGTAGACTTTCATTTATATCTTTGAATTACTTGACATCATAGAGGACTGCTCTCTTGCTTTCTTTATTGTATACTGCCATCTTCTATCAATTATCTTCAATGGTATCTACTCCATAGATAAGGTACTATCCACTTAAATTTTAGAAATATATGACCTCTTTCTATTCATTCACAAGGAATATCATCTATGAATATGATAAATAAAAGGGAACTATCACTCTAAACTATCCTTTAATAATAAATTGTGCATGCTCCTCTTATACCATTGTACTAAATTTGTTGCTTCTCCTGTGAGACTATCTTGTAGCATTGGATTTCATGTGATTACCACCACATTCATGAGTGTTATGCACTCTTTACCTTGAGGTATCTTGGTTGAAAACATATAAAGTATCTCCTCATACAATATCATCTTCCACAATTATCCCTTGAAGTATTCTTTGGTATGAATATACATGTGACTTTCCTATTACATCTTGTGACTTTAGACTATCATATTCAGTCTTATGTAACTGTCCTATTATAGTTTTTTATTTATGATATATCCTTTATTATTCATTTAATTTCTTCATCATTTCTCCTTGTGATCATTACTCTACCTATGCGAATATTACACTGTCCACTGTAATGAAGATATCTCACTCCATTTCTTAGCTCTCTTCTTTGTGATTCACCCATGAACATGAATAGAATGTCGAGGTTTTATGAAAATCATGGAGTGTCTTTATAGGTGTGAATTGTTATCAATATATTAGGACCATAGTCCCCTCATTGCTCACTATCACTACATCATTTTGTTCTTAGTTGAAAGTTCTCATTATTGCTTCTTTTCATGCATCTCATTATCATGCTTTACATTATTTCCATAAATATTATCCCCACTTCAAAAATTCTTCACACTTCACATCAACAAAGGTTTGCATGACTTATTTATGTAATCATGATATTGTCCCTTTCTTGCATGATATGTTTCCCTAGGACTAGATCTTGTGACTATCATTTACTTTGAAATTTTCCTCATGAAACATGCAAACCCTTGACATTCACCTGATACTCATGAAGACTCTTATTGATATGAGGATACTATGTCCATAGTCAAGAGGACAAGATACTTTGTCCTTTCTCCTCATTTCTCCTAACTATCACATTACTCTGTCACATACCCTTCTATTATTGCAACCCTACCTTGTCATTCATGAGACCTCTTACTATGCAAGATGTCCTTATAACAACCTCTTCCTCTATCAACTTCTTCCTACCAACGTAGAAACTATCCAATTGTAGTGCCTCTCATGTTACTGATACATTATGATAATGTTTGCTGTGTGTTTTGATATTGTTTCATTTTTGGTTATGTTTTGATGTAACACCCCGCCACGTAACCCTAGAGGAAGTTGCAATTAACTACTCTAACACATAATTTTTGTTTTGTTTAAAGTACAATTAACATGAAAGTTGACTACCCATTGCCAACAACCTCTACGATTACGAGACTAGGATTACTTTTGAAACCCATACATACAACATAATTGAATTCATAACATTTATCTACTTAAGAAATTAAGAACACATACATTCCATAAATGATAAATTACATCATAACAATAAGGGTTACAATAAGATTTCATCTACCAATAATTTGACAAGAAGATTAAATCTCTCATTCCCCGAATGAGGTAGAACCAATAAGCATGATTACAAATTACAATCCTCCACCTTGATTACAATTGATGGGTAATAAATTACAAGAATCAACTGAAATGAATATAAGCATGTAAAGTAACTAGATCCCATGAGCTCTCCAACTGGACATATCGTAAACATGAACAAGAAGAAAACCCAACAGAGTAAGGTGCACCTTTCACCCAACCAAGTGGTACCCGAAGGCCCACCCCCCATGCTAGGAGATAGTAACAAGGATTCCTAGACAAGACCATCTACCTCTAGACACAGGCCAAAACATAACTGAACTTAATCAAATAAAAATACATCACTAACACAATGGTTACAATGCTTTCAAAGTTAATTAAATAATTGCATCACTATTACAAACATACTGTTGACTTAGGAGAAGTGTCATCACAAAGCTACATGGGATATCCTGGTAAGTCTTCCTAGACCCTGACCCCCATCTTGGGATCTCCTGGAAACCTCTAACGAATCTCAACCCCTCATGCAAACCAATGCGGAATCAATTATCTCTCATAGAGACAAGATAATGATCTTGCCAGTCTAGGCCTTCTCATCCCATCCCAAGTCTATACAAGCCCTTGCGTCCACGAGCAAGGCACAATTACTCTTATTAAGCATTTGATACTACTTATTCTTCTAATAAGTTTATTTATATGATCACTAGATTAACTAACTCCCAATGAGTTACCCTGGCACCACTTTGTGTGTCGGACCTCATTGAAAGCCACTCCTCTAAGAAAAGACGTGGAACAACTCCAGAAGCCAAAGGTAAACTAGTGCGACTTAAGGATATTAAATCCCTATCCAAAACATAAGGGCAACACATCCTCGTTCGTGATAACCGGGTAATTAACTGGATACAACTATACGCACTACTCCAGACAATTCAAAGGTTAACTATCATAATACGACAACCCCAATATTTAAAAAACCCCATTTGGAAGACTTAACAACACTTCTAAACAATTTCCCCCAAAACGAAAAACAAAAGAAATTACATTTAAAAGAGCAATTTAAATAGGAATTAAATCTACATTTTGATTTCCTAAATCCACTTCTCTTTAATAAAATTCAGTAGTTTATTGCCTAAATAAAACTAATTTACTAATGTATCTTTCAGACAAAGGAGGGAATTTAAACCATATATTCAATTCCTCAATTGTTTTTAAATAATAATAATAAAAAATAGTTACTTCTTCTATTCATAACATATCATTTTAAAAAATAATCATTTCTTCTTTTCAAAATAAATCATTTAAAAAGAACAATTAATTCCTCTATTTAAACATATTACTTTAAAATCAAATATTTGTTCTATCAAAATATATTATTTTAACATCTAATAATTCGACTATTAACATATTAATTTAAAATCCTCCAATTGCATTTAAAACATGACATTATTTAAATCATCAATTATATATATATATATATTTAACATATTATATTATTAAAATTTCCAAAACCATAATATAATAATAATAATATATATATATATATTACTATATACTTATATATATACATTAATATATATAATATATATATATTAATATATATGTATATAATATATATGTATATAATATATATATATATAAATATATATATGTATATATATGTATATAATATATATATAAATATATATAATATATATTTTAATATTTTAATATATTATATTTGAAAAAAAAACGGATTTAGAGAAGCGAACCTACGTAGAGTTTATGGGAAAGTGCACCATCATTTTCCATTGGGGCGGCTGTGTTTAACACAACTGACCCCCATATGGGGTGACTGTGTTTAAACAAAATTGCACCCCCCACAGTGGGTGTGACTGTGTTTAAACATAGTTGAACCCCTTAGTAAGGGTACGACCGTGTGTGGGGCACACTGGGCATAGCTCCCCCACAACGCCTCCCATGGGGGTGGCTATGGGTGAGCCCCCAGTGTCCCCCTCCTCGCCCCCCCAATTCACATTTTTTTATTTCTTAAAAACATTTCTTTGAAACCTTGCGGATTGTAAATCCGCCCGTAAATTTTTGATAGGGTTTTACTTTTCCCTATTACAGACATTTCAAATAAAATACATATATAAGTATATATATATGTATGTATATATATATATATTTTTTTTCACTGTTTATATATATATATATATATATATACAGATAAATGAAATTTACAAAACTAGTTGAGCAAATCATTTCTAAAAATGATCATTTACAACCAAGTATACAATTTTTTCGTGAGAAAAACATTTGAACCAAGTGGTTTCCAAAATTTGCTACAAGATTCAACATGGATTTTTCATCATAATTCATTTCTTAGTTTCTTAAACAATTATTTTGCAACCAGCATATCAAAACTATGAATTTTTCAAAATAAAATTTATTTAATAACCAAAAAACTTGGTTTCCAAAAGCTTGAGAGGATGCCAAATGGTGCAATGATTCTTCCACAGATTCCAGCTCCTTCCAAGCAATCCAACAAAGCTTCTCCACAATCCAAATAAAAAAACCAAAACCAAAACCAGAACTCCTTCTTCTTTCTCCTTTTTTTCTCCTTTTAGACTTTCATGGTTAAAACCCTTAACTCCATGAAAAATAAAATATCTCTTTCAACCACCAACATAAATTTTTGAAAATAAAACATAAAATATCTCCCAATTTCTTTTTGCATTCAAATTCTCCAAAAAAATGCAAAATAAAACATTTACAATTTTTCAAATAAAATATCTATCAATTCTAAAAATAACTTAATTCAAATCAATTAAATTAATTAATTTAATAAAATAAATATAATCCAAAGATTAAATTATTTTACTAATTAAATTAAATTAATTAATTAACATCTTCTAACATAATAAACCAGATAAATTTAATAAATAACTTAAATATTTAATGTCATTTATTTACCTTTTTCAACTTGCAATTAAATAATAACAAGGTGAAATTGAATAACATTAAAGCAACCGAACCTGACTTAAAACCAACGACACACTATGACCAAGGTGATGACTTGACACGGAAAACCTAGCTACTATCTCCCAATCAAATACTGTTGGGCAATGGACACGCTCAAACCTGTGGAACCAGGTGGAGTCGATGTCTTGTACCAATAAACCTGCAAACAAAGCATATATCAAACATGCATATATATCATAATAAAACACACCGTGAAGAGGAAATCATAGAATTACAGGGCGCTCACAAGCGAGTGGTGCAATTCCGTCCTCTTCGCCAATACAGTGTTACAAAACTGATGAATCTAACATCAATAATCTAATCAAAGGCATAAAACATAATTAATTCAAATATTCTCAATGCTAATCTAAAGCATGCCATAATGATAACATCAAAAATAAATACCATCACATCAAAATATAACATTCACACCACTTTACAGTTAGCGATCAAATAGTAACCGAGTACGGATGATGATGTTTAGATTTTGATTACTGCTTATTATTCGGGTGAGAGAGATGGTGATGCATCGCTCATCCGTGAGTGCCTTGCCTCATTGCAATTCTCTTTCATGATGAGTTTTGATTACGAGTTTATATGTATATGCATATGTTGTTCGATGTTTGGTTTTATACAAGACTGTAGGTACCGGGTACTAACTCCACTCGCATTATCGGGTCTGATTGCGCCCTGCATACCCAATGGTTTGATGTGGTTAGGGAGTTGATAAGAAAGTACCCCCATCTGTGTCCATGGTTTAGTCATTGTTTGTTCATGTTATCTTTCTGTACTTCGTTCATGTGGGTATGGTTTTAGTTTGAGCTATTTACTTTCATAGTTTTAGTAATGTTTATTAAAGGTTCTGAGTTTGGCTATGTAGATGTCGTTAAATAATTGCTTTAATTAAATGTTATTCTTCGATGTGGATAGTTAAATAATTAAATTACATTTGTAGTGAATGCCATTAATTCTCTTAGAAAATAAAATTTGCTAGTTAGTGTTATTTATTTTAAGTAGACATTAGTTGTTTTATTAATATTGCATAAGTTTAAATTATTTTGGGAATACCATTTAATTTAAATAAATATAAATTAATAAAAAAAATTATTAGATATTTAAATTAAGTCATTTGAAATTATTATTATGTTGACTAATTCTAACATCGAGTAATTAATTTAATATTAAATTTAAATTTAAATGTTGCATGGTTTATAATGTATATTTATTTATTTTAATAATATTTATTTGTCTTAAAAGCTAATTATATTTTAACAATGAAATTATATTGTTTAAATTTTTTAAGAAATAGTTAGTTTAGGAAATTTGGGAGAAAAACTTAGTTGAAAACTGGAAAAAATGAAATTTAATGCAAGTGGCTATTTTCCATGTGGTGTGAAATTCGGAAATTGTTAGTAACTTTATGATTTTTACCTTGTTTGGATTTTATATCCAATCTGGTGTTTTTCGAAAAAGTAGAGATAAGGAAAACAATATGCTTTGCAATTCGCATTTTTGGAGTTTTCTGGAAATTGTAATCTTTGCATTTTTCTTTCGAAAATAATTAAAAGAATTAAGAAATTTTATTTTGCTCTAGATATTGTTTTCTTCAAACTTGCTTCTGTAAGCTGCAGATTTCAAAAATTTGGTGGAAGAACGTGGTTGTCTGAAGTGCTTCACGTAGCATTTCGTCTTCGAATTAATTTCAAGCGAAGGACTCCAGGTAGCACACTAAACTTAAATATCTCTGTTCTTTCTAGTTGATTTTTTTTTTAATTTTGAAATTGTATTATGCTTGCTTGTCGAAAATTCTGTGTAATGAATAATGCATTGAAGGTGAGCATTGAATTGTTGTTATTGTGAAATCGTTGTTGTTTAAATGTCGTTTGCAACCTTTGGATTTCTCTTTCCTCTTCATTTCCTATCAATTATCATCTCATTTATTATTTTTGATGTACGAGTTTGGCTGGCAAAGCATCTGGGAACTTATTTTTATTCTTGAATAAATTGTCTCCGCTTTGATTCGTTTGTTGATATTTCTCAACCAATTACATTGTAAATTTCCCTTTACCAGAGATCTTCCTATTTTTATTTCGCGTTCCGACTATGGTATTTCACGTTCTGGCTATTGTATTTCACCATTCTTTTTCTTATGCATCTTATATATATATATATATATTTATATACATATATATACATATATCTACAGGTGTATATATATATAATTATGGTCTGCGAATTTCCTGTGTCGGCATTTTGAAATGTTCATGGAGGGGTTTTATTTTTATGTAATTAGAGGGGTTGTGTTCAACGCAATTGGCGTCCCCACTCCCCTTTTTCCCTGTTGATCGATGCCCATTCTGATTTATTCATCCTTGAATGGCTACGCAATAGCCTATGGCTATTGTGCGCAACCATTCAAGGAAGGGTTGTGCCCTTCATTGTGCTTTTCGTGTTACTTTGAATTTATGCCGTGGGTTTTTATTATATATATATATATGTAAGTGAGTGGGTTGTCTATTGTTTTTTTCAATGAACTCTGTGATAATTACAATGAATATTTAAATTGATTTTTTGATATTATATGTATATATATATATATGTATATATGTCAATTCTGTTTGAGATAATTATTCATTAAATTTGCTTTTCAGAATATGTTACAACAATCTGATTTAATTTTTAAATGACAGGTATATATATCCATATATATGTGTGTATATGAATAATTAGTTATATATTGAAGTTGTGCAAATGTGATTTTTACTTCTCGATTAATTTAATAGAAAATTATTATTTTTGTAAAAATCAAATTTAGAAAACTTTGGATTAGAAACAAATATGCAAACTTAGATTTTTCGATTTGGTAAATAAATATGATAAGATAATTTATATTGTGTAAGATTACCTTCTAAAATACACATAAATTAATTATAATTATTTTAATTGTTTAAGTTAAAATAATTTATTTCCACGATGAATATTGTGAGTTGCAATGAATTTTATTTACAGTAGTTTAATCATATTAAATGATTTTAAAATGTTGGAATTGTTATTTCTATGCAATATGTTTATTATGCTAGTTTTATATTGTTTGGAAACATGACTTTAATTGGAATAATGTATCATTTAAAAGAGTTTTTCTTTTAATTGAGAAAATGGGTTGTTGATTTATTTATTTGTGAAGAGCTATTTATTGTGCATCTAGGAGATTTGATTTAATTTGTTTTGTGATTTTGGGGAAACTTGCGTCATTTTAGTTCTTGGGTAGATGTTTAATTTCTTCTAGAGGCTAGGGGGATTTTGTGTGCTTGCGCATTTGTTGTTGTACTTTTATATCTATCTTTTTACCTTGTGGATGTGTGCATGGGTGGTACCTCCTTGATTCATGGGTTTTGATACGTTATGTATTCGTGAGATGGTCATGCCTCGTGTGTTTTGTTTAATGAATCTCACTTGTGTGTTTGAGTGATGAGGTACACCCCTTTGCTTGACTTTGGTTTTGGGTAACTGTAGGGAGAGTGGCTCTTCATGGGGGCCGGTGCACAAGTGGTTGTCCATGGAAGAGTTCTCTTAAATAAGTGATAACCTAATTAAAGTATCTAGTGGGTTGGGTTAGTTAAAAAACTTAACAAGACTAAAACATGCATCTCACCCCTACCGTTAGTGCTCTCAAAGGCTAAGGACGGGGGGGAAGACCTGGTTGGTATGGTCACTGCCTTGTCTCTGCGAAAGGTAAGTGGCTCCACATGAGTCACCCTATGGGGAAAAACCTTGAGATAGGTTGTCAGGTTAACCATAGATGGAGGCGGATCCTAGTGTTAGGTAGTCTAGTGAATCCATGTAAGGCCATGTGATGAAACTCTCCCATTGTACCCGGTTGTTTTACCTTGTTCTTGTTGCCTCTCGAGTATTATTATTATTATTGTTTCTGTTTATGTTTTAATGTGGTTTTGCGTTGTGTGGTGTTAGTCCTTTATGGTTTTTTTGATCTTGTTGGATAAGGGTTTTTTCTTATCGACTCCTTGCATGGGGGGTGGACCTTCGGGTTCACAAGGTCGGGTGGAATATGCAAAGAACCCATTGGGTCCCTAGGTGATGTTTGTGATGCATAAGTAGTTGCAATCATCTCAGAGCTTCACTCAAAGGAAGATTGTGCCATATTATGTATTCCATTCTTCATTATTCTATTCTTTTGGATTATGATGTACACTTCTCATTATTATAAGGGAAGCAACTTTGTGATGTAATACTAGTTTCTCAATGTGTTGTATCTATGAAAATATGTTCCGTGAATGTAATTATGAACTTGGAAGTTGTAATGTAATAATTTGATATTCATATATTTCTTTAACTATCTTATTCATGTGTGGAGGTATGTATATCTATGTCATTTCTTATCTACGCTTCTATTATTAATTTTAATTTGGTTTCGTTTAACGTTGTGTTTAGTTGGGTTCATTTTTGAGTAGCGCACCATGTTACCCCATGGGACTAGGTTGTTATTATATGATATATTAACGTTGATTAATTATTTAATTATGTTTAATGTAATTTAAAAAAAAAAAAAATTATGGGTATTGCTTAGTAGTTGTGTCCTATGGGTTTGCGTGGTGGGGCGTTACAACTTGGTGTTAGAGCCAAGGTTAAAAACATTGGGTACTGTAGGTTAAAGTGAGCCCATTAGGTTAACCTTCTTGTGTAACTTTGAACTTATGTACTCCCTCTTTTGTTGCGCAAAATCATGCCTAGGGGTCGGGGACATGGTCGTGGTTGTGGCTGTGGTTGTCGCAAAGCTGGCCATCATAACTCACCACCTCAGAACTCCCATGAATCTGAACAGGAAGAAAACCAGGGCTCCTAGAACAACCTTGCAAGCAGAGGCCTGAATCTAGAACAACCAGTTCAAGGTGGTGAGCAGTTGCGACAGTTGTTGGAAGAGGTTCTTGGTCGTCTAGGTCTTATGTAGGAAGAGCAACGGGTGATTAGAGAGAGCGATCGCTGAGGAGAAATGAGATACCAACAAATTAGGATGCTATGGTCACAGGTCATATGGGAGACCTCCTCAGGGAATGTTTGTTGTGTAGTTTTTGCACACGCCCCACTAAAAGTTGGGACCCTCGTTTTCTTCACTTTTTGGTGTCTTGGCCTTTCTATTTTTGATTATTTCTTGCTTGGGGATGTGCTTTGATGTTCATCTTGCCGGTCGGAATGGCCCATTTATGATTTATATTGTTAACCTTAAGTTCTGGGTGCGGTTCGGGTTTTTTGTTGAGTTCGGGACAATCCGCCCTGGCCGGATTTTCCGAAGTTCGTGACTGTTGAATTTCTGGATTTTGGTCTCGATCATCTTGTCGATTGCATTAATGGCGATTGCGCAACATTTTGGAGCAATGATATATTGAATTTTGTGAAGTGATTTTCCATTTGCGTTTGGTAATTGCTTGTCATTTGAGCTTGGACTGCTGGAGCTTGAGGTGTGTTGCTAGATTTTGCATTTGAGGATATTTCGAGTCCTGCATTCGGATTTCTGGGGCATTTCTTGTATTTTGCTCATGCTTGGAGGTTTTTTGTTGGCATCCCAGGTTTCAGTTTCTCCTACTCTCATGGTATGTGGATATTCCCTCTTCCTCCTCTGGTTTTAGTGCTTTGCTATGAACTTTCATGTTATTCGTTGCTTCATCTTTTGCTTGTGTGTGCGCACCATGTTTGGGCATTTGGGGTTTCCATGTTCTGCCAATCCATTTGGTTGATTGTACTGAATATTTGCTTTGGATGGTCTTTTGTTGCTATTTTTGGGGCTTGCTTGCCTTTGCCACAAACTTCCTATCCTTTTTTGCAAGCAAGTTGGGCCTGAGCTTCTTCGTGCTTTCATGGAGGAGGTTCTCAGGGTTCTTGACCTAGGGCATAGCCAATCCCTTTCAAATTGCTGAGAGGAGAGTTTTAAATTCATGGTTGATCCATTGAATGTGTAGGTCAAGTCATTGTCGAGCTGCAAGCTCTTGGTCCATGTCGTTTGACCTATTTTAAGGTGAGGACGAGGAAAACATAGATGTTTGGGTTTTCGTTGCCTTCACGAAATTCTTCCCTTGCTGGATTTCCTCGAGTCTTCTTGTTTTTCCTTCTTCCATCATAATTTTCTATTTATCCAAACTTTTGCTTGCCTCATGGAATTCCTCTCCCTCTGGATTTCCTTGATGTCCGTTGCCTCACCGTTTTGGCGAATTCTTACTTCCATGGTGAATCAGTCTCGATTCCGCTAAAATCCGCTATGTTGGGATTTTCTCGGATGTTCTTGGCCTCCTTCATTTTTTCGGATTATTGAAACTGTTTCCGTTTTCAGGGATTTTCGTCTTTGGCAGATTCTTCCGAAGTTTTGTGGAAATGAAGAATCTGATTATTACAAGAGGAATTTGCTTATTGATAATGCATTTTGATGATTAAATGAACTTATGCTAAGTGGTTCCAAGTTATCCTTTTATCATATTGATTGATTGATTGATATTGTGGGATTTATATGTTTGTCCTGTTGGAGTCTGCCTGGTTCGGATTTCCCCGAAATTCCTCTCCAGTCTAGATTCCGTGGAGGAGGCTAAACCCCGAAATTTGAAATAATTGATGTTGGAATTTGTTGTTTGTATTGGATCTCATTATGGTTGTTTTACTTTTTTGCAGGTAGGTTCAGGACAAGATGTTGTTGGGCATGGCAAGGGAAAGGCAACAGATCCAAGTGCTGAAAATTTTGCTATCTCAAATGCAGAAAAGGTGAAAATGGACATAAAGAGTAGGATTCCTGAGAGAAGATTGATCTTTGTCTGGTCAGGGATCACTAATACCAATGTGGGTATGTGGGATTACGAGGAGTTCAAGGCTAAGATGGTAGTACCAAACCTCCCTTTGCTAGCTAGAAGAATTCTAGAATCTAGGTTAGTAAATGTAGCTGGTTTCCCCTCCACAGTACAATGCTATGAGCTGGTGCTCGAATGTGCCAAAAACTATGATAGTGGAACACAAAGGGTAGTTGGCCCTCAGGGAAGAATTGTGGTGAGCTTTGATCCTGTATCCATTGCTATGACTTTTGATATACCTGATAGGTCACATGTGGTGGACTTTGATATGGATATAGCAAAGAAATATTATGAGGAAAATGTAGTTAAATCTCAACAGGTAATCTATTCTCGGTTGGAGAAGCCAAAGTCCCACTTCTCCAAGTTGCCAAAACAACTATTTAGACTTAAGTTCAAAAGGAAATACTATAATGTTATCACTCTCCTTAGTAGGTTGGTGGGGTTGAAGAGTGCAGGAGTTCTTGAAAGTTGGATGTTTAATGCCATTGCTCAGATGGAACAGGGTATAGATTACCACCGGGCAGGTGCCATAAGTGCAATAATCCATGAATAGATGTGTAATGTCTTGCAGACCAAGAATTTCACCATGAATTCCTACCTGGTCTATGCATTCGCAAGATTCCACCCATACAAGGGGTTGAGCACTAGAGGTGTATTTGGACAAGATGCAATCCATGAAGTGTATCCACAACTGCATTTGGCAAGCGGTAGTTGTAGAAGAGCAATTGAATCAATCCCCTCAACAAGAGGAGATACCAACTAGGGTTCCTTCACCGACACAGGTTGTAGAGGAGCAGTATTTAAACAAGGAGGATCCAATCAAGGAGATCCCTAATGTGGCTAGTATTGAGAAGGATGCACCTAGTGTCCAACATGAGTAGGATAAGTAGGATAAGGTTCCGACCAAATCCACTCTTCCAGGTTGGCTGGATAGAGAGTTAAAGAGAAAATTGGTGATAGTGGAAGATGCTCCTCCCAATTGGGATGACCTCATGGCCCATATTGAAAATGGGAAAACCAAGAAGAAGGCTAGGGTTGTGTCCAGGATTGAGAGAGAGGGATCAGGCAATAGGGTGGCTCACATTGCTACCCTTGCTCCAGACAAAGATAGAGATAATGTGACTGCAAAGGATTATCATGTGCAGACCATCAACTTAGGGCATGCTTCTATGGAGCAGGACATTAAGGAGTATGAAGGCTCCAGTGTTGTAATTGTGGGTAGATTGAAGAAAAAGGTACAAACTAGGCATGAGTTGGAAAGAGAGAATGAGAATTTGAAGAAGTACTTATAGGAATTGATGAAACCCTTGCAATCTATCGGCTGTTCCTCCTCTGCTGTAGGTTTCTTGCCCCAGGAAACACTCTCTGAACTGGAAAGAATGAAAGGCTGCCACAGTTGGTTGGTTGCAGGGAGTCCAGACCAAAGGAGATGGTGCCATCAAAGATATCTTGTCAACTGTAGGGGATGCCATGAGGTCAGTGGACTAGCTAAAGACTGTGTTGGCTCAAGACAAAGAGGACATTGATCTCCTATTGCAGAAAGTAAAAACAATCATGGAGTTTACTGAGGATAAACTGGTGAAGAGTGGGATTCTTCCTTTTCCAAGGGTTTCTGAGCCTTGGGAATGGTTCAAGATCTTGCAGATGAGGCAAAGGGCCTTGAAGAAGATTCACAAGCAAGGAAGGAAGATTGAGGACACTTTGACTAGAATTCATGATAAGTGTATCTCATTCTTTGAAATTATGATAGGAAGGAAGAATTTTGCTCCAAAGCATTTCAATTTGGAACAACTTAGGAAATGGTGGAGAGATGTCTATTCTCCAGTCAATGATGGTCCGGTCACTGAACATCAGCTAGATGATGCTACAACCTATATTGTAGTTATTGATAGATATTTGACAAATAGGGCTGATTGGGATGGCATAGTAAGGCAGGAAAGAGATGACATTAAGTCTCTTGAAAGAAGAGTTAGGGTTTTTCCTGTGCCACCTATTACTGAGTTGGATAGAGTGTTGCTGGCAATGCATGCTGAAGAGGATCGAGCTAAGAAAAAGGATGGGAAGTAATTATATGGGGCTACATCAAAGTTTGTGCTTCCCATTGTCTACATGCATTGGGTTGACCTTTTGAGACCATAGACCAACTTGGATGAAATTGTTGCAAATTGCACATTTCATGTTGTGTTTGAATATATTTTGAGGCCGACCTCTTATATAGCATTTTTATTGTAAACTCTTAATTGGGCCGACTTATCTTGGGCGATTCTCTATAAAATGGGCATGTTGCCTCATTTTAAAAAAGATAAAAATAGTTAGAGAGACATGTGATACAAAATAGACATAAAATATAGATTTGAGTGAATTAGGGTTTACCTTCAAGCAAGTAATGTAACAGAGGGCTGGGATTGTTGTCATTTTGGGTGATCTAATAGAAGAATGGATATTGTGATTTGATATCTCTCTTGTGTTAAGTTTATCTCACATGGTTCTTGTTATTCTATCTTTAAAATTGCTTAAGTTCTTTGTTAGATAGTTTAGTGATGCTTAGGGTTTCATGTTTGGAATGTTTGCATCGATCTCTAGTCTATACTTTTTGCAATTAGTTGATTGTTAGCTGGTTTGCAAAGTTAGTCTGGACTTAAAATTGTGCTTAGTTCAATTATGAATGTTTGTTCATTTCAATTGCAATAGGATTATCTTGATTAAATGTTTATGATTTGAAAATCTTTAAATACCTCAGAAGATTGCACTATTCCTGTAAGATTGTTGATTTATTTGGGTAAAATAAAAAGTAGTTTATGAGGGATCGATCAATTTTGAGCATCTTATCTTTTGGCATTGTCAGTCTTAGGGTTAGAATTAGTCTTAAAATTATCTTTGAAACCTTTATCTTTTGCTATTTATTTTATTATCTGGGTTAGATTTAGGAATTTGAGTATCAATATATTGCAAAATCTGATAAGTTTGAAAGTACAGTATTTGCTCGTAGTAAGGTCCCTTTGTGATTACCAACATTTTCACATTTATCATTGAGTTGTTTCATTGCATTGTCAAGACCTGACATTAGAGACTTTGGGGTTATCTATTTTCCCATAGAGATTTACCTTTCAAGAGAGATAGGATATCATATTTTGTCTGAGTTGTTGACATGTAGAAAACACCATCAACAAATTGGTGCTAGAAGGAGGGCCTTAAATAAGCAAGCTGGAGCGTTTTCTAAATGTCATTTCTCCTAAAAGTCTATGAAGAAGAACTAGATCCACTCTAAGAGAAGAGGAAATTCAAGAATTACAAGCCCCTACTAGGTCAAGAAGGGCTAAGAGAGGGGAAGAATCATCATCTGCTCACCCGCTTCCATCATCTTGATTATCCTCATCTTCATCTGATTATGAGGGAATTCCTATTCCACAGCCACAACCAATTATAAATCAGCCATTACCACCCCCACCTCCACCAATGGCTTTCCTTGCCAACAACCCATCTCCATTGATCTTCAATAATTAAAATGTCATGCCCAGGAACCCAGAGCATTTCTGCTCTAAGTTCAATACTCATGACCCCAATAGGACAACAAAAGAGCATATTAGGATTTTCCAAACTTTTCTGAGGGATAGAGGAATAAACCATGAGGATGTGGCATGTAGAATTTTCCCTTATTCCCTTGGGGAAGAGGCCTTTTATTGGTATAATCACTTACTTGCTGCTTCCATCCGTAATTGGACTAAACTAAAAGATTACATTTTTGCAGAAGTTTAAGATTCCCATTAGTGCCAATGAGCTATACCTGCAGTTTACTGGAGTGAAAAGGGAGATTAATGAGCCAATAGGGTCATTCAATAACAGGTTTCATCGAGCCTACACCAAACTCCAGGCACCTTATGCTGGAAACAAAGACATTGCCCTAGAAGTTTACCTTGAAGCCTTAGATAGTCTTACAAGCACTTTCCTTAAATAGAGGACTAATCCCCCAGCTACTTTGCTCACTGCATATGCGGAAGCTGTAAAGGTCAGCACGGATTTGAGGCAACACTTATCAAGACCTTTGTTGTCCTTAGGACCTATTTCTCACCCTGGACAAGTTCAAGCTCTCAATCAAGCTTTGACCAGTCATGCTCCCCTAATGAATCCAATACCCTCATTGCCTTTGGTCTCTCATCCAGGTCCTCCATTAAGTCAAGCTCAACCCATGACATATTATCCTCAACAGAGGGCTAATCAACCCCTTCATCAACAACAAGCTGGTTTTCCTACATATTTGCAAAATTTAGAAGTTTTGAATCAGGTTATTGGTTTTGGAGGAATATCTGGATACCCTCCTGGTAATATGAACTCGACACCACCTAATGGCCTAGATAAGGAATAGTTGGATGAGTTATCTGAATAGGTAAAAAAATTGAATATGGAGGTAACTTATTTGAGAAATCAGAATAGCCAACTTCAGGCTGCTCAAAAGAACATGCAATCTAACTATGGTAGGGAGAACAAGAACTTTGACAGAGGGCAATATTTTGACAGAAATCAAAATTATGACAGAGGACAAGGTTCCAGTCGGAATTTTGATAGAAGACAAGGCTCTGGCTATAATTTTGATAGAAATCAACAAGGTGGACAAGGATTTGATAGAGGGAAACCACCTAGGCAGAATAGATCATGGAATACTGGACCTAATAATGGAGGGATTCCTACTCCCTTGGATCAGCCCTCTACTCATGAAACACCTCCAAATGGTGTATACTTGGCAGAGGCAGCTTTGTCTAGTTGGTGTAGACACCATAAGACAAGTCAACATTTTGAGTTGGATTGCACTGAGTTTTAGACTGCTGCTTCCATTTTTCAGTATGAAGTTGAGAACAATTCCAGTAGTCAGGAAATTGTGCCCTCAAATCCCTATGATTATCCAGTGTTGGTACTCAATCATGCACCATTTCCAAAAGGTGAGGAAAATGAACCAGAAGAGGAGTCTAGTGACCGGGAGAATGAGGTAGAACAGGTGTTAAATGAGGATGAGATCTCCCAGTTGTTTAATGAATAAAATGTGAATGATAATGGCCCTTTGGTTGAGGAGGAAGTTAGTGTTGAATAGTTTCAGATGTTTCAACAACCAGCAAAGAAATATGATTTGAGAAATAGACCTAATAGGAGTCCACAAGCTAGAGGTCTTTTCACTAATTCTATCCCTCCTAACAATTTTACTACTCCATCAGATCCACAAGCTAGTAATAATCTGCCTTACCCTCATGTACCAACATAATACTTGTCAAAGGGAAACAATGTTGAAGTTTCAAAAGACAGGCAGGCTAGTGGCCAAAAGGAAACCCATGTTGATCTGAATGTGGAGCAATTGGGTGAGTATGTGACTCAAGAATTCAAGAAATTAAAGGTAAGTCTTTCTTCTTTTGAATTATTAAGAGTTCTTGCTATTAGGAATATAGTTTTAGGGTCATTTAGCCCATATATAATACCACAGGGGATAACTTCCAATGAGGTTGTTACTAGGTCTTCTAATTCCTAGGCGCCTAGAGGCCAAGTTCGACCTATAGATAAAGGGAGAGATAAAGATAAGGGTCAAGTTGCATAAGCTAACACTCAGTTGAGTTTGTTTCAAGGCATGATGGAAACCCCTCCTTTCTTAATTTTTGTTCGTATCTTTGGAAAGAATCTGCATAATTGTCTTCTAGATTTAGGAGCGTCTACAAATGTTATGCCTTTTTCTATTTCCAAAGCATTGGGAATTACCCCTATAGCTTCTCAAAAGAAGGTCACTCAACTGGACAAAATAGAGGTAAGTGTAGTGGGCTAATTGAACATGATCCCTACCCAGCTAGCATTAGATCCTAGGGTGCAACAAGTGATCAACATTCAGGTTGGTGACATTCCTGATACTTATGGATTGATTTTAGGTCAGGATTTCGTCAAAACATTGAATGGGTATGCATCTATAGACCATTCACACATGTGGCTACCATGGAAAGGAGTTCCAAATCAGATCAGAATTGAAAAAGAACCCCGAATTAAATATGTAATCACTGAATACCAGAATATTTTGAATGAGGTGTTGGTGTTTGAAGTTAGCATGGGAAATTATGTATTAGATGCAGTAGCTTCAGAGGATGAAGAGGTCTTTATGTTGCAGGACACATTAGAATAATTCATATTAGAGGTCAGTGATTCTGGACCATTGATTACACAAACAGGTGAAACTGATGATCAAGAAGATGAACAGCTTAGTTTGCTGGATAACTTTCAGGAATTCATCCAAAGGTGTATGGAAAATCAGATATAGCTCGGAGGAAGGATGATTTTTGAAGAACTATTGCTTCCCAATTGGTGTAGAGTCCATGATGCTCCTCACTCTGAGCTAGACTGTGACTTATGTCAAACTGTTGTGGGAAAAATACAGAAATACATTAATCTAGTCCCAACTATTGGACTTGATGTACAGATGGAGTTAGATGATGATAAGGGTGAAAGCCCAATCCCTCCCGAGAAGACCCTTATTACCAAAGAAGTAAAGGATAAATTAAGGCCACTAGAGCCTGATGGTTGTTGGACATTAAGATTTGATGGGTCTAAATCTAAGCAGGGTGCTGGAGCAGGATTTGAGTTGAACAGTCCTAAAGGTAAGAATTATTTTGCTGTCACAGACTCCAATTCCAATGCACTAATAATGTTTATGAATATGAAGCTTTGATCCATGGCTTGTTGATGGCATCAAAGAAGAAATTTAAGATATTATAGGTCTTTGGGGACTCTGAATTAGTAGTCAAACAAGTAAGGAAATGATATTCATGCCACAATAGGAGAATGACCAACTATAGGCATAGAGTGTGGGATCTCATTGAGGAATTTTATGCTTTCAATATCTAGTTGATCCCTCATAACAAGAATCAGGTTGTTGACTCTCTAGCATAAGTTGCTGGCATTTTGCAACCTTTATCACTTTCAGGATTGAAGAGGTTCACAATCAAACTCACTCCAGTACCTTTAGTGCCTGATAACATTACCAATTTCTAGGTATTTGAAGATGATAAACATATTTTGGATTTTATCACAAGTTGTGATGTGTCTGCTTCTCAAGTCATTGATGAGATGGAGCCCTAAGAGGCAGAAATAGACTTGGGATGAATTATTAACCTGAAAACCAACACTATTCCAAGGGGTATGGTGCAACTTGAACGAATCTTTGATTTGGATAAGATAAGAGATCAAGAACAACAAGTTAAAAGGGAATCTCTTAGTAACCAATGTGAAACATATAATATGGGGACATTGGATGACATGAAGAATGTTTTTATTGGTAAGGTGTGTACTTCTGAGGAAAGGAAGGGGATTATTGATGCATTGCACACGTATCTTGATGTGATAGCCTGGAGTTATGAAGATTTGAAAACATACGATACTTCAATCATTACACATACCATTCCTCTAAAGACAAATGTCAATCCATTTAGACAAAGACAGAGGCCAATTAATGCTTTTTTTGGACCCATTATTTAGAATGAAGTGTAGAAGTTACTTTCAACATGAATTATATTTCCAGTAAGACATTTAACTTGGGTTGTGAATCTGGTTTCAGTAAGGAAAAAGAATGAAAAAAATCAAATTGTGTGTAGATTTTAGGAATATGAATAGAGCATCAGAAAAGGATAACTATCTAGTTCCCTCATTGGATGAAGTACTTTAGATAGTTAATGGATCTCAGATGATGTCTTTTTTGGATGGGTATTCTGAATACAACCAAGTTATGGTGCAATATGAGGATGGGCACAAGATTGCCTTCACTACAAAATGGGGAACTTTTTCTTACAAAAGGATGCCATTTGGGTTGATCAATGTTGGAGCTACATTCCAGAGAGCTATGGACATTGCCTTTAAAGATATAATTGGTAAGTGCATAATTATTTATATGGATGACTTGACAGTTTTTTCTAAGAAACGAGGTGATCACATAACAGATTTATGCAAAGTATTTCAAAGGTGCGGAGAGTTT